>VXAB01010566.1:14448-92481 GCA_013399175.1 Odontophorus gujanensis | reverse complement strand
CCCCCCCCCCCCCCAACCCTGCTTCCTCACAGTGCATTTTGTTTGATTTTTCCCAGCATTGCACATTTACATTATTTCTCATGGAAATGACCTTTCCAGTAGCTCAACTCTCACGTCCTTTCTTGAACCCAGGCTCCCCTCTGGCTTTGATGCTCATAATTGTGACCAGTTTATGTGGATTCTCTCTCCATCACACTCTTCTAAAATAAATTCTGTTTTTATTCTGAATTGTCAAATTACGTCTTTTGCTGAACCAATGCTGGTATGTTCAAAAATCACCTCCTTCTATGTATGCACTATGAGAGCTGAAGTTATTTTAAAAGGACAGCATGGATATGGAGTTTTACTGTGCCTACAAGTTAAAGAGTAGATCATCACCAAACCCTATTAAGAAGAAAATAGAACATGCAGGGCATCCATGCATTACAAGTTTAGATATTATTTATAGTAACTATTTCTGCTTCCACGTCTTTATGTTTCTAATAATCTCATTCTCTTTCTTGTTTGCTTCATCTTTTAGATGTGGATTATTTCTTTGTTTTTCTTCCCCCATCACCGGAGATTTTGAATAATAAATATAGCAATTAATTTCTATTCCAGTGAAAATTACCAGCTTGTCATCAACCCCAAAGTGACTGCTATTGCTTTAGGAAGTTAAAGGTATAGTTCAGCTTCAGTGTTATGCAAAGTTAATAAACTTAGGTGTAGAATTCTCCTCTACAGTTTTTTCCATGTTTCTAGCTAAAATCAGAGGTTCTTATGGCAACTCCCCAGGGTTCATTCTCCTCTGTTCTAGTTCCAGGGTCCTGCAAAGAGAAGTTGGAAAATATCCCCAAAAGAAGAAGTTGGCCTTCTGTCAAATGGGAATGTCATGGTGCTGTCCAGATGCTGCAGCTCTCAGGAGAGACAGGTGAACTTCCGAATACCTGAGTCTGTGGACCACTGACACAGACCTTAGATGAAAGTTTTAAGTTCTAAGAGCTGACATAAAACTGATCTAACAGAGACAAGGGCACCATGGGTTTGTCAGCAGGTAAAACCTGCTTGGTCACCTGCTTGGTGATTAGGAATTAAGTCAGCAGTGTATCTTCACCTTTTCTTATGCAGTCCTGAATGTTGAATAAAGTTCTTCTGGCAATTCACTTCTGTGATGAAAGTTGCAACTTCAAACTCTTAATATATTTGGATGAAATTTAGTGAATATCATCAGATGTGCATACATGTGTATGGTGACATACATAAGAACTGAAAAAGACAGCTGTTCACAGCAGAACTTTTCATAGCAGCTGCACTGACTTCAGAGCTAGACTGTCCTAAGGATATTGTTGTCATTCACAAGGCTGCAAAGGCAGAAATAATGTTGTGTTCTCCTCACTGACAAGAGATGGTAACTCCTGCTCTGTAAGAAGAGCTTGAAGCTACTTAGCAGCTGAGTGCCCAGCCCACATCTTCAGACTGCTCTATTTCTCATGTTAAGCTGTTTCAACTCAGTGTTAGTTGGAACCAAAGCCATGTCTCATTCTCCCCCTGCCCCCCACCCTACACCAGATTGTTCAGCTGACCTTGTTCTCTTCCTTCATGAAGATGATTCAGTTCTGGAAAGAATCCACTGGGCAGGTCTGGACGAAAACATACCCCCTCTCTCTACATACGCAGTATTCTCCAGTTTGGAAATTCAGCTCTATGCTGGGATGTGAGAAGCTATCAGCCAGTCTTTGGCTGGAAAAAGGAAGCAAAAGAGGGCAGAGCTGCTGCCATGAAGATCTTGTGGGAAGGACCCTGAAGATCCCATCCCATCCTCCTTCCCATTAGGAATGATGATTTGTACTTACAGCAAAGCTCAGCCCTTTCCTTCTTTTGCTTTTGAGCAAGTGCTTGTAATCCAAACAATCTGCTTTCAGTAAAACATAGTGTTATTTTCTCTTCACTTTTATAAATGTGTAAAGAACCTAAAACTTTCCTTGATAAATCCAAAGGAATCCACTGGTACTTTCTAGTACCCCAAACACATTTGTGCTACTGAAAACTGCATCTGCCCCTGTCAGTGTCAGCACAGGCAGCTGACCCCACACTGACCCCCTGTTCTCCAGGGCGCTATGTCTTCATGCAAATCCCACTGAGTCAGAGAAAGTTTCTTGCATGTGTGAGTGATCTTGAATCATCTCTTGACCTGAATAACTGGACAGGGAGTAAAAATGGTGTTTTGTCAGCTTGCGTGGCAGTGATGTGGCCGGAGTGATATGTCAGTGTTCTGCCCAGGAGGAGCTGAGTGCACTTGGTCAGCAGTGCAAGAGTGGGAAGGAAAGCCTCCAGAGCAGGATTTCTCAGTCTGATAAGGGGCTGAAGGACACCTCTCTGTCACCATCTATTCAGACTAATTACCCTTCCAGGGACTGCATCGCAGCACTGCTACCAGAGTGCCTCAGCATCCCTCAAGCCTGCAACATTCTACAGAGTCTCTACATGACTGTGTCAGCACTAGCCAGGATGGCTAGGTCAGCTGTGAGTTGGAATAAGAGTGAAAATACCTACTTCTATTACTCTATGCTGTTGGCAGCTGCTTCTGGGACAGAGAGCAAGCCGTCTTTTTCCTTACCCCCAATTCCTCAAGCACACAGTAACTTTGGTATACTGGCTTTTTTTGCAAGCTGTCAAGAGAAGTTAATTCTTGTTTGTGCAGTGCTTTGAGCATGAAGATCACTTCAGTAAAGAAGCATCAACCTTGTTTATCTCCATTACGGTAATGCAAGCACTCTTTTCCTTTTGAAGCAAAACATTTGATGTTTGTAAGTAAAGCGTATCTTACAGGGATGAATATAGTTTTGTGTTGTGTCATCTGAGATCTCAATCCCACCTTGCCATCTACTTCTTTCGAAAGAACATATCAAAATCACGTGCAGTCTATTGGCCTGCTCTAAGCCATTGCCCGTCAACGCAATTCCTTTGTGTTCCTCTCTGTGATACATCGATACATCACTCATGATCCTTGCCAAAAGAATACTCACAGCCCTATTACTATATCACTCTCCTATTTCTGTCTAATCAAACTATACAGAGCACTCCAAGTTGCTGAAGAGGCCCATTAGCTGTGGTTTTGTTGTTGTTGTTGTTAAATAAAATATTAAGAATTAAAAGAGGAGAGATCTCAAATAGACATTAGGAGGAAATACTTTGCTCTAGAGGATGGTGAGGCACTGGTGCAGGCTGCCCAGAAAAGCTGTGGATGCCTCATCCCTGAAGGCGTGCAAGACCAGATTTGATGAAGCCCTAGGCAGCCTGAGCTGGTGGGTGGCATCCCTGCCCACAGTAAGGGATTGAAACTGGATAGTCTTTAAGGTCCCTTCCAACCCAAGCTAGTCTATGATTCCATGATTCAATATGTGAGGGCGGGAGCAGAGAGTGTGCAGAATCTTCAGCTACAATGGTCTGCAAAGGAGTGCAAGGTTTGGGACTGAGGGGTGCAAGGTTTGGGACTGAGGGCATTTTCCATAATGTTGAAGACAATTATTCCTCCAGTATGATGAGTGGCGTTGGTTGGTAGGTCTCACTGGACCACAGAAGAAGTCAGCAGCTCCATTTTGATTGACAGGGAAAAAAACCTGAGGATTCAGGCTTATTAAGAAGTCTTTAATAGTGATTTATGGGGTCCTGTACGTTTTAATCTGGAAAAAAAAAAAAGTAAAATCATCTAATTAGCTAAATGTGTAATCCTGTATATTAATTGCCCATTAGCCACTTCTTAATTATAATGGAATGCTTATCAAATAACATGTGATGGCCACGTAGTACCCATTTAAGTCATTATCAAACTAGCTCCTGCTTTAATAAGGATCTGTCTTACCGAAACGTAACCATTGCATTTTTATTTTAAAAGCTGTGAAGAAGAGGGAGTTAAGATCCTAAAAAATTAGTGCTCCATTAGGATTTACTAGACAGTGTACTACAAACAGTGCTACACAGACTAGACAGTGTACTACAAACAAGTGCTGCAGAAAGAATCACGAATGCCACATAAAAAATCTATTCAGATACCAACCCAGATAATTAAAAGACAAAGCTAAGTGAACACCTACCAGGGAAGAAAGATTCAGAATTACCAACTATCTCAGGTATTTCCTGTCTCTTGACCGTTTGACACTACAGACTTAATGCTCAATTGACCTATGTTTGTGCATGTGCAATTTCTGACATTTTTAATTAGATGAACCAAGAATAACTGACTAGATACAATGGAATTGTTGTTGACAGCTCACCTGCATCACTGGCAGCATCTCCACAATTTGTGTTAAGAGGAGTGTATTTCAGCAATAGCAATAACAACAGGTTATTATTTTAGACACCAAGCTATGCCATAGGGAGATCTACATGCCACAAGGAGATAGCCACATTCTCTGTGGGTTTCACAGGCATGTGATGATGAACATGACACCCAGAGATCTTCAGAACATCAGGTTTGGATCTGTGGGATGGGCAGGGTTTTTCTACTAACTCTTCACCACATGCCAGCTCCACCGTTTTCTCTGCACCAATTCTTCTGCATCTTCTCCAGTCACTGATGTTTATGTCTTCTTCCTTTTCCTATACAGATCATGATAGAGATACCACTGGCAAGAAGGATGAATACATAGGGTTCCTCTCTCCCTCCTGTGATTCTATATGGCCTCTTCCCTCCCTGTCTTATTACCCAGCTATCTCTNCATGATAGAGATACCACTGGCAAGAAGGATGAATACATAGGGTTCCTCTCTCCCTCCTGTGATTCTATATGGCCTCTTCCCTCCCTGTCTTATTACCCAGCTAACTCCACATACCACCCCTTGCTACCTCATGCTTCTGCCCTGTCTCCCCAAAAATTAACTACACTAGATAACCACACTTCATCCTCCAAGAAATTACAAAATTCTTTGCTTTGCATTGCACTCATGCTCCAGTGGGCAAACACTCCTCACTACAGCTCTCCTGGTCTTAACAAGCACATGGCTTTTGAGCTCCCGTTTTGTTTCCCCTAAGCCTCTAGGGGCACAGGAACTGTTTTGCAAGATTAATATGATCAGGCTTGGCTTTCAGAAACATTCTCTACCCTGTGGGTTTCTATTGCGGTAGTTTCATCACCTGAATTCTGCAAGGAGCTCCACACCCATCTCCAAGGGCTTTCCTCCCACAGCGTTTTTTGCCCATTAAAATTGCACCCAGGCTTTGACTGAAGCCAGTGGATTTGTGCAATACAGGTATCTTGTTAACAATACAAAGAGCTTGAAGGGTCTTTCAAGCCTATTGCTGAGGAGAGTACGTTTGACAAAAATATGCAAAAAGCATAGGAAATGCTTTTTTTAATGGAATGTAGGATTATACGAAAACATCAAACATGGAGCGATGCTGAGGCGAGACAGTTTCAAGCTTTTTGGAGGCACAGGTTTACCCCTGTAGCGTGTACCATGCTTTGATGGACCGTGGCACATTTCGCTCAGAGGAACACGATTTTAACACCTGTTCATCTCAGGGTTTAAATTGCTGCTGGAGTGTTTTTTTTTAATGGTATGCCAGAAGTAGAGATATTTCAGCAATAAAAGAAGAGAATAAATAGTTAGATCCCAGGTACTACTGTTCAGTACACCTAGGAACAGTTAAAATGTAATTTTAGAAATGTCGTGTAACCCATAGGAATGATTTTATGCCAGAGAAACAGCCCATTTTATCCATCTCCCTCAACTCTTAATCTGCAAAGTCTATCCTGGGTTGATTGGAGATGACAAAAGTACCCTGTGCTTGTAAATCTACCGTCTGTGCAAATTTGGGGTCATGGTCTATCCAGGAGCTCCGTGATGACACTGGAAAAATAACTGGAGCCAGAACACACATCCAGAGAAATGCAATGAGAAAGAAATAGGTTAAACTGTTTTCATACGTGTCCGGAGGATATCATTAACATTAATGTAGTCATAAAGCAGCACCTGCTGGCTCAACGCAGCAAGTCTTTGCCTAGTAACAATTAACTCTTCAAAAAATAATAGAGGAGAGTTTTCCTTTCCCCTTCTCGCCCCAAGCACAATAACTTGCTTCCTGCAAAGCATTATTAATTATAATGTCCTTGCTGCTTTACCTGTCTCGGATGAGCAGTTCCATCAGTGACATAAGCTTCATAGTAAGGTGTATCTCAGTGGGGCAAGTGCAGAGATATTGTGCTTTAAAAAATATTACACTACTTCTTACTATTGTTGTTCCTCACTCGGTGTTGTACTCTGCCTCTTAATCATCCAGAAAGGGAAAAAAAAATACATGTTACGAAGTTAATACCCACATCTCATTAGTTGAGGGGAACACTTTCCTGAAGATGTTCATATTACTGTAATGTCAATGATTCAGTGAGCAAAGTCTGAGAAAAAGGGATGAGGTGGGGTGGGACGTGTGATGGGGCAGGGAAGAGACACTCCTCACAAATGGCAGTAAACTTGTCTTGCATTCGCAGGATCACAGAATACTAGGGGATGGAAGGGACCTCTAGAGATCAAGTCCAACCCCCTGCTAAAGCAGGTTCCCATTGCTGTAGGTGAATTATAGTGTGTCTGCTACTACAGATGATGAGAAGAGCAGTGGGGTGACCCTACTTCTAGGGCCAAGTGTAAGGCTCTAAGACCACACAGCTGCATGTTAAGACTGTGATAGTAGTGCTACCTTGCACATGCTCTCAGTTCCCCCCAAGTGGTTCTTTAGCTCTTCTCCAAAGCTCTCAAATGTTGGCAACCACCAGCTCTGCAGGTTTTCTACTGTGGCTCTTGGGAGCAAAACACAATAATGTGTAGTATCCAAAGGGTTCCCTTGCAAACACACAAAATTTAGATCTTTGATTTACAGAGTAAGGAACATACCCTTGTCCATAGATGTCTAACATAAATTCTCCCAGCATTCACTCATTTCAGACGGCAGCAGGCATGTCTGAATGGTCTGAAGAGCACTGGCTTCACAAGAAGCAAATGTAAGCCTGTTCTGCTTGGAGAATGGACTGTTCTTCTTTTTCCCTGTAAGCAGGGGTTAGATGGTAGAAATACACAATGCACATGCATATATTTTGCATGGTAATCTTAATATTTAACCTGAGCACTGTGGTGGAAACTATAAGCCCCAAGACTTTCTCTACAAGGTATAAATACTGTATGTGGCAGTCTCCCCACTAACTGGAACATCATTTGATGTAATATGAACACTGTGGTTGCACAGTATTCTAATGCCACTCATGCTATCTCATGAAAGTTGCTATCTACAAAGACAGAGCATAGAAAATAAGATTTACTGCTTATATTCAGTAGTGCCTCCCAGCTTGTCATGGACCAAGTGCTGTGGAGCTCTGCTGAATGGACAAACACCAAGGGCTCTGATTCTCATAATAGTAAGACAGTGATGGGTTAATGGTTCCTGCCTAAAGTCAAATTGACAGCAGTCTGCAGCTTGTTGAAAGCTGCACAGTGTGTACCTGCTTGCATGTTTATTCACAGATTTGTACTGCGTAGGAAAAAAACAATTCTGGCTGCAATATGTCTGAAAAACCTCCTTTTTTTTTTTTTTTTTTTATGAGACCATGATGTCCTTCCTGAGCCGTAAAATACTTCGTATTATTTGCTGCTGTGATTGTCACATCTTCGGTACCTAACAAGGCACCTGGAGACTGTCCTCCTCTGTCTTGCTCAGTTTTCTACCTGACACTAATAAGAAGCAAGCAGCCCGATGCTGCCTTGTTGAGGCAGAAAGGGGCACTCCAGTGACCTGGGAAGCCTCATCTGAAATGACTGAACCAAAGCCTGTCACCAGCTCACAGACAGGGTACATGTCATCAGCCTGTATCTCCCCCACCTTCCACCCCAAGTCTGATTAATTTCTACAAGACTCACCCCAAGAACCGATGAATGACAGAAAGAAAGATATTTCTGAAGCTGTCAGGCCAATTTTTTTTTGCAGCACGTCTTTATCTTCTTTGCCTGATTGATCAAAGCAGCTGTTATCTGCTTCACTTTACAGCCTCACTGACTAGGCTTACCTTTGCCAACCCCAAGCCTTCAGCGATCATAAAACTGACTAAAACCAAAGTCAGTTCAAAAAATGAAAAAGCAGGATACTTTTTGTTTGACATCTGGATTCCGGATCTTTTTAGAAGTCAAATTTCCCTCATACCCCATGGAGACAGAAGGCTATTTCCTCTCTTTTCTTTCTCTCTTGCAAGAATGCTGCTCAGGGAACTGAACTTGCATGGTGAGGCAGGACTGTGCCAGCACTGCAGGTTGCACTGGAAGTACCAAGAGAGAGTGGGAAATTAACAACTTCTCTGCCAAATGATGAGTCCTATTTTCTTTTACTCTATGATTTTCTTCCCAGAATGTGCTATCTGGTTATATACACACTGAAGGACCACACTATCCACTTCACGCAACTCTGCCTCAGAAGAATGAACCAGATAAAGGACTAGGCCAACCATCAGCTCATCCCCACCATGCCCACTAACCACGTCCCTCAGTGCCACATCCACAAGGTTCTCGAACACCTCCAGGGATGGTGAATCCACTATCTCCCTGGGCAGCCTGTACCAGTGCATCAGCACTATTTCTGAGAAGAAATGTTCCCTAATATCCAACCTGAACCTCCCCTGGTTCAAAATAAGGCCATCACATCTCATCCTATCACTGCTACCTGGAAGAAGTGGCTGATCCCTACCTCACCGCAGCCTCCTTTCAGGTCTTTGTAGTGAGCAATAAGGCCTCCCCTGAGCCTCCCTTTCTGTAGACTGAACAAACCCAGTTCCCTTAGCTGCTCCCCGTAAGACTTGTGCTCCATACCCTTCACAGCTTCACTGCTCTTCTCTGGACATGCTTCAGGGCCTCAATGTCTTTCTTATAGTGAGGGGCCCGAAACTGAACACAGCACTTGAGTTGCAGCCTTATCAGTGCTGAGTACAGAGAAAATGTTAGTATTGGGTGAAATTGTCTCTTTCTGTGGGATACCTAACCTACTTTTTTTCTGAAGAACTGAACTACTAAAAAGCTCACTATGTTAAAAGACAAAAGTAGTAATAAGAATTGAACTGAAATCTAGTCTCACTAGGAAGATTATTGAAAATATCTTTGTTTTGAATGCCTTGTCACTTGCATATACATATAAAATGAATGATAGAGATAGCTTTTCTTCATTACATGAACATCTTCTTGTAGTGTGTCTGAGGAACCACAGGTACAAAATCACACATCACTGGACAAAGTGCTTGTGGTAATCAATTTCATGGGGAAAAATAAGCACTTGCAGGATCATATATTTGATGTCGTAACTTCTGTTAATGCTCACATCAATCAGATTGTCAAAGCTGTTTACAACCCATGCCAGGATATTTCCAGCTTTTGACATGTTATGTCAAGGAGAACCAGAATCCTTGAAACATAATTTTGTCTCTCTCTCTCTCTCTCTCTCTCTCTCTTTCTCTCTCTCTAACCTACTGCTTTCTCTCCCCTCCAAGTAAACTCTTTATATCATTTTCATCTGTTTCAGAGTTCCACAGTCACTAGCTCATTAGTAATGTCAAAATTACATTATTTCTCTTCTCATAGATGCCTAGGGTTTCCTATAAAACTAACAAGGATTAACATTTCCAATATTTAGAAGGGCTATAGCATCCATCTAACCCAAGTTACTCTGTTACTTCTTTGCACATTATATCAAGAATATACCATACTTTTTTTCATTTAACACCTCTATATCTGACCAACTATAATTTCGTATTATGATCTGTGTTTCTCATGAGTTTTGGCCAAAGTTTAGGTCTAACCTGAGACACAGTAGTCCAGGAGGAGAGTGTGAGTAGGAAAAAGGGTGAAGGATCCACAAGTCTGGAATTATAAATGACCCCTTCTTCTATATTTTTTCCCAGAATGAAGTAATAGTGAAATCCATAGATTTATCTCCATGCATACCATTACCATGTAATGGACTCTGGAGCCAGGTATTGTAGCCTACAAAGACATTGCACTCACTAACTGAGTAAGTACCAGCATAGAAAACTTCTACTGAAAAGAGAGAAGCCCAAATGCACTTTACAACACCACCAAATGATGTTAATAATGGAATGGCCTTAGGAGAACTGACAGCAAGCTTGTGAAAAATGGATAGGTACAATTCCATTCAAAGGGAAAAATAACCCAGAAACAGGCAGGGGAGAGGAGGAAGATTCAGACAGGGATGAAAGAGGTCAAAAGCAGTCCAAAAATTGTGCAGATAGCTGAAGCATAAAAAGCAAATCTGTACTACTCTGAGACCTTGGTGATAAACTTTAATGGCTTGTTATCTTTATGAAGCTTTCAACAACAGAGAAAGAGGGATCAGTTTCCCCTTAGTTTATATGTTTACCGTTGGACATTTTCTATCTCTCTCTCTGTTTTAGTCTAAACAATATATCTGGTGCAAATGTAACCATGAAGCAGACTGTTAGCAGGGACAGAGGTGTGTGCCAGTCGGAAACAGCCCAGGTCCTATACCTTCCCGAGGTCATTCCTCATCAGCCCCATATGAGGACACCAAGCCTGATGGGAAGCCAAAGGATAGCAAAGGGACAGCATGACCCAGGAATTTGTTGGGGTACGTGCCTGAGTGCAGCAAGATCTTTGATCTGTTGACAAATACTGTTAGCCTCCAAGTAGTCCAGAGCTGGGACCAGAGGCCATGAGCACAAACTGTTGCACAGGAGGTTCCCTCTGAACACCAGGAACACTTCTGTGCTGTGTAGTGATGGAGCAGTGACACAGGCTGCCCAGAGGCTGTGGGGTCTCCTCCTTGGGGATCTCACAGAGCCATCTGGACGTGGCTCAGGGCACCCTGCTCTGGGTGTTTGTGCTGGGGCAGGGGCTGGAGCAGGGTGGACCTCTGCCAGTTTCAGTTGTGATGTGAAATACTGGATTATAAAGTGTCCTGATACATCTGCATGAAGGGCATTGTGCCAGAGTGCCAGAGTGACAGGACAAAACCACCAGGAAAGCATCCAAAGTTTAGTTTTGGGAAAACTTGATAGAAAACCCTCCAAATCTTGCTCCAAACAGGCTTTCCCATGGATTTAACAGGGAAAATATCTGAAAATTCCAATAAATCCTATTGTAAGTCACATTACAGATATATGATTCTTCATCATTCTTTACACTATATCAGCTGCAGACTTTTCATTCCCAGAATCTACTAATAGCACATCCTATAATTAGGTATCTGTCCTTCACAATCAGCACTACAGTGTTCTATTCAGAGGAGAAAAATTGTAGGGCAGGAGAACCACTCAAGAGCATAGGAAAGAGCTGTCACTATTGCAGTGAGACTGGTTAATGGTTTCACAAACATCATTAGGAGAGAACAGTACCTTACTTTCATGATGTAGCAGGCTAATAAATACACTCCTGTTCATTTATCTGTCTGATTGAACCTGGCTCAGGTTTAGGGTTCACACTCATTCCCTCAGCCTGCAGTAGTTAAATAACACATTTCTTCTGATTTCTTCCTCCCACATAAGCATGAGCTGTTAGCCTGAACAATTGACCATGGACTATTTGTGCTCATTAGCATTGGTCAAGATTGGCTTTTGAAGTCTGATACAGCAATTAGACACAGAAAGACATGCAGGAGAGTTGCTGCCCAGCTTTCTACTCTAATATTTTCCCCCAGCTCAGGAGTGAGAATAAGACCAATGAACACACAGTGTGCCATTTTTTTTGTTCTTTGATTTGCAATTATGAGCAGGCAAGAGACAGACTGTCATTCAGATGTCTTGGAAAGATTTGACTCACAGAATCATAGAATTGGAAAAGACCACTAAGATCATCTAGTCCAACCACAAACCTATCCCCACCATACCCTCTAACTATGTCCCTCAGTGCCATGTCCACACCCCCAGAGATAGTGGCTCCACCACCTCTGGGGGCAACCTGTGCCAATGAATCATCACTCTTTCTGAGAAGAAATATTTCCCAGTGTCTTGGTGCGGTAGGAGAGTAGCAATAGGAGAAGGCTTCAGAATAAAGTGTTGGCCCATTGAAGTCACACTAATAGAGTCAGGGATTTTACATTCAAAGGCAGACACATTTTGTCAGTTTTATTAAAACTATTAGGAGCAAAAGAATAAGAATTAATCCAGTTAGGCTGCCTCTAGCAAATCAAAATTCTGCTCTTCACTGTACTGCGATGGGAGTCCACAACAACCCCTTGAACCATTCTGGTGGGATTCCTCCAGACTTGCTTTTGTGGATGGAACCCACCAAGCTTCACTTGATTGCAATTTTTAATGGCTTTCACTCCAGTGCAGCATCCCACTCTTCACTCCAGCAAAACTGCCTCCAGAGGAAGGAAGGACAGTTCACAGAGTTAATCTTCTGCCCAGCATTTACACTATAGTCTTTTCATCTCTGAGGTTTCCAAAGCCAGGAGGGTTATTCTCGGGGCCGCATATATTCAAATTAATACTAAATCAAAAGGACTGCCTGCTGTGGAGCTTGATTGGATTTGGACAAAGAACATTGCTTTCTGAAGTCAACTCCAGTGTAGATTTTTTTTTTCCAGCACCTAATCATGATGGTGAGAATATAAATCATGCATATTACCATGAGGGAGACTGATGAATGAGCACCACAGGAGCTCTAGCTTCAATCCATCTCGAGGTCACTACTAAGGAAAATCGTTCTACAGGGTGGTTTTCTACTGCCTGACACATCCAGCCCTGGGTGAGAAGCAAAGTATGCCACATTTGCTTCTGTTTTGCCTATGACCTATCCCATTAACTGTAAAACAACGTCTGTCAAGTGTCTTTGCTGAAGAGGTTTCTTGTGATTTTTTTCATTCACTTATAAACTGCACTCTTAATAATTGGATGTAAGACAAAATTCTCAGAAGCACAAAAGTGAGGTCTGTGAGTGCATGGGAATTCCGTCCTCTCAATATTTATGTTTAGCGTTTAAATACTTCATGCAAAAATAATGACTTTGACTCCTGAGGCCTTCCCTCCCTTATCTCAAAAGCTGTTCATACACATGCTCCGGGATCTCTATGCAAATTTAAAAAGGAGATTAAGTTGTATGTGTAGTAAAACCTGCTTTTATATTAAATGGGTAAGAATTAGCAGAGGTCCTTCGGATTAAAAATAGGTCCATGTTTGCCGAGGAGACTAAGGTTCGTTCTTTGACTATCCTGTCATACAGAACTGACTTTTTCCCTGTAAGAAATTTGAGTTGGTTGTGAAATCCATAGCACGTAAGAGACATACAATATATAATTTTTATTTAAATTAGATTATTTCAGTGAAATCCACTTGCTCAACAAAAACACTCCTGTTTTGCAATGGGAAGTCTATCCCCAGCCCCTGTTAACAGCACCATTGCATGCCCCTGATTCTTCCATCCAGGTGCCCTGAAGGACATTTTGGGGACACAATGTGAAAATCTAAATCGTATGCTCAGAAGAGAAGACAAGCACTGTCCCTGGCTCCAGGCACACGCAAAAGCCTCCATAGAATGATGGAATTACTAAGGTTGGAAAAGACCACTAAAATCTTCTAGTCCAACCATCAGCCCACTCACCACATCCCTCAGTGCCACATTCACATGGTTCTTGAATACCTCCAAGTACAGGGACTCCACCATCTCCCTGGGCAGCCTGTGCCAGTGCCTCACTACTCTTTCTGAGAAGAAATTTTTCTTAATATTCACCTTCCCTCTTACTCATTTCAGCTTCTTAGACCTCACATAAAGGTCAAACCCACTGACATTTCAGTGTGGTTTTTACTACTGTTCTACCAAAGAGGAAGATCAGGCTGCAATACTGAGCCGAAGGGCATGTCAAGCTCTGCAGGCAGCCCATTTTCATGGTCACTGACCTTGTCACATTTTGTTTTGTTTCGCCTGTTGCCATTTGCTCCCCATAAGATAAAAGTGGCTAGAAAGGACAAAACATAGAGACCACACACTTCCTGACATCACCAGCACATTTTGCTGGACTGCAGCAAGCCCTCCCTTGCAATGTGGTTTCCCTTTCAAGCAGTCTCTGAATGAAACGAAGAAGCAGCTTTTGCCTGAATCATTGACCTTTGGGAAGATGTCAGAACCTTTCAGCTCAAACACCGAGCTGCCAGAAGAATAAGCAACCTTATTTCACCTTTGGATGGAGGAAAAAAGCCATATACAAGACATAAGCTCTACCAAGCCAGAGAACCTTTTGGAGGATGGTAGGATGGGATGCTATTCAGTCACCCTATGCCCCAACACCAGCAGGGATGAGAATGACATTGCACTGGGGACAGTGGGGACAGCTCATGGCAGAAAGGGCTCAGGATGTCATATCAGCCATCTCTGAAAGAAAAAAGCAGCGAGAAAGTCCTTGGATGGAGACCTTCCACCATGACTTCAACAGATGGGTCCAAGGGTGAAATGACTGGGCTGTCCTCATGGAGAAACACAAAACTAGCTTGCAGGTCAGCATACTGCTTTCAGAAAACCAGGCAGCCTGACCTCCACGATGTGGTCTCACATGTCCTCCACCAAGGCAAGTATTCACCAGTACCAGGATCCCTCAACCCTTTGGAAACATTTGGGACTGAGTGCAAGCTTGGTGGGAACCACCATTTCCTTGCCTGCTGGGATGTACTGGGTGGCAAAGGAGTCATGACCAGCAAGGGGGGGGCACTGTTGCTAAGGCCCCAGGAACCATGATGGAATGGAGGGACAATGGGAGGACAATCCCTTGGGTTGCTAGCAGCCAGGAGGGTGTCCTGGTCATTTCACCACCATCAGGTCTCTGCCTACCCCTTGCTGGCCTGGTGCAGGGTGGTTTTCTTTCCTGCTCTCCTGGATACTCTTGTCCAGAAAGGTAAAGCTGTCCTCCCTGTCTTTACTGGGAGGAATCTTCATGGATTGGCCAGACATGATTGTCAGATGCTGCTTTATAGTTTCCTCCATGTTTCCTTGTAGAATCCATTTTTGTTGCTCTTCTTTCGTTTTCTCTTTTTGTGTAGATGATGAAAACCAAATCATTGCAGGCAGGTATAGGTGGGTGACAGGAGAGGAGGAGATATGCAGAGCCAACCTCTCCCTTCACCCCCATCCCCCCGCCAGAGTCAGAGCTGAAATGTAGAATTAATTATATACTACAACATACCACAAAAGCAAACAAGCAAACAAACAAAAAAATAAACTATCTTCCTCCCAAATCTGGTCCTGGTGAGAGGTGGAACCTGGTGACACCCTGGGGCTGGTAGACCCTAGAAATCACTCATGAGGACAGCACAGCTTTACAAGGAACCTCATTTCACAGCAACTCCTGGCAGTACAAGGTCTGTTTTGAGCAGTGGGAAGTTTTTAGGGCATTTGGCACAACCACGGAGACAAAAGCTTTGGAGGCAATAGCATGAAAAGAGGCTCAGATGAACAGTATGAGTATAGTTTTTCTATCAAGGGAGGGAAGAGAAATTGGATAGCTCCTTTGCTCTTCCTCAGTGTGACTGTCTGTGCACCTGTGATTTGTTCCGCTCTAAACCTTGAGTAACTTTAGTTATTCAGCACTGCTGCAAATTTACCCTGATTGTGTCACAACTGCAACCTTATGCTCTATGATTAGGGACAAATTGATTAATTGTGCATTGTTTGCCATCGGTAAGAAATGTTACTGTGATTTCTCCTAAAGCATTTGGCTTCTGCTGAGGGCAGTGCAAGAGGCAGCTCTGCTCAGAGTTCACAGGAGGGGCTCTGCTAAACCCAGTACCAGCAGAAGACACTGTGGATGAGAGGACCAGGTCCTGCACAAAACATTTCTACCTACAACACACTGCAGTGCTAGAAATAAAAGCTGCAGACAGCAATAACCTCAGCTCCACAATACCTGGAGCCCTTCACTGCAAATCTCCCATGGCACTGCTGAACAAATCCTCTCACTTTATTTGCAGAGAGGCTCTATTTGCAGAGCAGCTTTATTGAGGGATTTCCGTGTGGTCAGACAACCTCACTTCATTTGTCTTCTTGTGTCTCTTGTGACACAAACCCCAGAATAACACTAATGAACATGATTTACAACGTGAGCTGTTATGTTTTACTGCGCTGTGTAATTGCTATCCTGTTGAACAAGAAGGCTTGCCGAAGAATATTCATGAACTGTAGTGTGTGTCCCTAGGATGTACAAGGGGCCATAGGTACAAGGGGTGCTCTTCAGGAGCCCACTCAAGGTTTTTCTGTATGATTTACACCAACTGATTGCTCTCCAAATGTCTTCAACAGTGCAAGATGGTGTTAGTATAGGAGACATTTTGCATGAGAAATGGCTGTAACGCAGAACTCGGAGTTCTTGCATGGACACAACTGCAATTGTAAAAATGGGTGAATCATCCTGCTCTTTTTTAATGGGCTTATTCCATAATTAAAGCCTATGAGTGCTTTAGCATATATGTGTATCTTTTAAATGTAGATATATTGTACAAGGAAAGTAGGAAGATTCCCTGGTAAGATTCCCTCTACAAGGACAAACACTATGAAACAGTAAAGGAAAGCAAAGGCTGACCAAGCTCATATTTACTCAGTATTCTCTCCAGACCCACTACAGAGTGGAAATTCCCCCATCGTGTCTGTGTATGAAAGTCTTTCTAGCCTTGTGTACACAGCAGTCCTTTTGGGATATGCACTGGAAACTTACAATTGGAATTAATTTAGTTGACATTTCTTGGTACGAAGTGAAGTTTAATCTTCATTTGTCATTCAATGCTGTACCTTCTGCTGCTGACCAGGGAACTACGGCAATACAGATAATACAGTTTCCTCTTGGATGATCATAGAATCATAGAATGGTTTAGGTTAGAAGGGACATTTAAGATGATCTAGTTCCAACACCCTGCTGTAGGCAGGGACACCTCCCACTAGACCAGGTTGCTCAAAACCCCATCCAGCCTGGCCTTGAATGCTTTCGGGGAGGGGGCACAGATCTTATAGGGAAGGCATAATCTCTAACCATGTGTTTGCAGAGCCTGGTTTAAGATGCTGGGTCACATCAACAGAAGTGGCAGTGTTTTCCTGGTCATTGCACCCAATGCAAGGAGAACTCTAACCCAAGGACCATGGTCATACAGCTATGGCTGAGTTGGGGCACAAAAGCAAGAACAATCAAAATATGAGGGTAACTGTGCCAGCAAAGCAATTCAGTTTTTATTAAAGGGACAAAATCATCCCTTTCCCTTTGTCTTCTGGTGAATTGAAGGAAATTGCTTCCCAAGCCCTTAGCCTTCCAGCTACTTCAGCTGTGTTCTGCTTTTCTAAGATTCAAATATTCTGACTAGCGTATTATTATGAGAACAGAAGAGCTATAGAGAAAGTGAAGAATCACAGAGGAAATAGCCAATAAATATGGCTTTAAATTCACTTGCTTTTTATGGAGAGCTCTGATGTCATGGACAGATATGGCTTTGGAAGAGATGTGTTACCGTGCTGCAGATGTGTTTGTGAACGTTTGGTGGACAATCTCCCTGTGGCATTGTAATGGATAGTTTACTGTAATCTGTTAGGTTTCAAGTATGTAATTCTGGTGTGACTGATTTTACTATTTAATATTGGTCCCACAAACTCTGAGCTAACAGATGCAAGATCCCTCTCTTTGTGTGATAGTATTTAGCGAGACTGGGAAAACATTCATTTGCATTTTGCAAAGAAAAGTCGGAGCTTTGTAAGGAAAGCACGTATCAGGTCAAGAGAAAAATTTGATGGTTTAATATCAAAATCCTAGAATAGCTCATGATGCAGAGAGAGAGGCCAAGTTCCAAAGCAGAGATCTTCAAATTTGGCACTTTCGAAATGTGGCATGTCATCCCTCTAATTTGCCATGGGCTTTTTGTTTCAAACATTTCATTTGATGAAAGCAAGCACGCACGAACACACAAAAAAAAACAACAACCCTCTTTAGAATTCAGTAAAATACCTCATTTGATCCTCTTCAGTTTCCTGGAAAAGTTCAACATGAACATTCAAGTGCTGCATTTCTTCCGCTGGTGGTGAAACTGCTGATCTGTTAGCTGTGCATCTTTGATGAGCCAAGAACAAAGAGAGGGTCTTCTAGAAACTACTGTGATTGATACTACTCATCAGGGCCATCCCCGTGAGAGTGAGAGCTCAGCTTGCTAGTTATAATATGAGCAGAGACCAAGAAGATCTACCCTGAAGGCTTTACCTCCCTAGATAAAATATTATCAAAGAATTAGCTGTATAGTTTTAGGTAGAGCAAAACAGGGTGAACAAGGCCTTTTGAAGTAACTCCCCACCACAACTGGGGTTGGATATTTGGAAAAATTTCTTCTCAGAAAGAGCAGTGATGCACTGGCACAGGATGCTCGGGGGGGGGGGGGGGTGGAGTCACTGTCCCTGGAGGTGTTCAAAAACAGTGCAGATGTGGCACTGAGGGACATGGTGAGTGGACACAGTAGGGATGGGCTGTGTGTTAAAGAACAGGCCCCGCCACTGGGCTCTACTTCTTCTGCAGAGAGCCAGGCTTCTTTTGAAATGGGCTCAGTTCAGTTGTTCTTTGATGAATTAAAATTCCCTAAGTTCTAAGGCCGTAGAGAAGGTAAGCAAACTTTGCTAAGAATAAACAAAATGGCCTTTCATACCTTCTTGGGAGAGGAAGTATTCAGGATGGAAGCTAGTGTTCAGAGGTGATGGTGTATGGGGACCGACCTCAGTGAAATATGACAGCTGGCCAGAGGTGAGAAGTACTGTGCACAGATACAGGGCAAGGACAGTCATGCTGTGCAGACACTGTGAAAACAGCACCAGATTGCCCCAGATCTCTCTTTGAGAGTGTCCGGGTCCATATATTGCTATCCAGGACAAATGACATGGCACGAGAGTGGGGATACGATGTTAATACCAGTTTGAAGGAAGTTTCAACCAAACAGCTGGGTGAGACATCAGCAGTGGGCACAAAGTGGAACACAGGACATTCCCTCTGAACACCAGGAGCACTTCTGTGCAGGGACAGAGCACTGAAAATGATGTAAAATATGGTTAAAAAGCAATCTCAAAAATTAGTTACAGGAGAAACAATAGAATTGGTCATAAAATGCAGAAATGACAGACCTTTCCATAAAAGCTAGTTCTCTGGGGAGTTAAAGATCAGTACAATTGGACAGGATGGTAATGAGATATTTTCTGTCTCAACAATGAGGGATGCAGTGTTAGGCTGCCACTAATAAATCTAGATGCTTTAAAATCTAGGTGTAGACACCTAGCCCAATTCAAACAGTACTAAAAGAGAGATCTTTCTGATCTTCCTCTCAGATGTCCAGAATCAGAAGGAAATTTCTAGACAACCGATGAAAACTATCCTGAGAGAGGGATAAGAGGAAAATTAGAGACAGACCTGAGTGTGAACCAGCAGACTACAAGGGAAGATAGCTTCTGTCTGATCAGCTTAGTGATTTCTTCTAATGAGAAATAAAAGCTCAATTGATAAAGGGAAAAGTATTGATGCCCTATACGAGTGCCTCTCTGTGACATTTGACTTGATTCTGTTAAGTACTTTTATAAAGAAAGTAAACCAAATCAACCTTGTCGATTGACACCTAGTAACCCGCAAGTCTCAGCCTTTAGTATGCAAAAATCATGTCACCACAGCAGCCTCATAGACTCACAGAAAGTTTTCAGTTGGTAGAGACCCACCAGGGAAAGCCAGGCAGAAGGTGAGAAGCCAGCCCAACTGAATGGTCCCTCTGTGTATGCTGTCAGAGGCCACTGTCCCCAGGCAGAGAGAGCTGCATAGTCTGCAGATAATCCAGACGAGTGACCCAAAGCTGACATCCAATTGTGGGCCTGCCTCTGTAAAACAGCTGGAAACAGCTGTCTTGGTATGCAGTAGTCATTCAGAGCAGGGGAGCACCACCCCCAATGGGAACTGGAAGGGAGGAGTGGGCAAGGGACAGAAGGGGAGGTTGCAAAACACAGGTGCAGCCATGCTAACCTTATTATTCCCTCCTTCCTCTTTTGACATTAAACAGACTGAGTGGATGAAAGGAAGATGCAGACACAATTAAGCAGACATTGCAAACAGCAGGGCGAGTCACTTTTTATAACTAGCTTATGTCTCAGACACAGAACTGTACAGAATAATGCAATAACAAAAATCATACAGTATTTACCCTGGGTTCGTTCACTGCAAATCCTCTGAGAGCTGCTTTTGTTTGCCTTCATTTAATTGGTATGGTCAGATGGCCACCAGCAGGACCAATTAAACTGATTCAATAGATTTTACTGTATATTTTTGTTGTTGTTGGTTTTTTTTCTTCATCAACGTGTAGCATAAAATGTCTTAAATAATTTGTCTGAGCACTGGTAATGAATACAAAATGCACTCTGTTCCAGCCTGCGTACAGTGAGTTTCAGCCATACAGCATTTTACAGCCAAAGCAAACTGGGTTAATAATGAAATCAGTGCTGCCTTAGTGGGGACGAGGGTGCCATTATATGTTACGACACGAGGTATCTGGTTGTCTCTCTGAGCACAGGAAGGCATTCTGCAGTCTGTTTGGGTTTTTTTATCCGTCCTAAGCTTTGGCATTTAAGTGGTAGGTGGAATCTGTTTAACAAAATCCCACCAACGGGACTTGGTTCTGTCTTTAATATCAAGTGTTTGTTTAAGTGCTTTGTTGAATTGGAGCCTAGTAGATCCTCTCTTAAAGAAAGTGATTTTCAATCTAATAAGGTTATCTTAGTGTGAACATTTTAACTACATCAATCAATACGCCCGTCAGGAGCAAATGACTAATGGGATTTCTCTCTTCTCTCTTTCTTTGTTACCAGAATGATGAATTGACTTTGCCTGTTGCTGAAGAGCCTCATCTCCTTAATGCATTGCAGATATGTCTAATGGACGCGAGCTGTCAGGGTCTGGCAGTAACCAGTCCCCACCAAAAATATTTTCCCCTGGGACCGTTCCATCAGATTCCAGCTCTGCTCTCACAGAGAAAAATGTGAAAAAGCTGGAACAGAAGTACACAACTTCTAAGGAAGCCTTCAATAAGAAGAGAATACAGGATTATATCAAGCAGAGTAGTCTTGCTCTCTCTTGCAATGAGAAAACTGTGAAAACCAGCACAGAGCTTGTCTGGGATGAAGATCCTGGAGGAGCCACCTCATCCTTTGAAGCAAAACAGAGGGAAAACAGCAAAGAAGATTGCCAGAAAACCTATACAGTAATTTCAAGGAAAGCTAAGTTATTAACAGGTAACATTAACAGCAATCTGTTAGAGGGAAGACAGCTATCCTTGATCTTCCCTTAGTTTCTTTTTGTGTATGGAAAATATGAGTGCTATGCATGGGCACTTGGAATGGTGCTGGGTCCTAGAATCATAAAATCATTGAGATTGAAAAAGACTACCAAAATAACTTACTCCAGCCATCAGTCCCTCCCCACAATGCCCACTCACCATGTCTCTCAGTGCCACATCCACACAGTTCTTGAACACCTCCAGTGATAGTGATTCTGGCACCTCGCTGGGCAGCCTGCTGCAATGCCTCGCAATTTTGGGGTAGACATGTGTCTGCCCAGCCAGTGAGGTCTGCTGTGATGTGACCACTGGGATGGTTTGTTCTGAGCAACATCTGTGAGCTGTGAGGGCAAGGCAAAGAGCACCAGCACCCAGACTGGAGTCCCAGCTTTGGGAGCTTGTCACAAATGGAAGATGCTGTTCCATATGCAGCTGAAAAACCCATCCATCCCTCTTGGGAAACAAGGTGTTCAAAGTCAAATGCCATGAATCAGTTTGCCTGGAGCAACCAGATTTGCTCTGCGACACACATATGCCAGCAAATATGTATTATACAACTGTCTCTTCTTAGATATCTCAAGCTATCGGGTTGTTTTGTTGTTTTTTTTTTCCCATGTACCCTGACTTCAGTAATATTTTACAGTTCATTAAGTAAACAAACCAGTGGTTGGAGGCTGATAAGAGAGACAGAAGTGTGGTTAATCCATGGAAAAAGAAAAAAAAAAACCTTAAATTACAAGGAAATATCTGTGACTATGTGCAGGTCAGAGTCTCAACAGTCTCCAGGGAGAAACACCATGGGGAACAACTACTGCCTTACTTAGGGCAAGGTTGGCTTTCTGCAATAGGGACTGGGGAAACTCGCCTTTATCTTAAGAAATCTTAATGGAGGAAAGACTACTCTTCTTTCTTATTTCTTATTTAAGCATGGTATGATTGTGCAGTCCACCTGCTGGTGGGACAGCCCCCACCATGGCCAAAATTGCACAGTTGGCATGAAAGAGTCAGCATAACTCACAATGTAAACACTTACTGATTTCCTAGAGAACCTGCACATCATTCCTTCACAGGTGTTGGCCAAAAGAAGTGTTTTCTGCTCATTTTTGCTTTTTTTTTCCAATGCAAATTTGCCTGCACCAAACAATGAGAAGAACTGACTGTTTGCACACATAAGGCTTATTTCTTTTGAAGGGATTTCCACGCAGAAACCAAGTGTTCTTAGCAGGCGTACACGTGAGCAGCATCCTTGAGGAGCAACCTGCCCCTGAAGAGGCATGGATTGAAGCAGTAGCCACAAATGGCACAAGAGCGAGAAGATGGATATGGAAACTTCTTGCAGGGCTGTCCCAGGGAACTGCTGGTTGGGTTGCCACTACTTTTAAACTCACAATTTAAAATTCAGATGAAATATGAGGTTTCTCTCAGACTCTTTTGGTAGAGGGTAGAGTATTTAGATATGTGCAGATTTACTGAGGAAAATCAAATGGAATTGGAAATGCCCCAGTGGGGGACATAGACTGAATAGTCAATATATCTTCAAGTATTCACACAGTGCAGTGGTTTGTGAGGATTTGCTGGTCTTTCTAAATCCTTTTTCATTGTTTTTTGTCTTTCACAAGAGTGGCTTGTAATCTGAGTGACATACCTTCATTTTGACGCTTTTTCCGGTTCCCCGTTTCAGTCATGTCTCTTTTTCCACACCCCTTATTCCTCCCCACTGCACTGCACTGCACTGTGCCAACACATCTGTGTCCATATCCTTCTCCCTGACCTCCACATGCACACAGGTCCTCTTCTCTCCCACCACCTTCTGCAAATGCCCACCCCAAATCTCTCCCTATAGCCTCCCTGATTTTTTTGGAAATACCACTTCTTGGCATTTTGGCACTACATCTAGTTGCTTGCAAGATGAAACCTACAGGGAAGGCAAAGTGAATTAGCTTGTAACTCTTGTCTCTTCCTCTACAAAGTCTGCCCTCAGTTGCCAACCACTTTTTAAGGCTCAATTTTTGGGAGCTTTCTCTTGGCTTGCCTGCAATTTATTATACCATTAAAAGCAATGGGGAAAAAATGTTCCTCGTTAAGTTGGGGAGGTTTTATCTGAAATACAAAATAATGAAATGGCCAGAAATCTCAAGGCAAAAAAGAGAAAGAAAAAAAAAGAAAGAAAGAAAGAAAAACCCTGCTGTTCAGTACAAAAAGAATATTTCTTCTTAAAATAAACCTTTTTCTCTCCTCTCCAGCACAGGCAATAAACTCTCCATCAGCTCATCCCACTGGCTCTAAGCCAAAGGAATCCAAGTAAGGACAATAATCGGTAGCATTTTTCTGCATCACACAGCTGGGTGAGGCTGTATTTATGCTGTACGTGGGCTGACAGCAGGAACACCAAACAGGAAATTTATGGGTTGCCTACATCGCCCACAGCCTGACAGTCACTGCTTTGCCTTTCCTCTTAATAATCTGTGACATCCAGGCCAGCAGTGGTTGTTGGGCCCCTCAGTGTTTGGGGATATTCTGAGGGACACTGGTGGCCTCTGTAGAGTTTTTGTTAATGTTATCAGTGAACTAAGTGTCATCACTCCTGATGTGTTTGTTCTCTGTCCTCACACTCACCCACTCCTCACTGTCCTCACCCTAAAAAGGGCTGTTTAACTCTTTTCCTAAATGACATTACAACATGTGCTTGGCAGCAAGGGAATATAGAAACACGGAGTCATAGAATTATTAAGGCTGGAAAAAAACACTAAGATAACCCAGTCCAACGACCATGCCCACTCATTGCATCCCTCAGTGCCACATCTACACGGTTCTTGAACACCTCCAGGGTCGGTGACTCCACCACCTCCCTGGACAGCCTGTGCCACTGCCTCACCTCTCTTTCTGAGAAGAAATGTTTCCCAATATCCAACCTGAACCTCCCCTGGTGCAACTTAGGACCATCACATCTCATCCTAAATATATAAAATAAATATAATGATCTAAGGGAAGGCCTGTTGTGTTGCAGCATAAGCACACAGTAAGGTGCTGTCCTTTTAGAGTTATAAATTCACTGTTGCAATATGAAAAGGAATTAATTCAAGGGTTTTCAAGGTGGCCTTTTCTCATGCATGAAAGAAGGAAGTGATGGCATTTCAGAGAGAAGAGAGATAGAGTCACCAGAACATTGCTGTTCCTCAAAACCTCCTGAGGTTTTCACCCACAGGCGCTGTGCCCAAAAGCCTTTAAAATTCATGGGTCACTAATGAGCAAGCAGTGATGTGTAACAGCATCCTTGAATTACCAGCGCAGACAATTAAATTATCAAAACCTCTTCCCTCCTTCCCTGAATCAGATCAAGTTGATCCCCAACCACAGTTTGTTCAGCAAAAAAACGCTTTATATTTTTCCCATGCTCTTTTCCATTTGCTGAGGCCACAGGCATCTCTGAATTGGTAGATCAGAGGCAATCACAACATTCTCCCCATGCTGCACAGGCACCTTGATTGCTGTGCATCACAGGCTCAGGATGATTTCCTGCTTTGGCAAACAACTTCAAGAAAAAAAAAAAAGAGAGAGTGGGAGGGTTTCTGGAAAGCATACACTGTGATGAGGGAGACATCCTGCCTCCCACCCCCAGGGGAGTCCAACACAACCCCATGTTGCATGATGAACTGTGTCAGCCTGATGCCAGCTGTAGAACCACGCAGGACGAGATGGAGCAGAGCGAGGCTTTTGGGCTTGGTGTTACCTGCCCAAAATGGTGCTACCAAGTGTTGCTGCTGGGAAACTTCACCTAAGCCCCAGAGCACCCTTCCCCTGCCATCGTCCTGCCTGCTGTCACCTCTTTGCAGCGACAGAGGCAGGAGGCGTGACATGGAAGATGAGATGATCCAGACAGAGGATGGTGTGTTCATGTAATGCAGACCTTCCCAGTGTCCCAAGTACTCAGAGTTGTGGGTTTGCTTTGGAGAGTGGCTTTCTGGCATCGGTTTACTTTAAGCAAATAAATAAAAAGTTATTCATAAGTGTGTTTTGTTCAGGGCATTCTGATTCAGTTGAAGCACTTCGACAATGACAAATGCCTCTCATTACTGATATCCTAAGTTCTGTTCCCTTCCTGTCATTATGGCACAAAAAGCCTCATGGCATTTTTTGTTAGATCCAGCTTTGTTTGGTTCTCTACATTATTAGGAGTTTCACATACCACTGAGAGCTCAGGGTGAAGCAGGGCCACACTCAGCACAGCAGCTGATGGGCACCAGCAGGAGTGAGTGCTTTGAGCCTGTACAGTCCCTTCCACTCTGCCAAAGCTCAGGGAAATGCTGTGAGACAAGGAAATCCCCACAAGGGGTTGGTACCGATTCTATCTAAGGTCTGAGCCTGTCAGGTTTGTCCTCTGTCCCCACCACCATTTGTGGTGCCTAGGAGCTGAGCAATGCCACCACCTGCTGATGTAGGAAGATGCCCAGGATGCTCAGCTTTATAGAATCACAGAATCATTTGAGTTAAAAGGGACCCTTAAAGGCCATCTAGTCCAAATTCCCCACAATGAACGCTTCTGGTTAGATCAGGTTGCACAGAGCACCATCCAGCCTGACCTTCTCCAGCCCATGCCTTGGCTTTGCTGACAGACGCTCCTCACCCAGCATGGGGGATTATTCTACTTTTCTTGGTCTTCACAGGCCTCCTTGGACTGATGAACCAGCTCTTTGCACCAACAGTGGGAGTAAGGTGAGCTTCCCTTGAAGCTGAAGCTGAATGGTGGCTGCCATTGCAGGCTGCCAGAAGCTGTTCCTCTCCTCTCTGCCCCTTGCAGCCAGAGGTTGTCCCCCTCCTGACTGCCACCAGTCAGATGGCCTCTGCAGCTGCCCGAGGCCAGCATCTCCTTTTTGTCTCATGAAACACCTCCATCTCAGCCATCCAGGCCCTCAAGGATGTTCAGGAGCTGATGTCCAGGGGCACACCAAGCCCCTGAATGTTTTAGGTGCTCCTGGTCTACATGAAGGTCTGTGAGAGTAGCACTGCACTGTCACCAGGCTGTCTCAGCCACAAGGGCTTGCTAAATGCTGAGCCTGCAAAACAAAAGGCATTTACGTCTTGGCTACAGCCTTCTGCCAAGAGATAGGCAGGCTGTGCTTCAATGCAGATGTCTCAGAGAAAAAAATGTGCAGTGCATTAGAGATCTGTGACTCATAGAATAATTATCCTCGTTTCTCATAGTTTATTAATAATTTAAACCCAATCTCAGTGTTATTGATCTATCATTGAATCGGAGATTTATTTCAGATCTGTAGTCACAGAAGCAGTAAATTTAATCCCCCTTCCCCTCCCACCCTTCCACCCACTAAACTCACTTTATAACTAAAACATGATGTTTAGGCTGTTTCAGTAATAGGAGAGGAGAAGAATAGCTCTGAGGCTGTCTGTGGCAGGAGAAGCCCACAGAAGATGTAGGTTCTGGTTTTAAACCGTTTTCAGACTGAACTTCAGCCTGCACTCAGTGTCAGAGATGCTGAAGGACCACAGACGGCAGCAAGTGCTGCTTGCTGGCATGTGCATCCCAATTTAATCTTGCTTAAACTGGTGAAAACCTGAAGCAGCTGCCTCAGTGTCCCAGGAGTGCCATGACCATAAAATCAATTTAAGTGCATGGAGAATCAAGCCTAGAAAACCATCATGTGGAGGCTCCTACAGCAGTGCTCACTTGGCTCTAACATGTGTCTTGTGCATTCACTCCAATGAGCAGACAGACCTGGCCTTTTAAAGGAAACCAGGAATAGAAAACAGCATGTTCTATGGGCATTAAGTACCCAGAATGGTGATTTCTGTAGGCAAATGAAATTCATTTTCATTAGACCAATTGTAGTACACAGGTGGGGTGGTAAATGTGGTTTTGGCTGCAACAGCTCTTTCTCAGGTCCAAAAGAAAGCAGAAAATATGTCCAAACACTGATCTGACCCTTTCCATCTATATTAATGGATGAAATTAAAAATATCTCCACCCTCTGCCAGCACAACTCGCTGCTGTCCTTGAGCCCTGAAACCACAGCAAGTGGGACTCTCAGTTGTGGTGGGGGTTCCTGTAGCAATGGAAATGAAGAAATCATATAAGACAGAGGTGATGCGAGCTGTAATGTGGTGGGAGCAGTGCTGGGTGTTGTGGGGCTGCTGGGAGAGGAGGGAAGTCAGGGACGCCCTGCTTGGCACTGGGATTCCTACTGTCCTGATGGGACATCAGCAGACAGAGCTCCCACAGAGCCCTGGCTTCCCTGCATTAAACCTTTGGCTTCTACAAGGCCCCACAGACTTGATTTTCCAGATTTCAGCTGAAGGCATTAATTCCTGTTAATGGGGTGTTTCCCATACTGGGCAATTGCTCAGTAGAGAAACTAAGCATTACTTCAGGGCACGGTTCACTCAAAATGTGAGATTTAATTTATTCAAGTCTCATTACATCCAGAAAGGTGAGGAAAGGTGTTGTCCACACCTTTCGGAAGTGACCAACTAGTTGTGTCTCCATCTCATTCCTCCTTTGGTTGCATCCTCCCAGGACCTCCTCACTTTGCTTTCATAAAATCACACAATCATTAAGGTTGGAGAAGACTACTGGATCATTTCATCCAACTGTGCCCACCATGCCTACTCACCACGTCCCTCAGTGCCACCTCCATATGGTTCTTAAACACCTCCACGGATGGTGGCTGCCCCACCTCCCTGAGCAGGCTGTCCCAGTGTTTCACGACTCTTCTTGAGAAGAAATTTTTCCTAACACCCAACCTTTGACATTTCCCTCCCAAGCAGTGTCTTCAGCAAAGGAATATGCAGACCACACTCATGGCCAGGGCATGGTATGGTGCAGAGAGGGGCAATGACAGCTAGCAAGCTGATCTTTGCATTTTTTCCTATGGAGGTTACAATGACACCATATCTTTACACACCAGGAATTTCTGCTCTTCCTTACAGATGTAGTGATGCTCTCTGGGGACACGGAGATTTTCTCGGAAGCAGAAGTGAGTAAGGGGCCAACTGAAAGCAAGGAAGAGCAAGGAGAAGAAGAAGAAGAGGAAAACAGTCCAACAGAGCAGTGTGATCAAGGCGCAGTGTGATTTTTTGCTTAATCACAGCAGTCATGAGATGGGCCTGAGTTTTTGTGATTCCTCTGTTGATGGGCTTTTGAAAATCTCAGCTAACAGAAAATTGTTTTGCCCATAAAGATGGCCAACCCATTTGAAGACTACTTTTTGCCATCACGGGTCACTTTGCTTTGACATGCTCCTGCCAAGCGGAGTATTTGGAGTCTTGTTCCTTGTCGCTCATTGAATGTTTGGCGGTAAAGAGTAACAGAAAAGGTAGTCCCTCTTTTCTTCTTCAATCTGAGCACCTGCAGTCCTCAGGGGCCATGAAGGAAGGACCTGAGAAAGCAACAGCCTTCCTTTCTGTTTGGATTAAAGCACTTGCACTGGGAAGGAGAAGGGAAAGGGCAGAAAGAGGAGAATCTTGCTTTTTTTATTATTTACTTTTTTATTTTGAGGCATTTTGTTGTTTTATTTTGTTGGTTTTATTTTCTTTTCACAGCAGTCCCACTGGCTTTGCTACACATCCCTGCAGTCACTGGGTAAAGCGTGACTGCCTGGAGCAGGGATATTCTCCCTGTGAGGACTGCTCCAGAATCCAGGGCCAAGCAAACCACAGGGCATGAAAGCAGAGTTGCTGCCTGGACTCCTCACCTTCCCCACCCCAAACTCTCCATCTCCTATCAGTGGGGTGCAGCAGCTTGAAATCTGCAGGAGGGCACCTGGAAGTCTTCCCCCACCCCACAGCTCATCCCTCCATCTCTACTTTTGCTTGTCAGGCATTTATATAAATAGGATTAACATCTGCAGTTACACTTAGCTAGGTTGCAAATTATGCAGGCTATCAAGGCTTGTGCTTCAGGGCATACAGTGATTATCATCGGAGGGGCAAAAATGAGTTTTTCCAATAACAGAATATTGCATGATTGACTGGGGACATTACAGGGCAGGGAGGATTAGCCTTAGCCATCAGTATCAGTTATGTGTCATTACTGCATCAAAGCACCAGGCGTAGCTGAGCCGCTTCCATCCAGGCAGCGCTGCAGGTGGCTGGGTCTGGAGGAGTGGAGTTGGTTGTTAAACACGCAGCAGATTTCTATGCTTGCTGTGAAATGTGCCTCCAGCGAGCTGCATCCCCTGCTTTTGCTGCCCACCTCCTGCACCACGTGCTGTGCACTTTCGGCTCACGAGAGGAGCCCATCCTCCTTCCCTTGTCCTCCCATGGCTGAATTCAGCCCTCCTTGTTGCTGCTACAGGATCCAGCCATCCCACCCCCCCAGCACATCACCCTCTTTTTCCCATACCCCAAGTGATCACAGAATCACAGAATAGAATCATAGAATCATTAGGGTTGGAAAAGACCACTAATATCATCACCTTGTCTAACTACCAACCCATCCCCACCATACCCACTAACCATGTCCCTCAGTGCCACATCTACACAGTGTTTGAAAACACTGTTCTATGCCTTCATGTTTCATACATGGGCTCTTGGGGCTCCACGTCACCACTCTGCAGCTTTGCAGTCACAGAAAAGGTCATGTCCTACCTAAGCCTGGAGAATCTGTTGGTGTTTCCCAGCTCTGATGTGACCAAAAGGTATCTGAGGATCTGCTGGAACGGGAAGCTTGGGAGCACTGTGACGTTGGGGCACCTGACTACTTGAGCTTCATCTGCTTGTAGAAGATAAGCCCATTCAGGCTGGCTCCTGTTGAGGTGACGTGGGGTCAGACATTGCTGTGGGCAAAAGGCAGTGAGATTGGCCATGGGGAATGCTTCTCAGGAGTGTTCCTGATGATTGAGAGGGAACACTTCCAATGTAGGGTCCACTGACCCTACCCTTACAGCTCTTATAAGGGTTGTGAGAGGAATCATGCTCCTCCTTAATTCTCTGCTACATACGAACAGGTTTGCCCACTCCACTTGCAGACCACCACATTTCCTTTGTCTTGGCGGAAAATGATTGCCTCATTTGAATGGAAGAGCTAGATTTGACAGAAAATCCAAAATAAGAAACATAATTAGCAGTGAAACTTCTAATTCCCCATTTCTAAGTGTATTAGTGCTTATTTATTGAACCAGCTTGACATTTAGACAGTTCCTTTTAATGCTAATAGCGTTGATTACCAGGTTGAATCCCACTGCTTTGAGGAAACTGCTGCTCAGTATTCCAAGCTGCCAAGTTCCCCCCACGCAGAAACACTTGGTTTTCTTCACAAGAAATACGTATTATTTGGCACAACAACATTAAACTAAGGCAATCAAGGGAGTTAGGAACCTGAGCCAGCAAGGGAAGCCCAGGCACAAGGTGTGGGGTTCCAGGGTGCCCAGCTTTTATTTATTCATTTTATCTTTATAGCAATACATAATTAATATTTGTAACATGAACATATATAACGTCTGACGTACATAAATCAGTCAACAAATATTATTTAGGTTTTAGCCTTTCCATGGCTAAGTAAGCTCTCTAGTGTCAATGGGATGGGGCCAGCAAATCAAGGAGAAGTGAGTGAAAAGAGGTGGCCATAACAAGGGAGGAAGAGGAGGAGGAGGAGGAGGAAGAGGAAGAGGGGTTTTCTCCTCTCACCCTCTTGCAGATCGCACTCCTCATCCTGGACTCTACCTTCATCCTTGTACAGAGCCAAACACAGCAAGGACTCCTACCTACTGAAAATCTAGGGATCAAGAAATATTGTTGTTATTTGTTTTTTTCCCCGTAACACTTGCTATCGGTCTATTTTCTTCAGTGTGTGTAATGAAGCTTTTTGTACCGCCCCTCCTGAAGATCAATTGAACAGACAGGTGCCTGATTGCCCTCCTGTTCCAATGTACAACATAATTACCCCTTCAGAGCTGCTGCAAAATAGTGCAGGTGTCAATATGAATAGAATTCAGCCTTAAATTTGCTTTAGATTACGTTTTATAGGTGAAAATGGTAGATATTCAGAAAATAAGCCTCATCTCCACGTTACTAAATGAGCAATGTCAACATGAGGATGTTTGGGCAATGTGGCAGCCTCCAGAAGTAGGGCAGGCTGCTAAATGCTGAGAGTGACAAGCCAGCCTGACTTGACAAGCTTTGCCAATGGCTAACTGAGTGTGAGGAGATTACTATGGTCTGGGAAGCAGAGATACTAGAGCTCAGTAATTTCCCCCGGGGCGCGATTACCTTGTAATAGCCACCATCCCTCTTTCTCATTTCCAGCTGGAGACAAGGTGCAACGTGAGGCTCAGGGCTTGTATCCATCAGCTAGGAAAGGGGTAAGGCATGAGTTTTAAGGCAGTGTTGGAGAAGTGCAAAAGAGCAGGAGAGTAGAGGTTGCTCTTTCATTGAGGTGCTGAGCCCTGCTGTGAATCATAGAATCATCAATGTTGGAAATGAGTTTTAAGATCATCCAGTCCAACCATCAGCCCATCCCCACCTTGCCTACTGACCATGTCCCTCGGTGCCACATCCACACAATTCTTGAACACCTCCAGGGACGGTGACTCCCCCCCCTCCCTGGGCAGCCTGTGCCAGAAAATATATATTGTGCCATTGGAGCATCCCGATGTTTTCATTTTCTAGTTTATTATAGCAAAATCTGAGTGAATCAAATCTGGACATTCAAGCCATTATTTATTTGCTTTTTGTTGATCTACCATCATTTGTAACTATGGATGACTAACAGAAGAGCAGGGGATCTCTTTGGATGCCTGGGTTCTACTGATGGTCACAGAAGCACTCCTTCATTTTCCAAGAGCAGATAACTCCTGGGGAGTTATCCCCCAGGAGGAGGTTTGTGCTCTGAAGCAGTTGGCCTACAGAGGCTTTCACCTTGGGAGCTTAAGAAACAGGGGATGCAGCTGATGTTGGGTTTTGGTGGTGGTGGTTTTAAGCCAAAAATCATGTCTGGTTGTACCAGGAAAGGTTCAGGATAGATATTAGGAAAAAATTCTTCCTCAAAGAGTGGGGTTGCACTGGAACAGGCCGCCCAGGGAGACGGTGGAATCACTGTCCCTGGAGGTGTTCAAGAACCATGGAGATATGACTCTAAGGAATATGGTTTAGTGGGCAAAATTAGTGGTAGGTGGATGTTAGGTTAGATGATCTTAGAGGTTCTTTCCAACCTTCTATGAATCTATTGTTTGTTCAGTCTGGAAAACCACTGAGCTGCCATACCTCTGCGATGCAGGAAGTTGCATCTCAAACAAGGACAGGCAGCAGCAAATGGCAGGTCAGAGTATACTTAAGCTAATATTCCCTAGTGGGAGAAATGGCCATGTGAATACAAGGATGACTGCAGAGGGTGAGTTCAGGACTGTTGTTGGCTCAGCATCCTGCCCTGGGCAAGAGCCAACAGATGTTTAGGAAGAAATACAGTATAATACAGCCAACACTTGCTCATGCTTCCCACAGTACTCTCATCCCCTGGTTGTACAGGACTCACAAGCTTCTTGAACTGTAGGGATCGTCTCTGCAGCTAATAGCTCTTGATGGGTTCCTCTCCCCTCTACCAGTTTACAACCTATTCAACCAATGGAAATGTTAAAACACGTGCCCCACCTCATGTCGAGGAGGACTGCAGTGGAAAAATCTCTTGTTTATTTTGAACACACCACTTCACAGTTTTGTTTGGTGATCCTTCTTTACTTCTGAAGAGCTCTGAATGATGTGAACTGCTGTTCTCCAGTCGCACCACTCTTCCCAGTACAAAACTTGGTTGCATATTTTTCTTCAGCCATTTTTCCTCTGAGATAAAAAGTCTTAATCTATTCAGTCATTTCCCAAATGGAAGCCCTTTTATGCCTTTGATCATCTTCAATTGCCTTTCTCTGTAGCTTTTCTATTTCTTCTATATCATATTTGAGATTGGTGAATCAGGGCTGCACAATAGTATTCAGGAGATGGGAGCCCATGGATTTATACAGCAGCATAATGACTTCCTCTGTTTTTCTCTCTACCCCTAATAATTCCTAGCTTTCTGTTTTCTTTTTTGATTGCTACTGAGCACTGAGCTGACATTTGCATAGAGCTATCTATTATAACCTGAAGATTTCATTCCCAAGTGGAAATAGCCACCTTGGAGCCCATTATTTTGTATGTAAAGCTAGGATTGTCTTTTCCCATGCGCATCACTTTACATTTATCTACATCAGATTTCATCTGTGATTTTTATTACCCTTTTATTCAGTGCCACAAGGATCTTTCTGTGACTCTTCACAGTCATCTTGCTGACTCAGACACCCAGAATATCACCAGCAACATCCTTCTCTCTCTACTCACCTCTATTTTGATATTAGTTTTGAATGCTTTGAAAACATGGGGCAGTGCTTATGTCAGCAGAGCAGCCTCCTCCCTCTTGGAGATGTTAAGTGACAGGTCCCAAGGAGGGGGAAGCAATGCAGTTCTCCCAAGTTATTTGGATGTCATGAAGAATCATATGGTGCTTCTGGACACAGACGGTGGTGTGGCTAACTGGCACCTCTCCCCATTACACAGATAGATGTAGGGGTGATACTGCTTCCTGGGATGTGTGTTTTTCCCTCCTCCAGACTGTATGGGACCATCAGGAGACCTGGGGGTGACCCTTTTTCCTCTTGAAGTCAGGCCCTGGCACAAATAGGAATACAAACATCCTCGGGCCTTGGGGGAGGAAACAGAACCATATAACAGGTTGGGTTGGAAAAGACACTAAAAACCTCAGCACCAACCCCAGTACCCTGGGCGGAGCAGTCCCAGCAGCTCAGGTTGCCCAGGGCTCCCCTGAACCTGCCCTTGAGCACCTCCAGCAACGGGGTTCCCACTGTTTCTCTGAGCTACAGAGGTAGTGGTTAACAAAGGCTTCCTTTGGGAAAACTGCTGCACAGAAATCTGTGAACTGCTAATGGATGCCAGATAAACAACAGCTCTTACTTGCAAAAAGCTGTGTGTGAGCCTGCTGAGTCTCACAGAAGTCCAAGTCTGGAGTCAGAAGAGGAGTCATTGTCCAGCAGAGAAGAGCAGGAGGACAATGGGATGGCAGCTGACCCCTGCACAGCCCAGGTGAGGCCCAGCAGCAGGGCAGCACAAGGAACCATGAGTTACTGTGACATGCCTTCCTTGGTGGGCTTTTTTTCTCAGGAGCAGAGCCCACCAGGGAGGGGTGCCAGGGTCCTCTGGGTTAACAGTGAGAGGCACTTCTTTCTCAACTTGGTTGAGGGCAAGAGGGTGGAGTGATACCACTGCTGTTTATAGGTAAAAGAGTCAGGCTGAGCATCACTCAAAAGGACAGAGGCTCCCCAACATGAGATTTAGGCTTGACCATCCAAAAACCAGGACTTATCTGACATGAAAAGAACAAATGGCAGTGATTGGGACACAAAGTTCTCTTTTGGGCTGTGCAAAGACATGCATGGTGCAAAAACAGATGGGTGCCTTTCATTGGTGCTGATGCCACCACAATGGGTGCTGTTGGCCAGCTCACCTGACTGCTGGATTGCAGTGGGCTGAGAGACAAGGAATAGCCATGCAGAAAGCAATTTGGGCTGAGATGCAGTGTGCTTATGCGACATCTCTGCTTGGAGTAGAAAGCATTAGGACAACTACTGTAAATACAACAGAGAGGGAAAGGCCTTTAAAGGCCCTCTTAAGTCACTTTCAAGCAACTACCACAATAGAGAAGAGCTGTGTGCAAACGTTTCCATCATAAAAGCTTTGCAAACACTTTTTTTTTCTTTCCAAACCACAAACATCCTCCTCTTCCCTTGAAGTTCCCTAAAAAACCTGAGCACGTCTTGTTTCTTTTTAAACGTATTCTCTCAAGGTTTTTCTTAAAGGAGACAGGACTTGCTTTTTAAGACTCATTTGAGCTTTATTTTGCTCTTTCCTTTTTTTCCTTCCCCATTCTCAGTGCTTCACAGGACGTTAAAAGAAGGTCAAATCAAGTTATTCCCATTTCCATGTGAAAATCAATTAGTATTTTCCACTGAACACTGAAGGAAGAGTAAGCATGATAACTACATTTGTTTGAAAGCATAGATAATAAAATACAGGCTGTTTCCTGAATATATCTATAAATAAGGGCTGGTGTTACATGTGGGTTTCATTGTTTTTTATGGGAACAGCCTAGATTTAAGCCTATTTCTTACTTTTTTAAAGCAAACAAAACAGATATTTAATTTCTTATGTCTTCTGAGGGAACTACTGCAGCTGAAGAGTTGGCAAGGTGTACCTTCTGTGGTGCTCCTGAAAAAACAGTCCCAACAGCAGCAGAACTGAAGGAAAAACCACTAGAAAATGTGAGTCTACTCATACAGTGTTGGAATGCTGCAATATAAGCAGGTTTTTCTTGGCAAAATGGAGTGAGTAACCACCTCGAGGCATGGAAGAAGAGAGGGCTGAAGGTGGAGAGAGGTGGAGGGTGAAGAGGAACCTGGTCTGCCCAGAAGCCACATCACTCCTGATGTGTGCTGCACCTCACAGCTCTTTTGCTGCAGGAGCTATAAGAATGTATTCAATGCTGCCATCCGAGACCAGATGTGTGAAGATAAAGCAGAGGATGAGACAGACTCTGCTCCCCACACTGACGATTTACAAGCTGAGTTGCAAAGGGGCATCAAGGAGAAGGTGTTGCAACAGTAAGGAGCTCAGAGAAACCTCAGACACTGGTAGGAGGAGGAAGGCCCACCACCACCTCCTTTTGGTCCAAGGCAGTTCACTGCTGGAAACCTGCTTGTGGCATCACACCACTACTTGATCTTACTGCCAATCTCTCTTTTTTTCTCAGGCTAGGTGGGGTGGGCTTTAAGAACTCCAGGGAAATCCTTCAGCTGTATTTGAAATTTGTTTCCCGTGAGTACCTTGAATTGCCTGTGGTCACTGGGCCCAATTTGGAGCCAGAGGTACACAGTAACTCTAGGGCACTTGGAGAAGAAGCAGAGACTGCAGCCTTCCACATAGTGAAAGGTGCCAAAATCCTAACTGGGAGTGGCTGGGGCATTCATAGCTAATCAAAACACAGGTCTGCAAAACTCCCTGCCCATGAGGCCTGTCATCTACATGCTGTATGTCCTCGGGTTGAGAGGAGTAGGAGACAGCACAGAAGAAATTTGCTGGTTCATGTTGAGCCCACACTTTGCTATAAGCAATTCTCAGCAGGACATTTTATTCGTTTGAGCAAGGAGATCTTTTACATTACTTAGGAAAATCATCCCACACTGTCACAGAGACAATCCCATCTTATTCAGGCTATATCTTCCCACTTGTGTTTTCATCTTTGTTTGAGAAGAAACAAAAACTCCTCAATCCCTCCCTCCATTACCTCTCCATTTCAAATAACCCAAGACAGAAAGGTTGAAGAAACAGAACTACATCACATTTTCCTCAACACCAATCTACTAAACGTTATTTTTTTTCCAGGGAACAGAGTCTCTTTCACACTTTCAAAACCCAACAACTACACCATCAGACCAAAGACTAACCCCTTCACAAAGCACCAACCAAAATCGTCACCTCCAGAAGACCTACTCGAGATGGACAGGGATTTTGTTGCACAGCACCTAAAGGTGGGTACAGAGTTGAAGCTCTTCATGTTGCTTTTCAGGTGGGGATTATAGAGTACTGCCCCAGCCAAGCACATTTAGATATCACTATGTGATATGGAAAAGATCCCAATTCAGAAAAACCATCAAATAACATAAGTTGGAAGGGACTTATGAGGATCATCATGTCCATCCCCTGGCTTTACCCAGAACCATTCCAAAAATCAGAGCATACGTTCAAAAGCACTGTCCAAACACCTCTTGAACCCTGGCAGTCTCAGAGCTACACCGACTGCCCTGTGCAGCCTGTTCCATGCCCACCATCCTCTGGTGCAGACCCTGTCCCTAATCCCTGTCTGCCCCTGCCCTGACACAGCTCTGCTCCCTCAGGCCCTGTACAATGCTTGCCAGTGAGCACACTACATTGATGGGACCTATATGCTTGTGCTGTTGGAAGATGAACCTAATTAGGTGTTTGTGGGTGGGGTGCAAAGCTGAATCAGGCATCCCCAGGGTTTTACTGGGACAATGCCCACATGTAAATGTTTTACTTACTGAGCACGCCGTGCAGCTTGAAGTCTGAATGCCACCATCTGCACCCCAGCTATAAACCTCAGGCCTTGCTCTTCTTAGATCCATACCATCCATTCTCTCTTATCCTCCAAACCAGGCTGCCCTTCCCAAACTGCCAGGTGGGGATGGATCTGGGCTCCTCAGCTAGGAATGCTCTTGGACCCAGGCCAAGCCTGAGGCCAGCAGTTTGATAGCAAAAAGCTTTACATGGTCCAGGAAGCATTTAGTTCATCAGAAGGGGCATCACTGCTGAGTCCAGCAAGCAGTGAGACAGGGGGGCTCACATGGCAGCTCTCTCTGGGAAGTCAGGCTGAATATGACCAAAAGAAAGATGATTAAGTATCAAGGAGCTGGTTTTTGGGAGAGTGGCAAAAGCATTTTTCAGGGACTCTGTCCCCACCCCCAAGTTCAACTCCCTCTTCTCTGCTTCTCCTCCCCTTCCCAAACTGAGGCATTCCTGCAGTTTCTGCAGGCATATTAGAAAACCACCTGTGATTTATCACACAATCAGTGATTTTGTTGGCTTTTTTATTTTCAACATAGAAGTGCATTATATTGCCTTCTCCTCCTGAAATATAGGGGCAGCAAATCCTCCTGCCTAGGACTGCCTGTCTTTTTAGCCTCATAAAAAGCCTGAAAAATGAAAGCAGGTGCAAGATTGCCAGTTTGTTGCTTTTCTGTTCCCCTCCATCCCTTACAACCAAGCAGTAATCCTTAGCTGGTTTGCAGAGCCCAAGCATGCACCTTCGGGTTATTAATGAGCGCTGCAGCTGAAATGAGTTCCTTCTAGGGTACCAAATGGGAACTGCCATGGAGCAGTCCCTCAAATTCCAGTGTGAGACAAAATCTGAGCAAGGCCTCTTTCTGCACCTGGCAATCAGCTGCTGCTTTGAATGATGATGTTAAAAGGGAGCAACAAACTCACCCTGCTTCTCCTTCTCAACCAAAACAAGCTGCTCGCCATCTTTCCAGGCTCATTCTTTCTATTAGAAAGCACCAAACCCAGCAATGGTTGGAGCTAAGCCCTTAGCAAAGACATGTTCTTATTTCACTTGTCAGGATGCTGCTGGGTAAATTACTTGTGTGTCTAATGAAAAGAGGGCTCCTGGCAAATTATACCATCAGAGAGCAGCTAATGACATAAAATAAAAAGAGCTGAGCTTTGCACATGAAATGCAAAAACACAGAGAGTGAAGGATGGGTTTTCCTTAGTTATTTTAAAGAGTTTAATTAAAAAAAATAAGCAAACAAACAACTGAAGGCTAGGTGGAATGCACAGTGTGTGATGGTTTGGGATTGGCACAGGCACAGGGAGAGGAAGGCAAGGTGTGGAGCACCCACATCATGCGCACTCCTGCAATGCTCCCCAGCACCCAGCTGCCTCTCATCACTCTGGTCTTGCTCCTGCAGCTCTGTCACTCCCCCAGCCCTGTGAGGAGGTGCTATCCTGATGGACAGATGTTCTATCTCCGTTTCCCAGATGGAAGTGGTCAGGTTTAGTATCCAACTCGTGTAGACGTGGGAACGTTCTACCTCAGAGTGAACCACTGTGGCTCTGCTCCCTTGAAGTACATTGCCTCTGTGTTTTCACCATAGAATGACTGCAGCTGGAAAAGATCTAATCCAACCATCAGCCCATCCTCACCATGCCCACTGACCGTGTCCCTCAGTGCCACATCCACACAGTTCTTGAACACCTCCGGGGTGGTGACTCTACCACCTCCCTGGCAGCCTGTGCCAGTGCCTCACCAGTCACTTTGAGAAGAAATATTTCCTAATATGCCACCTGAACCTCCCCTGGCACAACCGAAGGCTACTATACCTCATTTTGGGCTGGCTACACAACTTGTATGGGTCAGAACCACTTCACTATGGAAACACAGCCTACAGAACCAGTAGCCCTCAGCTGGGCTGCCTGAAGGGTGAGAGGTAGAGGCATGAGTTTTTTTCCCCCCCACACAGTACCCCACAATGTTTTTCACACAAACCATCCTTTCCATGGGTTTCCAATGGGCTCGTCTTTCCTTAACCACCTCTCAGCTACCTGTCAGGCAACACAGCCATCCTGATTGTGTTCACTGAGGAAGCACAGTTCACCTATGTCATCCTGGAGGACCACAGGCACCCAGGAATTCGGGCAGCCTTTGGGAGCTGTGGCCACGGGGTCAGCTTCCATCCCAATGGACACCCCAGGTAGGTGCAAGCCTGGTGGGCCACAGTGCCTTGACAATGGTTCAGCCCAGGGGCGAGCATGTGTTTTCTTTCCTGGCTCCTTGTAGAGCCCTGGGAGGCCATGTTAGAAAATCACAGTTGTTATTCACATGCAAAGGGAACATCACAATACCTGAAGCTATTGAGCTTGATATCAGCATTGCTTTTGGTTTGTTTTTCATTTCCAGTGAGTGCTCTTCACTGTAAAGAATGACTTAAATGACCGATTTCTTGCAGCCTTATTGATAATGTGAGGCCACCAAAGGATTTCAGTGATAGTTGCTGGCGTCTGAGCCATCACATTCTCGTCCCTTGGCAGCCCCACTGCCAGTTTCCAAAGTTTCTCTCTACAAAGCTGGAAACTGCAGGAATCAGTAAATCCCAGCTCAATTTCACAAGTCCTCCCTGTGCTGAGACTAATGAATGGCTGTATTAAACGTCTAACCAGCTATTACAAATCATTCTGAATAGCTTCTCTAATAACACGTCCATTAGAGTACTGCAGCCCCGCCGTTTGCCTGAAGACACGTCAGCCTCTCATCCATCACACAGCAGCCAGGCTTCACAGCTCAGTGCTGATCCCAAAGCATCACCCACCCCTTGGCAGAGCCACATCCCCCCAGGGGCACACATGGCCCCATATGCCACAGCTGGAGGGCTCCAGCTCCCGGAGTCACCTCCCAGGGCTGTCACAAAACAGGGAGTATTGGTTTGGGTCTGAATGCTGTAAATACAGGCTGTTTTCCCCACACACAGCACACCCCTCTCTCTTTTGTTCTTCAGCAGGGTCATTTCCCATGCCCTGCCAAACATACAGACAGGTATAGCCAGGGGGAGGGCACCTATTTTTAGGTATAAATGTTGCTAGAGCAATAGAAATGAAAATGCCCAGTAATTCTTAGAAGATGTAGAAGTACAACAGGAAGACGTGAAGAATGCTTCACCCTGATATTTCCCTTGCCTTTTAAAGGCTTGCTGGTCACCCTGGGGCACTTTCCATAGCAGACTTGTTCTGCAGGACAAGTATTATGAGAACACCATCACCCATCATTAACTCTTGCGATGAGTTTTGTCCAAGCACAGAAGACAGCATTTGAGAGCATAAAGACAAAGAGACCAGCACAACAAGCAAACATTACAAAAGGAAGGAAAAATGCTCACCCATCTCCAAGGATCTAGGCTCACAGGGAAAGAACTCCAAAGAAGAGATCCCCAACAAGGAATCCTTCCTCAGTGGCAGTCAGCCCTTAAATGAGGTCTAAGAGGGGTTAAGCCAGACTCCACCCCTTCTGGTCACACAGGTGAACTGCCTTCACCTGTGCTCCCAGGGCTGACCGGTTCTTTCCTTCAGGTGCTCAATCAGCAGTTCAGGCTGTGACTCAGCAGTCCCCGTACAGGGAGGAGGAAACTGCTGTCTCTGAATTTACCCAACGTCTGTCCCCAGGACCATCCTGAGCCCTTACTTTGACCAAGCAGGGGCGAGGCAGAAGCATTGGAATTGGCATGACCTCAGCCACCATGTCCACAGCCCTCCTTTCCAGCCCATCACCAGGAAACTGAACAGCCACCTCACCCTTAAAATTGCGGCTCAGGATAAAATTCACCTATGGTTCGTGAGCCACAACTGCATCCACTTTAACTTGGGGAGCCAGCTCAAGGTGAGTGCTTGCTGTGCTGGATGTGCCCAGCCAGGCCCTTGGAGAGCAGCAGCAGCCCACCTGAGATACACCACATCCTGCTGGGGTGCTGCTCACAGATTTCAGGTGGAAAAGTCATCATTTCATTCCAAAGCAAATTTCCTGCCTGTGTGAATCTTAATGAAATTCCATTTCGGGGAAGCATTTAGATAAGATTGAAACGCTGCCACTGAAGGGCGAGAACAGCACATCTCACAAATTCATTTTGGAACACTATTTCTTTTCAAAACATTTATATTAAATGTCAATACAAACACAATGCTCCTGATTTTATCTTAACAGCATTTCACTTAACATGAAACAAGCGTCAGCGGACAGGAACAGAAACCCTACGGTATTCACTGCCACTTGGGTTTCCCACCTCTGACCCTTCTCTGGGGGTAGAAATGCTTTTTTGCCAGGGCTCTCGGTGTCAGTGGCAGTCCCAGCTTGCAGCTGTGCAGCCCCATCTCCCAGTCCCCATCTCCCCATGGTGTTTAGCCCCTCAGTCCCCTGAGCATATGCTGGAAAGAGGACCATCTCCCAAGGGAAGTCACAGGGTCCCAAGGTTGTGTGGAGGGCAGGGGCAGCCCAGGACAAGGGTGAGCATGAAAGCTGAGCTACAAGAGATGCTCTTCCTTACAGCCTCCCTTCAGTATTAATGTTCTTTTCTTTACACGGGCTCTATTCACAGCAAGTTGAAAGACCCAGCAAGAAGTCACCAATTAAAAGGATTAGAAAGTGAAGAGGAGCGCTTCCTTCAATCCAAAAAGACCCAGTTCAGGAGCCTGCTCTCCAAAATAGTCAGTTTTGCAACAGTTTGGGGAATCTCAGCCTCGATGATATCACTCTTTGTGTTTCATCATCAGCTGTCTGCATGAAAGACTGAAATGAAGGCATCAAGATGTGCAGCAAACAGTTATTGTCAGCACTTCAGATCAACTCTTCCTTCAGCAAGGCGATAACAGCCAGCCACTCTGCAATAACAATAAAGCTCCTTCTTCCAAGCTCACAATGCCTATCTTCCTGTACATCAAGTCCTTGTAACACCAAGCCAGTTGAAAACTTTGTCAACACCAAACAGGAATTTTGAGGAAAGAAATATTGGTTTTGCTTGGGAAATACCCAGCCCGGTATAGGCTATGCTGTGGGCATCACTGCTGTACAAAAGAGTGAATGTGTGGCCAGCTATTTGGCATTCACTGCACCTCCCAGGAGACACAATCCAAAGGGCCAAACCTCTTTAGGAGGCTCCAAGCATTCAGGCAGCAAAGGTCACGTACTGCTGCCTGCTCCAGTCAGACATGAATTCCACAAGCAAGCAGCATTTTTCCTTAGATGGGTTCATTCAAATGACGCTGTCAAAACCAGAGAGCAGAGGGATGCTTCACACTGACATTTCAGGGAACAAACCACATGCCTCTGGATGATACCAAGGGCCAGAGAAACACTATGTGGTAGACAAGCCTGTGAGCAACCACGTAACACAACAGCCACCAAATAAAACACAGTATTTGTGCTCCCTGCCACCACCTCCAAGTTTACTCTTAGTACAGGCCAGCTAGCGTTCCTGTGATAGCTGTGCTTTCCTCCCCCTAATAAAATTGCAAACAAAGAGACCGTTCAGTCACACAAGACCATTTGTCAGTAAAGAAAATACAAATTTACTTTATTATAACCATAATGAGGGAATCACTTCAACAGTTAGCTGTATGTTCAGCACTCAGGTCTACGTCCGTGCCTAACCAAGTCCATTCTCTTGCTGCTAGAAAGGAACACCTCTTAGCAACGCACTCACCGCCCGCGCTTCCAAGACATTTATTGTCTCTGAGTTACAGTCATCGTGACAGACAAGCCTCAGGATACAGAATAAAGCTTTACTCTTTGACCAAAATAGGAGGCAACATTTTTATTTAAAAAAATTAAAAACAGCAAGTTTCTAGTCAGATAATATAAAGCATCTTAAGTTAATCTTTTGAAAGTATTTACACTATTTGTAAACGTAAATATCTGAAACTGTACATGTTTAAACAAATGTTCATTTAGCAAACAGGCTGTATAAACTGATAGCTCTCCTAATCTTCCAACCAGCTGTCCTAGAGCTGTCTGGGTAAAAGACCCCAAACGCAAGAGTGACTACGGCAAAGGTTTACCCTTCACAACCTCTCTGTACAATGTATCAAGTCATCCACTGCTCTGTACAGCAACCATGCAATCCTTCTGTAAAACTTTATAAAAAAACAAATGTACATATATTACAATGCACTGGACATTATTTTACAGCCTGCAAGTCTACATAAGTAAAAAGAAAGGGCAAGTTTTCGTCCTCGTTGATTCCTTTCATTGATTTTAATGGTCACGTCAGCTCCTATGAGTACCCTTTACGTACCTCAGCACCACTCCTCATGGTAAATTGCACCACTTTGGTCTCCAGCCTTGTGATTTCTTACAGCAAAAATACCAAATCAAAGCCACCACCACTGATGTGCATGGAAGTGTCTGCGTAATTAAAATTTCTGAAGAGTTTTTACAAATAAGTTAAAAATCTGCCACACGCTTCACCAAATGTTTCCTCCGCACTGCTGCACAATAAAGACTCACACACTGAGATACTCTGAAGCTGCTCTTAGTGTTTCATTCAGTTAATGACAGTGGTTTGCAACCAGCTTTCCCAAATTATGATCAGTGTGTACTGACCAAAGTGCACTGCTCACTAGTGACCGAGTACCTAGCCCCTGCTCACAATGGGGATGTGACAGTGCTCAGACATTCACCCCTGGCATCCCCTTTACAGCCCCACTAGCACTCACTCCAGCACACAGAGGCTGTACAAGCTCCAGGCCCAGTGTCCACCATGAACAATGCAACACTGCTGTTTAATCTCAGTAAGGCAAAGAACACACCACTAATCTAAAACCCCAGTACCTGAGAGTCTCAATGCTAGGCTTTGTTGTAAAGCATCTGAAATCACACAGTCCCCTCAGAACCAACAGAGATCGTATTGCACAGTTTTCCATTGCAAATCCCAAGAATCTGAGATTCTTCACACGGAGTAAGGCTAGAGCATGAACCTTCAGGTCAGACCTCGTGGCTCCCAGTCATAAGAATACAAGTAGAACAGCACACCCAGTGTTACAAGAAGTGCTTCAGATGTGGAAAATAGTTTTCCCAACTAAGAGCCTCTGAACTATGTTTGAGCACAGAGTGGATTGCCAGGATCCTCACGGGTGTTAAAATTGGAGCATGCCTGCTCAAGTCAAATGGTCATAGCAGCACGCCATCTCCAAGCCTTGCAAAATACCTACTGCTGCTCCCAACTGATAACTGCACTTCATTTCCCTTTGAAAAGTACCTTTGAAAGTGCTGCTTTTCACATTATTCATCAACTTACAGTGTGAAAGCTTTTTACACCAAAAAACAGGACTCCAAATTTGAGAATACCTGGAGAAGGCAGTTAACTGAGCATCCGTAAGAGTAATCAGCAAAGGGTTTGTTTTGTGTTTCTTCTCCCCCCATTCTCAAGCCAGCACATAGGAAGACCTTTAACAAATCAATAAAACTGATTTTTAACACTTTTCTAAAAAGAGGTTGAGCAGCCTGGAGGGTCTTAATGCAGACTGGACTGCACTGGGGGGGGGGATCCTTCATTTACTTCAAGCAAATGTCTTTGCATCCCCTTCACTGCTTGTCAATCAGCCGAGGATTACTTTAAGCAGCCTCACTGGCTACTTGGATATTGACAGAAGTAAGTTCACCTGAAAGACAAAGTGAAAGGCTACATTAGGCAGAACGACTACGTCAGTGATGTTTTCACCTTTGAATAGATACACAGTGTTGGAAGAAGCCAACTCCTCTAGGATAACCCCAGCTCCTTCCTAGTGCATCACTTCCACTCCGTGCTCCAAGATAGTTAACACGCACCCCTGCGGCCACATTCACTGCAGGGAAACTCCTCTAGCACATAAGCTTGATTATCTGTTTAATGATTGGCAGCCTGCAATAATTAAGCTTCCATCCACATTCCCTGGGTCATTAAGGTCAAAGAGAGATTTTTAAAAACTGACTTGGTTTGTGTCAGAGCATCCTAAAACAGAGAATTCTCAACCCCAATCATTGCTGAGACTAAAGAGCTTATTATGCACAGTTACATTTCCATAGAAATCTGCACATTTCCCCAGTGCAATTGACTTCAAATGAACCCTTGTAATTCTTTACTCCACCTTCCAAATGTTAAAAGCTGCTGCTTGTTGCATTTGTCAAAAGCAAGACTACCTCTGCATGTGCAGGTTTTTTTAAAGCTGATTCACAAGCCGCAGTATCTCTCTGAAAAGACAATGCCCAAAAATGCCACAGTGTTGTAGAACCCAATCTTTAACAACATCAATCACCACCTTTAATTTACAAAAAAACCCTATTGGATATTCATAGAAAAACAACCAAACAAGAAACTTCTAATTGAGAGCTCTCAGTTCAGATAAAGCCCTGAGTTTAATCACATGGGATTAAAGGGGATTTAAAGAAAAAAAAAAAAGTTCTGAACGCTAAAAAGTACTAAAAATGAAAAGTTAATGTTTGAAAGAGACACATGAAAGAGCACCTGATAAAACTGAGAGCTTCAATATATTCAACACAGACCTGTTCCATTGAAGGACAAGCTATAATCTGGAGATCCTCATTACTAAATTCTTCCTTTAACAAAGTGTGGAGTTTCTGGAACATTTGCTGGATGTTATTCTTTTAAAGGAAAGAAGAAAAATAAAATTAAAAACACAAAAATAAAAAATAAACCACAAAACCCACTCACAAAACTCATTTCAAATGTTAACCACAATAAGCATGATGTATGTGGAATAGCTACCAAAGCGACCAGGCAGAGAGAAGAACACTTTTCTTTTAAAACAAGACAAACAACCATGAGGAACTCAGGTTGCTTTGACACAGAAATTTCAGCTAACACATGCTAAGCTGAAACACCAAATCCTACAGACTTCACGTGAAAGCCTAAAACTCAAGACTGGCTCCTCCTGATGGGTTTATGTTGGGTCTGCCATTGAATCTGCACCATCCTCTCTGCCTCCAGTGCCCATGCACAACTGACCAAGCTCAGACCAAGTGTCAGAATGAACAGAACCCAGTGATTGCAATTACTATGCTCAATGTTACTTGTGCTTGTCATTTGCAACATGTTTACTGGCTGGACTGCTAGCCTAGAAAAACCTATGCAGACATAGAAGGGAGTATGTGTGTATATGAATGTGCATAAATTGTCCACCTCTGTTGGTGCTGAGACGTTACATTCATTTTCAGAGTGGGGAACTCCTTTGTTGATGTTAGTGAAGTTAGTGAAAGTTGTGAGATCAGTGTTGACAACAGTGTATAGTATGCATATATATATACATCTACCTGTATAGAGATATTATACAGTTAAGAATCTATACTACTATAATGTATAATATAACCTTGCACACAAAAATGCAAGGTTAGTCTTAACTAAAGGAAAGTTAAGTTTTAGAAAGAAACTGTTAAGTTTTAGAAAGAAACTTTTCTGTAGGTTTTAGAAACCTACAGAAAAGCATGCTGATGCCTGTGTAGCACTACTCACCCTAACAGGCTTAAACAAAATGAACTCTGTATCTTTATTGGACAAGTACAGTGACATGCTTCGTAACGTTGATTGCAGCTTTGTTTTTATTGTCTTGTAGGTGGAAGAGACCATATCGTTGATCTTTGCTGAAAGTAAAAGCAAACATACTTAATGAAGTGCAGCGGCATTCTGCTAGTTAAAATATACATTCCTGAATGTCATCTCTACTTTACTGAGGCTGACTCTAACCACCGGCAGGACTGAAAGGGAAAGACTGGGGTGAGTGGGCAGCACAGCTTCTCTCCATCATGTGCACTCAACGTGCCAGACGTGCTGGTCTCTCAGGACCTACTCAAGACATCAGCCCCACTTTCTCTGCAGAAGAAGTATCCAATCCACTTCTGCCAGCCACCACATCCTCCTGAGGCTCCTCAAGTCACAGCCTTCCGACTGCAGAAAAGTAACAAAGTTCTACAGGCTCCCACCCATGCAGAAAACTGCCCTAAAAAAGAACCTACAGGGGAATAAATTGGGCTAGTGAAGAGAACAGCACATCACAAATACTCCTTACTGCCCATCTGCTGTACTCTGCATAAGGAAAGGCTGCAGAGACATCTGAATTTTAAATCAACCACACAGGAATCCACTCAGACAAGGCCTTCTTAATTGCTAGATATCTTAACGGGTAAAGGGTAGAGGAAAAATACACGTTGGAGCTCTAAATTCACAAAGCTAATATACTAATGTTTCGGGTTGTGTTTTTTTTCCTCAGTTTCTACAGTATCTGAATTTTCTCCTGCTTACTCCTGTTTCCTAGACAAGTGACTCAAAGAAACAACAGAACATCTGCTTAGATCTGCTGCCTCTGTACACGATTATCTCCAGACAAATATTAAAAATATCCCTGAAGATGCAGGAAATAATAAGCAGAAGATCAGGTTAGCCCTTGAGAGCATCTGACCCATGAAGCAGCAATGACTTATGAATAAATGTGGTTGGATTTGCATTTTAAGAACATGATGCAACAGAAGGTTCCAACATATGAACTGGAACAAAAGATTTCTCAGAATCATCCAGGAGTACAACACTGTAATGTGAACAGCAAAGCAAAACCCACTACTCCAATGTTCCTACAAAACAATCACGGAGAAGTTCTGAAAATGAAGAAGTTATCAAAGGTACAGACAATCAAAGCTTCAATACGGACTCACTTTTCATCCACAAAAGCAATAGCTTCATCTCAATGTGACCAAGTATTCCCTTAAGCACACTGCATTCGTTTGTGGAAATGCTGTTTTCATGCAAGAGCAGTCACAGCTTGTGAAATACTCAGTTCACTCATCCTGTGCTCCAATTAAATCCATATTCAGAAGCTCATCAGATTTTAATACGGAAGTATCTTATGGCATGTAAACTGGCATACAGGTAAGAATATAAGCCAAGATTCTCAAGAAAAAGGTTGAGAGCACTTGGAATGTTTCCAAATCAGTCAGTTTCGTAGACCAAATTAATCTGATCAACTTTCCCAATTGCTGCGTGTTAGAAGTCACACATAGCAACAAATGACACACTGAAACACTCTAGCCCCAGCTTATATTGCTCTACCAAAAACACTGAATGGAAATGGTCTTTCTCTCCACCTGATGAGTTTTCAGTGGAAGTCTCAAACAAGAAAATGAACACGGCTTTGTTAGCCTGCAACAATCTCAGAAGTAATATAAATGTAAAAGAATGCAAATACCTGGTTGTGCCCAAGGCTGCTGAGAAAGGCTGTATTTGGGACCTCCTTGAGTAGCCATTGCTTTTAAAGCAGCCACCTAAAACAATTACAATCAACAAAATGATGTTTGTTTCTTTAGGCTGAAATCACAACAGAGTGACCGAGTAACGACTGCACAAGTCTCCTAGATACTGCATTTCACTGAACCCCTCTGCTCTCTCCTCTCCGTGCACTGACTCAACAACACACAGGGGAAGCAGCTTGACAGAAATGGAATCACAATCCTTTCACGAACATAAAATTCAGAACAGGATTAAATTTACAAAGATGCATCAGCACCTAAGGATACAAAGAAATCCCAAAAGAGATTTCTATTTAATCCAGTTAGTCAAGCTCCCCAAATGAATGGTCGGAATCACTTGGACAATCAATCCATCACAGTTACCCATCTATCTATCTATCTTCTAGGCATCCCTTCCCAAAAGCCAGCAGCTGGGATACTTTTGATGCTCACACAATGCTGGAGCCCCAGTTTCTGAGTTGCTATCACGCTATAAAAACACATCCTCTGTCAATGCAAGAAAAGCACACAGCATGACCTGTTACTCCTCAAGATGTTTTAAAATCCTGAACCCTACAGTAGGTTTAACAAATAAAAGCATTCTAACAAGAAGCTTTTTTTGTTCCTGTCCCCTAGAGTATCTGAGTTTTGTCAGGATACTTCGTCACACAGAGGACTTCAAAGGAAAGTCCTGCTCAGCAAGCACTCCACTTGTGTAAAGTGTGCTGAAGGCAGAAGTCTTTAACAAAGCTAACAGCCATACTCAAAGACTTCCCTTAAGAACAGGCATGACCTGACAACTTCATTGAAGGCTTACAGATTTGGTCAAGGTTGGGCAGTGACTTTCCTGCAAACAGAAAAGCTTCTGCTGACTTTCACAGACCTGTTCCAACTCAATGAATCAGGTAAAGCTTCCAGATTAAAGAGCGTTAGAGTTACTTTTAAAACCTACCTATGCTTTGTTCCTTTAAACTGTAACTCTCAAAAACACCTGGAAAGTTCCTTCTTGGAATTTCAAAGGAAGCACAACTTTAAAATGGGAAATTACCTTCAGCTAATTGGACCCATCAGCTTCTCCCAAACCCAATTCAAACACTACTTCCTTTGACCTGTCAGCATTTCAGTTAATAAACACACATTTCATGCTTGTACCTTTGTCATGAACTCCTCCAGCTGCTCTATGAACTGTTTGGTTTGCTGCTGAATAAACTGCTCACAAGCTGCCTTCAGATGACGATCCACATCTTTCTTAGAGTCAATATAGTGTTCTCTGATTTCTGGAGTACCCTTGAACAGAAGACAACAAATATCTCCTTTTTATTCACCAGACATCACCACTCACTTAAATGAGCACTTTTTAATTAATGCAACAGGACTCCATATTACCTCCAGTAAGAACTGTATCAAGGCGTTGTTGCTGTTTAGTCTGAAGAATCTTGAAACTGTCTTAGGGTTCAGGATTTTAAATGCTGCATCTGTGAATAAGAAAGTCACTCAAGCTGTAAGTAGAAGGGATTCCACTCCAGAAGCACACAACTGAAAGAGTAAATGAGTGAATAAAATGGCCTAGTCTCATTAGCACTACTTGACATTACAGATCCCACTACTGCTAGGTGTGTATGCATGCTCACACACAACTGAACCACACACAGAAACACACAAAGCTTGATGGGCTCCTTTTTAATTGCTCATATGGTACATCAATTTCAGAGCCTGAAAAGAGTAAACATTAAACATTACATTAAATGTGACACCAAACTAAAAAGGGACTGACACCAACTGTAGTGCTATCAGCATGCAAATTGTGTGAGCAATTTGTATCTACAAGTGAAAGACTCTTGCATACAGTTTAGTGGTTAATCAATTTGCAGATTTTGGCCCTCGTTGTCTGGGAAAACCAGGTATGACTGCACAAACTGACTGGGAACTGGCAATCTCTTCCCATGTGCTTTGCTTTTTCAGTTAAGACTGAACATCAAAACATCAAGGTTCACAATGCACTCATGTTTATAGTCACAGCAGAAACAGGAAAAGCAACAGAGCCTGCAATTAACACATCATCCTGAAATCAGTCCTATTGCACTAAGGGGATGTTGCTGATCTGAAATACAGTCAAATCAGGGGAAAAAAGGTATCAATATAATTTCAGTGTAGCTTGTTGCCCCAGTGTCACTTATTTACCATCCTACACCTCCATCAGCTTTCTTCCATTTCAGAAATAACTCTATGCTTCTGTTGCTGTACAAAACCATGGCACAGAAAGATGATACATGTGAGCATGAGAAGAGCAGTCAGAAGCATTAACAAAGAGAATGCCAGGCACGTAGGCACTGACCTATGAATCTGCACTCCTATGCAGTTAGAGGAGGCTGCAGGGAAAGATTCATTCTGTCCTCTCAATTACTTCTGATTCCAAGAAGCGTCTAAGTTCATCATGAGATGCCTACAAGTTAGTCTGTGTGAAAACCACCTCTTCAGACCAGATCTTCCAGTTACAATAACCTTAATATTATATTAATTTAAAAAAGGGGTGGTAGCATGACTTTTACATTAAGCAGTGTTCCCTCAGATGCAAATCTCAAATTAAAATCTATGTGCAGAAAGCTTGGCTGGAAGTCAACAGAACTCTTATTAGCCATTTTATTTCTCTTCTCCAACTCACCTCAAATATAAAAGTCCTGCTGGCCTATGTAATGCTACATTAAGAATTAAGTACAGTCTACATTTCTAACAGCATCCATTCATCTGATATTAAAAAGAGTTTTCCATTACTTACCACTACGGGATGCAAAGCACTGGCTGGCACAAAAATTTATTCAGTTAAATACAGATGGGAGAACAAACTTGTGTGTCAGCCAGGGCAAGACACCAAAAGGATGTATTTACCCTTTAACCTCCAGTCAACTAGAAACTACTCAACAGCTACGTGGTTTCATTGATGTTCAAATGCAACAGATGAAATGGTTAGTGTAGGAACTGCTTATTTCGAAGTTAAAACAGCAGCATATTAGACAGCACAAAAGAAAAGTTTTGCTTTCAGCTTTCTCTTTCAGAATGGAAGAGGAGAAACTGGACATGCTTCCCATTACTTTTGAAGTCCACGAGTGCTCACTGTTATATTGATAGGTTGGTTTTTTTTTTACTGCATTTTACAAAGGAATCCCAGTACAACTTTAAAAGCGATGACTACAGCCAGTGCTCTTTATTCTTCCTACAGCAGACGTGGCTCCTACATAAAACCAACACTGCTTACTGGACACGCAATGTGAAAAGTTCTTTCCTGAATGAAACCTCACAGAAAAGTCCAGGAAAGCTTAATTTGTTGTAGACATATCAACTACGTATTTTTTTTAAACTAACCTGCTAAACTGCAGTAACAAAAGATACTCACTGAAAAGATGAGGAAAGGGTGAAAACAATTCTGAGCAACAGAAGCATAGATTAATGTTTTTAAAAGGGACTGCATAAGTTAGTTAGGTAAGCAGCAACAAGCAATCAAATACATTCCATTCAAAAAGAAAGGGCTAGTTAGGTACACCACAAATTGCCCTTAATCAAAGAATGCTGGTTGTTGGTTGTCCTGTTTGCTGGTTTTCATCCCAGAGAAAATAAGAACAAAGCAAGAGATTAGAACAAGCACACAGATCATTGCAGGTGAACATAAAATAAACCCCAAACTTCTGCTAGCACAGGAAGGGAGGATGATCTCGTCCCATTCTGTGGCCAGCAACTGCTCAGTACCTCTAGTTTTCTTAAGGTCCAGGGAAATTTCCTTAATGGTGAAATCAGTGTGGAAAGGAGCGATTTGTTCACGAAGAATCAAAAGGTGTTTTATTAAGAAAAGCTGTCCATCAACCTGGGTCTAGAGCATAACAAGAAAAAGATGTGCATCACATGTGAAGAGCAACTGTTAAACAAACAGAACAATTTCAATACCTTCACCTATAACAAGTACTAACAATCTTACTAATAACTTTTTTCCATTAGCCTGCAGTGCCATTAACGACCATCTAGCATTGACAAGCTCCACCTATTTACTGCTCCTATATACTGCTCTACAAGCAAACTTATTCACATTTGTAGGTAGATAGAGATTATAGAGCTATATTACTAAGTGCCCACGTTAGGCACGGGCATCCATTTTTTGAAAGACACAAAATTATTTTCCGTAGAAGAAAGGAATTATTTCATGGAATGCATACAATTTAAAGTTGAAAAACAAGAGGTTGCAAGACTTTTTCACCATTAAAATGATTAAAAAGCAAAAAAGACAGCTAATCAAGATAATTAAAGAAACATTAACCGTGCTACTGTGCAAAGCTCTTACGAGGCATTTTTCTCATATCATTAAATGCAGAGCTTAATTTCTAAACTGCATGGTAAGGATATAAAGAATAAAACAAGGCCAAGTTCACACCAGCGAGATGATTGGTTTTGCACTGCTTGGTTTTTTTTTAGCTATGTGCTTTATACTGCATGTGGATTTTCATCTTCCAAGTTCATGGCTCATTGAGGCAAATGGAGGAGGACTCAAGAATTCGCATTTGCCTTTGCAGGCTGGAAAAAAACCTGATGTGACATACTGAAACAGTAAAGAAACCAGGTTCAAAGCTACAGTTTCAACAAACAGAAACATTCACTAAAAATACATGAGAAAACGTTTTATTGAGGTTCTGGTTTTTGTTCCCACATGCAGAATTTCAGCAAATAATGTTACATTAACATGCGCTGACAGCAAGGTGATAGAGATCCTAGCAGGGACCACTGCAGGATCAGTTTCAGTCTTTGATACGTGCAGTGCTGGAATGGATAATTAACTGTAGAAACCTGTATTAGTTATATAAGAAATAGTATATGATTAAGCTAGAAGGAAATGTGGCTTGAACTTATTTTTAGAGGTACTACAAGTAATAGGTTCTATTTTTCAAAGGACACTAAAAAGAAATACTTCACAATAATTCTTCATTTCTAATAACAATTACTTTTTTTTTTTCATTACTAAACTCTTACTGCCTAAAAAAAAAAATCCTACCAAGATTTCTCTATCGTGCTTAAAATAGACTTATTTCCTGGCAGTCAGGAATTAGCAAATACTCCAGTATTCACATTAGAGAAACTGTAACATCAAATAAGCAAAAGGTATAACCCAATTAATCAAAGTAGCACTTAAAGTAAAAATGACTTGATGAATTCTGAGCAACAAATGCCAGATCAAACCTTTTGATTACGGACAGTTCCAAGCAAAAAATACCTATCATATCTTCCTAGGGATGTTAACACTTTGGAAACATTTTTGAGCACTCAAAAAGCAGTGGCAAAGAAAAAGAGAAAAGAGAAACAGGCAATGGCAACAAACAAGTAGCAAAGACTTCCAGTAGAATATTCGTTCAGGTATCACTTGACTGAATCCACAGGAGCTAGTGCAGTCTGTAAACACGACTGCTATGATTTCTATTTTATCTTTTCAGATAGGCTTGCATGTGAATTTATTAACCATAAATAAATACGAGCAATTCTACCACGTCTCAGGGGACTGAGCAACATGCCTTCACTGAGATCTCAATGGAATTCTGAACAGCTGCTTTGTGGCTCTAGGCATACATGGAGGAAGGAGAAAAAAGAAAAAAACAGCTAAACCCAAAGCACAGATTCTGACCTTGTTTTTGCTGATAGAATCAGCAGCCGCGAGCAGCGAGTGGACGCAGGCAGATAAGGCTTCTTGTGATAACCCCTGAAACACTGCCCTCTGCAGGGAAGAGGAAATCAAACAGAAAAATGTTAGCAAAGCTTAAACAAAGTTTAGAGTTGAAACTTGTAAAAGTTACGCTTATCAGTAGACAAAACTCTAGATGAGTTAGCTACAAACACCTGGTCTAAATGCAATACATCAGGATAAAGCCTTGATATACACAGGTCTGCTACAGCACACAGAGTGGATACGAGGACACTCCAAAAGTATGCCCCAATCCACCCTCAACTTGGATCTGCACTTGAGCCTGTGACTCCAGCACACTGACAGCCACGTGCACGAACCTTACTTCTCAAGTGTCCAGGCAAGCACACGTGGAAAATTTAAACTCACAGATGTGAGATCATTCGAGTGAGTTTAACCCCAAGCAAAGTCAAAGTGTTCTGCGTTTGGGCCAGGTTAGTACAAAACATGACAGCTGCCACAGCCTGGGGGACACACTGATCAAGCTGCAGCAGCTATATCACATGGCTGAGCCAGTCCCATGAATACAGGCAGCCTCTGTCAGTACTTCCACGTAGTGCACAGCAGGCCCAACTGCCCCAAGAGGTGCCAGTACCACCTCATTTATTTATTCTCCTACCCAGAGGATGCAGGCAGGGCATATCAACTCTGCCAGCATGCACACACACTGTTCATGAACTATATCAACAATTCAAACACAACCCAAGGGTCCAGCCTAAAACAATGTCAAATCACCCTTTATGTCTAACGAGATCAAGCAAGCAACGAAATATTAATATTTTCCAGTTTCTTTTTAAGTAAATACCATATTGGAAGCAGTCTCACATAACATTCATGAAAGATATTTTGAGATGCATTAAGCATATATTAAGATGCAAGACATAGAGAGAAGCAAAACACTCATACTATGTTTCTCAGCCTTACTAGCTGTTAGGTGACAGACAAAGATCAGATTTTGAAGTGTAAATCCCCAAATACTCATGAAGTAAATACCACAGTCGTTTCTGTTAGTCACCAAGACTTCCACTGTTTCAAACTGTGGACAATGTTAACACCATTTGGTGTGCCAATACCCTACATTTTTGAAGGTGTGCAACAAAAAAAAACCATGGGGAACATTTTCAAAACCTAGAAGCAATAGAGCCAGCATTTTTTTTACCAGAAACATCGCCCTGCATCAGGTCCTGAAAAGTACATGGCAAGAAACATGTTAATCCAGGGATCTCAGCAATAGGATCTTTGTGTATAAGTGAGCCAGAACTTCCTACTGTCTTGTCCCATCACTCCATAACTTTAGCTTACATATCTTAAGCCTCATATACTGAAAATACATCTGTAATAGCAAAAGGAATGGACGTACAGACCAGCATACTTTTTTCTGATTTGACAAGGACAAAGTTGACTTGGAAATGATGACTAAAATTTGTCAGTTCACATGTTTTACATAAAGATCTCAGCAAAGGAGACCAATAAGAGGTAACAGAGGCCAACAACTGTCCATTCCTTTTAGACTGAAATATTTAGAACTGGTTCTACACGCTTCACTTAAAAATCGAGATAAGAGTTTTTTGCATACGTCTATACATCTGTACAGTTTGGAGAGACACACAAGGGTCCTTCTGACAGTAGGGTACCACATGCCATGCAGATCTGCTGGTGAGATCGTGGACTGCTGCCTGGGATGAACGGATTCTGCCGACCCTATTTAAAAGTAAAATACATGCATGAATAACACAGCTATCCCCCATCCGTCCTTCCACGTGCAGCACTGACTGCACTTCACACCAATTCCACAATAACACAGTGTATCTAACTGCAACCAAGTAAGTTGGTCTTTCTCTCTCTGAACAGGTCAGAACTAGACTACTGATGTGTAATAAGGCACACGAATTTGCTTTCAGTGATGGCCCAACTTCACCTTTCTGAAAGAATGAGTTTTACAGGCATGTCTCCAATGACTCCCCCTCCTCAGCTCAACAGCTGAAATGCTCAATTATAGACAAGCATAGAAACAAAAAGGTTAGTGACCACAGAACTACACAATGTGCTCAGAAGGGAAAAAAAACATTCCATCAATTTTATTTTTTCATGCTTTTCTTCCTATAGGGCATGATCTTCCATGAATAAAACAGCTGCAGAAAGTGCATGGCTTCAACCTCATTTCTATTGCAGTGGGATAACTTCTGACACCTCTGTGCGCTCAAGAAAGATTTTCACAGCACCTGGCAGAAGTCCTGCATTATTTTTTTTCCTCCTACAATCTTGGGCAGTGTCTGAGCCAACAACACTGTAACTCTGATTCTCATCTGCAACCATTCAAAAATGAAGATGTGTTGAAGTTTTCCCCGTGATGGAATAAGCACTCTGTGAGGTGCTTAGGTGGAAAGTGTGGGAATTGTCTAAGTTAAATGAGTAATATTTTTCTCCCTTTTGCAACAAAATATTTATTATCACAGTAATTAGAAGGCCTGTAAGACCTCAGCTGCTGGTTTGAGGTTCCCAAATTACTTGTCAGTCACTTCAGCTGCTCCTGCAGGCACAAGAATGGGAAAGAGGCACTTTGAAGTGCAAATAATCCCAATTATCTCCAATATTTATCTTGTAATGACATGAATTAGACTACAGTTTCCTTCCTTCTCCTGACTGCAGGTGAGGTTTACAGGATTGCTAACACCATGCCCCTAGCAAGAGGCTCTCTGCTCTTACTGGGATTTGTGGAACCCAGACAGAAACAGGCAAAATGATCTCTGCAGGCCTCATGAGCCAAAAGTGAAGAACAACCAGGTAATCAAAAGGAACATAAGAAACAGGCTGCTCTGCAGCAAAGAATATCAAAGCTCCATTTTATTCACAATAAATACAGTACAACCACAAAGGTAGTTGCTTCACAGAATGGACTGTACTGAAAACACAAGGAACCACCACAGCAAAAGAACATGATAAAGTCGTTCCTTTTTCCAAAAGTTATTAAGAACTCCGAGACAAAGTTCTATCCTCCAGCTCTCCAGGAAAATAGCCCTTAACATGCAATCTTTCCACTGATAGTTCGTGTTTAATGCTCATTCTCTGAGAGATTCATGCATTAATTTGACAACATGAGATATATTCCTTACCAGATTTAACTAAATTGCAGGATTCGGGGTCCTCCAGCCGGACATCTGAAAATGAAGCTTCAGATGGCAGCTTCTTCTGTTCCTCTTTTAAGCTCTGTGCAATTTGCTGTAGAGGAAGATACACCACAAAACAAACAAAACAAAAAACAAAACAACCATATTGTTTTTATTATTTAAACTGGATTATGCTGTTTTGATTACAACAGAGAAGACTGAATTGCCAAAGAGGTCAACTATATTCAGCTCACCAAAGAAATAGAAACAAACTAAGCAGAGACAGCTGTCTCCAAAATAGTAACTGAAACATTTTCAAGTCAATTTAAGATTCACAAGCACTACACAGCCAAGTGTAAAGCACTTTCCTTTCCTTTCCTCTTTGCCTCTTTTTACTGATCTCTAAAGATTAACCAGTCGATACACCTAGATAGAAAAGCTCAGAACAGGGGAACCCGATCCAACACTTAATTGGATTTCATAGAGATAATCTCTATGACGGCTTTATTGCTTTAAATGTTAGGTACAGATGGCCCTGAAGTGCTCTCCAACTTATTCCCTGCAGGAGTTCAACAAAAAGCTTTCAACACTTCCACACTTCAACCTTTTTCACTGCTTGTCTGCTTTAAAGCAACTGCAGGCAGCAAGAACGGGCAAAGCACTCCATTAATATTTGAGTAGAACAGCACAAGAAATACTCCAGCTCTGTGCTTTTAACATTTTAATAATTCATTTACTCAGACATAAAGTCTCCCTAAAAAATAAGGTTTTGAGATGTAAAAGTAATCAAACAAAATGAATTCCAAAACCAGATAAAAAATGGAGTCATATGAGGACAAATGAAGAACAGCATAATCGCTCTCTAGAATGAACTGTATAGTTCACTTTCCTTCTCATCCCAGGTGAACAGTTACAGAAATCCTGTTAAAAAATAAGATCTGCAAGCAGTGCAGAGACCTCGTCTACAGAAGCCACAGCTTACAAGAAATTATCCAAATTGTTTGTTCATCCAGTTATACCCACTCAGCTTCAGTAAGAAATACCCTGCTATAAACAGTTACACTGGTAACGCTTCTGATCACCATCTGATCCCATTTAGCTACATTTTATGTGGTGGGCTTCTCAATTACTGGTTTTGTCCTTTTTTCAAAAACTTATTCCTCATTAAACTTCCAGCATAAGGGACAAGGACTCCATACAACTCACTAGCTTCAGGATTTGTGAATGCTTTCCTAAAATCCTATTAATGTCATCTATCACCACGAAGGCATGAACTGTAACACAGCAAATGCTATAAACGTGTATAAAACAAGATTACAGCAATGTGAATTTGGTACGAAGAGGCTTCTCACTCTATTTGTTCATTTAGAGGCAATAACTGAACAGAATCAGGCCCAGTTAGACAAAGTTTTCTTCCAGACCACAAAAATACAAGTACACATAAAATACAGAAGCTTTAGAGCTAAGTAATGCTCTGTTTCTGAAATCAAACAACACATTGACTTCTCAGCCACAATTAAGTCTTCTGATTTTTAAAGACCACCAGCTATTCTGGTAGATAAAAGTAAAGCAGAATGGAACAGTGAAATTTGAATCTTGTCAGGCCACACTGGAATTGCCATTCTTTGTCAACTCAATCCTTTGACAGTTTGAGTGCATCATTAAGAGAAGAATGGCAACAGTTATTTTCGGAGAATTTTTACTGTGTTGGTTATTAAATAACTCTTTACTGTTAAGAGAGGAAAGTTAAGAAGCTTCAAGTTTGGCTAAAACCATTAACTACAGGAAGTATCATCAGTTCTCGCAGTCTGACATAAAGTGCTTTCCTAGTGACATCTAGTTCAGGGTCATAATTTAATCAGTAGGTGACAGTTTGACAGTGCCAGTAATAACAAGCCTAAAAAAACCACAGCACTATACTACACAAATGTATATACCACCTATACAAGGAAAACTAATTCAAGGACAATAAAATGTGATCCTATACCTCCATCATTTCCAACTTGTCAGGATATGCAAGATCTCCCGGAGCAGGTTTATATCCTGTGATATCAGTTTGAATGTAAATATGTGTCCTGTAGACAAGACGCTCCTGTACGTCTTCTAACATCTGCTTGACACCAGCAGCAAATGCTCCGAGTTGTTCAGCTGAAAAAGGTTAAAGAAAGACATAAATCTGTTAGTTTCACTACAAAACAACTTTACAGATGCAGAAATTTAGGCATCGCCAACACAGAACTGGCACAAAACTGCCTTGCTGCAGAAGTCAGACCACTGTGGGAACGGTGGCATGCAGACCAACTTGTGACCCCATAACTGCAGTCACTTCAGCTCTCCAAATTCACACCACATGTGAAAATGCGATCCCGCAACATCAGACTCATGTTAGAGTTAAGTGCTTAGGTCTGTTAAAAACTAGGTTCATCGGGGGCATTTTTGCCTGCAGACCAGACCTATGTGCTTGGTTTTACCTCAGCCAGCACCTGCAGTATGACCATTAAAAGCTGATGAGCTAACACACATACCTACATAGTAGAGCAGATGACTCAAAGCAGCTCAAGTCCAGCTTCAGAACTAGTGCAGCAGCCCGAGTTTAAGAGTAGACAATAATTTCTTAAGATTAGCCTAAAGACCATGTTACGTGGTTTCTCCTCGTTCCAGATTATGTTAAAATCCCACTTCCAAGAATACAAAATATCCTCCATGATGTTCCAAACACAAAGAGCTACTCTGTGTTACATATCAGTTGGCAAGTATGATTTCTATTCATCACTTGGTGCAAGACTGAGAAATTATTCCATTACACACTGGTAGTGAGAAAGGAAATGAGTTGCCAGGTATTATTAACTTTATGGTCATCCCATTACTAAGACTATTAGCACTTAAAACTCCAGAATCTCTATCAACTTCACTGCTGAAGTTTCAATCTCTAGTCTGAGAATCACTATGTTAAAGAGAATGAAAAAATCAGGTTTGCATTCCTTTTATCATCGTGCATACATAAAGCTCTACAAGGATGATGCTTTAGCAGAGCCAAGTAAATTTATTCATTTGAAAAGATTCATTCCAATCAGTCTTGGTGCATGGATACACACTGGGTGAATGCTTGTTTTTGTTTCTAAAATCTAGAGAAAAAAGTACTCTGTAACACCAGTCTGCTAATTTAAATGGAGACAAAACAGACCCATAAAACATTGATGTATTATAAACAAAAAAAGATCATAATTTAGTTAAAACAACCCTACCACACCTTTTACATGTTTAAGGTTCATTAGAGAGGAAAAAAAAAAAGTCTGTGGAGATTGCTGCCTATCCAAAATGAATGATTGTACCAATTAAGAAGCTAGTGAAGAGGAATCAGATTCCATCTGAGTTACCATTGTTCTGCACATGATCTTCAAGCATCTCGTTTTTGAGAATCCCACAGAGTTCAGACAGAGTCTCTAAGTGAATAACGTGGATGATCATTGGCCGCAGGACATCATATAATGAAAGACACAGCTTCTCCAAGAGTTCACTGTGAAGAAAAAATTAAAGGCAGCAGAACACTCTCAGGATCCCACAATATCAAACTAGAACTGTGTCACACATACAAGTCATTTTTATGGCAAAGATTTTTAAAATGAGGATGTGAACAGATGTTATCACAGAAGTCTTAATAAAGGACTGTTTAAAGAACAACCCTGATTTCCTACCAAGTCTCTTAAGAGATGCAGAGGACCTTAAAATGAGGTACAGCTTTGAATTCTAAAGCAATCAAACAAACAAAATGCACAAACAAAAGGCCTTGACACCCCCTCAAAAGGGCAGATGCTCCCCCCCTAGTTTGTTTGGCTTGCGTATAAAGAAACACTCCTGAGCTCACAATTGTATCCCCTATTCTCCACCGAGCAAAGACTCATCTGATTCCAACCACTCCATATTTCATGAGAACCAGGAGAATGTGAAGGTGGGCATATGAGGAAAAGTTTGGTAACCTCTCCTGTAGGTGTTTCCAACACTGCAGGACACACCTCCCAGTATAAGCCAAAGTTACAAAATCAGCACAGTGTGAAACATTAAAAATTCCCCTTTGATCTATTTGTTAAATACTTGTTCAAATTGATGCTCATTAGTCACGGATTAATTGAATCTTCAGATAACACCAACAGACTTACCAGCTAATCTCCCAATTATCTCCCTAGCAATACAAACACTAAGAATACTTAAGCATTTACAGTACAGTAAACACATAAGCACTGCACCATGCATATATATTTTTTTTAATTCAAGAGGAATTTCTGACAACAGAAAAAGGACACTTCAGTTCCTTTCAGAGTTGAACAATGAGTGGGCGTTCAAAGAAAAACATTTTTCATGTCTGTCTTCAAGCATCCTATAGCTTCACATGCAGCTTGGTAAAACAGTAACCCCTTATGCTACAAGGAGAAAGTTTAATCAGCCTTATTAAACAGAACACTCATTTTCTACTCTTGCCAATTCCAATCTGCTCTTGTCAAGACTCTTATGTCTCTATACAGACATTTCACTATTATTTCTATTCTATTTCTATTATTTCTACAGAGTACCTTTGCATTTCAGAAAAAAATGAGCTTATTGATTAGGCACCTAAGACAAAGCTAATGAGGTACCTATACTTCAAAACATTTCCCTCAAAACATCTAAGATCTAAGAAAGAAAAGGAAATATATTTATTAATATAATGAAGGGGGATATTACATTTAACTGACCTAAAAATAATCAGAAGTGTTTTTCTTGTTCTTGATTTATAACACAATAGCCATGACATTTCTTTCTGAACAATATTCTACACTAATTTCAGTGAAGGACATTTACTTTAGGATTTGGACTGTGTTAGTTAAACTGTCTCTTTAACCAGCTGAGCTCAAATCCTGAGCAAGTCTCACAGGAGACCTCAGTATCTCAGGAATCAGCTTCTTCATAAGTTAAAGAAGTAGCATCATAACCACAGAAACTCTTTACTGATTGGTTCAACTGACAGCAAACTTCTACAGTTACTTCCAAAGCAAGTGTCTATCTATCTCTTTCAGACACTTAAAATACTGTAGTGTCTTGAGGAGAATGTAAATTAGCAGCTTCACCAGAAAAAAAAAGAAGAGAAAAACAAAAGCGAAACAGGAACATCAAATTCTGACACATAAAATAAACTAAGACTTTATTTCTTCCTGGCTCTCACCAAACTAACTCAGCATCACCCTGACTGCCATGTAATGCTGACTACTGTATCACAGGACAGTAAATACCATAATGCATGAAAACAAAACCAGCATGTACCACCTACTCCAGTTTTGGTGTTGGTTTCGTGAAGAACTCGTTGTAAAGCTGATGCTCATCCTGGCATACATGGACCATGAAGGCACAACCACTTCGCACCTGCACGCAGACAAGTACAAATAGTTGACTGTGAAATGATTTTCCTTGCATCAGCACCAAAGGTCACGCATTACATAACTGCAGTTGTGATTAAATTGAAGCTTTGTGAAATTCAAACTAAAAGCTCACTGTGCAGCTTCTGATCCCTTCTGTTTCTGATGAAATTTTAGTAACCACATCCTATGCCTCTGCAAATATCCCTCCATGAAGTTTGTAGCAAAGCTTTTCCAGAAGAATCTTTCACAAGATGTATTAATTGAAAATGCCAATAAAAACTTTGTATGATGCAAAAACACACACAATTTTCATGATTCTGTGCATAAACAGTTGAATTAAATAAATGACTTTTACCAAGAGAAAGGAAAAACAGTAAAAATGAAAACATACGAAAACCAACAGCTAACCACTTTCTGCCTACCAGAGCACAATGATCTCTGTTGTTCTGACTGGTTAACTCTGTAACGGTGCTGGAGATACTCGGACCAAGCAGAAGTTCCCTCTGGTCCAGGTAACATTGATGGATTTCATTGAGAACTTGTTGATACCTAGTCAGACAATGGAGAAATCAGAACAGTAACTGCATCCTAGCACTCATTTTATTTTTGCTAAACAAAACCTTCATTCTAATAACCACTTTGAAATCTACATCACATTGATTTCAAAAGCTTTGTTTTAAACAAACAATGTGTTAAACTACAGTATGGGAACTGCTGAGTCATGTCCTGTGAATGAGCACCTGAAGGAAAGACCCAGTCAGCCCTGGGAGCACAGGTGAAGGCGATTCACCTGTGTGACCTGAAGGGGTGGAGCCTGGCACCACCCCTCTTAGACTTCATTTAAGGGCTGATAACCACTGAGAAAGGATCTCTTATTTTTTTTGGAGTTCTTTTCCTGTAAGCCTAGATCTTCAGAGATGGGTGAGCACTCATTTTCCTTCTTTTTGTAATGCATTCTTGCTTGTGATTTTTTTTTTCTCTCTCTCTCCTTTACAACCCTTATAGCTATTTTAACAAAAATAAAGATTTTAAGAACTTAGAATAGTTGAAAAAAATCTTTAGACATACTCACTCAGGCATTTTTTCAGATCTTTGCTCTACTTGCTCAATAAGAGTCTACTCAAGAAAAAAACAAAAGTTATTATCAGTAAATGATTTTTTGTCATCGCTGGAAAATAGTTTAGAACTACTTTTTTTTCTTGGACTGTTATATGCAATCCTTGCATGTACACTACTAATAAATTCAAAACCCATTTCAGAGCTTTAAGTTACCTGCCTATCTACTTACTCTGACTTTGGGAGCAGCAGCTCTGAATTTAACATAAAACAATGTGAAGGCATTGTCAGAATTTGGCACAGCTGAAGGATCCTGCAAAAAAAAAAAAATTGGTTAAAATGGAAGATGCTGTATTTGACTTCTAGCATTAACTGGCTGAGATAATTATGCTCTAAAACAGGGAGCTGCATTTTTACTGTCTTTGATACTTTCCACCTATAAAGGTGTGCTTGTCTCAGGACTCTGATAGTGTCAGACAAACAAAACCCACACTGAAAGCTTCAACCAACAGTTCCTATACTGAAAGTGACTGTCAGCAATTAAGGCATTCTTCATCAGAGCAGTGGTTTTCTCTGCATCTGCCACAGTACTACTTACTGTTGCTCTTTGATCAGTGGTGCAACAATGGAACAAAATTTCCCTTGTACCTGTCAGTCCCAGAGCTGAGAAGCTAAATTTCAGGTCGCGCTTGAGCTTCAAATGCTCAGATTTTGAGATGCTTGCTCCTGCAGCTCCTCAGACCAGCTGGACTAACAGCTAAAGTCTGCAAGAACTCTAGCACTAATAAGCATAGCAGAAACCCTGGTTAGCCACCAGTTTTCTTCCCCTTATTTCCTTCTGACACTGAAAGATGTCCTTTCTTCGAAACAAAGTGAAGACAGGAAAACTTTTCTGCCTTCCTTGTGAGCAAGCTTAACCTTCCTGCAACAAACACTGACCAAAACGTTTAAAATGTTTAAAACACTCGTGTGAGGTGTAATGAAGAACATCTAGTTCTCATCAACCATTTACAGTCCTTACAAGACCTCCATGGCGCTGCAATAGCAAAACACAACTCTTGACCACAACCAATTCTAGCAGATGCAAATGTGAGATGTTTCAGAAGTGTGCAAAACACCCACAAATTGAACACAAAAATACATTCAACGCCATTTAACCAACTTTACTCAGCAACAGTCTTAAATAAAAAACTCTAAAATCCCCATTACCTTCTGATTCCTGGCTCCTGCATTCACCCTTGATGGATTCCCCCACAACCTCTCTTTGTCTCCCACAGTCCACCTCCAAAGCTGCCCCCAACCCAGTTCTGTATTTCTCTCACGCACTCTTATCATTTGGCAACACAAACAGCAGCATGTGCTGTGGATGACTGAGAGTTACTGGGCACAGAATTACAGAATTGTAGGGGTTGGAAGGGACCTCCAGAGACCACTGAGTCCAACCCCCTGCCAAAGCAGCTCCCTAGCCCAGGTTGCTCAGGTAGGTGTCCAGGTGGGTCTTGAATGTCTTGAACCTCTCTGTGCAGCCTGTACCAGTGCTCTGTCACCCAGTTTTAACTCAGCTGCTTATCCATTCCTGGCTTTTGGCAACTTCATCTATGTAGTCTTCAACTTTTTTTTTCCCTTTGCTGCTAAGCCATTAAGTCTCCACCAAATTTCAGCTGAAACTTGGCCCATCTACACAAAATGTGTTATCCATGAAAGGGCTTACCTATTTTCACAGATAACCGCAGACACTTCCACCCTCAAAAAATAAAAATAAAAACCCCACATGAAAGCTATACAGCATTGCACTATGTATTCCAGTACACCTTGAGTTACCATTTACTGATTCATCTTACCCTTTTCATTAACTGGCTTGTGAGGTTTTGCAGTGTGTTCACAGTGTATGTCTTGATAAGGTGCATAGCTTTCAGAAGGCATTGTTTAAATTTAGTCAAATACACAGGATAGTCTTTAAAATTTGGCTGAAAGAAATAAGAAATCCATTCTGAATGAGAACAGTAGAAGAGTTAAAAGCTTACCAAAAATTAAGATACTATTTTACTAGCTGGAAATGCTACTTTCTACAAACTAAAGGCAGCATTTTACTAAAATTAAGCAGAATAATAAGTGTATTCAGTAAAAAAAAACTTACATGTATAAACTGTCATTTCTGCATTCCTACTGCCAGACAGAATATTTCAGAGGAAAATAAAACATGCTTGAATATCTACTTGTGAAACCTAAGATTTAACTAAAAATATTTCAGAATTACTTACATGTGATGATATATATGCAATACAATCATCAAGCTTAGACAGCATGGGAATGAATCCTTCACTGTTCACAGACAACGTAGGTGAGTTCAATTTCTTTGGGAAAAAAACAAAGTATTATTGCTAGAATCAATGCAACTTCATTTAAGTGACAAAGCTCAAAAGATTTGTACACTTTCATTTACTAATCCTATTAACAGTGCAATAGTGCTTACTGTGTTGATGTTTTCCAGCTCATTAAAATAAGACAGCTTCTGCTGGATGTTTTCAGCCAAGTCAACAAGCTCTGACTATTAAAAAAAAAACAATAAAATACAGAAAATCAGTAAGTCAACATGCAATTTATATATTCAAGATTAAGACTTAAAATGCTCTCAGCACACACTAGTACTAACCAGCTCCACATGACTTGCACATGAACACAAATAATAAAAGATGAAGAACAAAGCAGTGCATGCATGCCTGCTCCTGTTCTTTCACACTTGCTCTCTCACATATCAGAGAAAGACACATCACTTTCAAAAATGTTGGTTCTGTGGGTTTGTCAGCATTCCACAGGTACTCCTGCATACACATAGCAGAGCAGTCATTTGTATTTCAGAGAACTCCAAGAGCCTTGTACACAGGATTGGAGCTGTTTAAAGTTCTCCTTTTTCCAGTTTTGAGTACCTCAGATCATCCACAGAAATGCAGACAAGGTCAGAATAGATTTGCAGAGACAGTAACTATAAAGTTTCTCTTCTTCCATGTGCAGCCCACGCTATCCAGCAAATCTATATATTTGTTCTATTTGCTGGGGCTGTATTTTGATGCATACATTATTTTTACCTGCACAAAAATCCCTCACCATGGACAAAATAGGGATTTCAGACCAATTTAATTAAACTGTAATTGCTATTTCTAATCCTGACCTACATATTTAAGAACTTTCTTCTATCAGCTACCCTGAAAAAGGTACATGGTTTCATCCAGGAGGATGTACTACTACCACTGTAGGTGGGGATGTGAGCAGCATGCCCCCCCCAAAATTACTTATGTTTTTGTTCTCAGAAGAGATAACAAATCTTGTCTACCATCCCTCTCTTATGAAGTACTTCTTTCTTTAAACATTTGCTCCAGCAATTTCTCCACGAGCAACAGATGAACTTCTACCCATGTGCTGTGTCTCTGCTATTAGAAGTATTCAAGCCACAGTTAAAAATTATTTAGAAGTTTACGAGTAAAAGCAAAGAAAAATATAAAGGAGTATCATGGTTCTTCCTCCCCCAACAGAAAAGCAACAATGAATGAGACTAATTTTGGAGCAAGATCTTTCACAGTTTCAGGTTCTGAAACGGTCAGATCTTGCTGCGTGCCGCATCATGCCTCAAAACCTCACACCACGAACAGCCAAGACCTAAGAAAGCATGTCCCCTGCATCACTGCGGGAACAGTCCAGGCAGAGAAAAAAAGTATCTGGGAAATAAGCTAGAAAATAATAATAAAAGAATACTTCTTCAAATAGCTCAAAATACGCCTGTAAGTGACATGAATTATTTATCACAAAGGTTGCACTTGCCAGGCATCAATAGCAACTAGCTACTCTTCTTGAATGAAGAGACTGTCAGCACATACTCAATGTTTCTCTGCACAAAGTTTGACACCCTACATGCAGGTGAAGCCCTGAAAAGGTGGTCCAAAGCAAACAAAGGCACTGTCACCATAGCTCACAAATCTGCTCAGGCTAAGAAAGAAAAACTTTGGTTTATGGTATGTCACAAGCTTCCAGTAATCCTCCCACCAAAGCTCACCTGCTCTTTCAAAAGTTGTTCACAGGCCTCATGCAGTGTTCCCGTCTTCGTGGACACAAAAAGATACTGTTTTTGCAGTGATTCCAGATGCTGAAGGGCACTATTCACATCATGCAATATAGCATCACACTGCTCCTGAAAGCCAGACAAGTAATCCCTCATCTGCCTAGAAAGAAGAGAATCATCAGGAAACAAGTAAAACTTCCTTTCCCACATTTATGAATCCATCTGCCTACACTGGACACTGGCACTACCTTTCCTAGTGTTAATGCATCTCAGGGAATAAAACTCACACCAAAAGGGTGTGTATGTCAAGCAGATGTTCCACGACCTGCAGAAATAAAACTCTACAGCTTGAAATAGCCACTGCAGTGACTCCATTGCCTTGGCATCCCTCACAGCACAACTACAGAGGAAGAAGCAGCACGTGTTTCAGCTCATCTAGAGCATGCAAAGAATGTCTAGATGGACAACACAAATGTAGCAATTGCTGCAGGCTACTGCTCACAGCCGATTCTACCCACCTTGCTTCCACTAAGGCAATTTTCAGTTCCCATTAAGAAATGACTTCACCCTCCTAAAGCAGCAGCAGTTAGCCAGAGGGCTCAAAACTTAGCAAGAGGGCTGAAAGAGGCCTAAATGAAAAACTGTGCATCTAACATCAGTGATGACAAACTCCAGCCTCAAGTGGTCCTTTTGACTACAATACTGTTTAATGTGAATTACTCCTGGTGTCAGCTAGAACTCCTGAGCTCTGCTTTACCAGACACAAAGCAGCACGTAGAGTCACAGCTCTGATTAGTCTCATTTGTTTGGGCAAAGAACCACTTATTTTCTTCTGTACCACTGGTCTCCTGCAGACAATGTAACTTCGGCCACCCCACAAAATACTCTGCATCCACAGAGCTCTGATTATGGGAAATGCCACGTCCTGAAGTGTCAGAACAAGAGGAAGAGCATAATCTCTTCACAGCCAAGGGCTGGTAAAGTTTCAAACCAGGCCAGTTTCCAAAGAGACCATCTGCAGATCTGGCTGAGCCAGTCAGCCATGCTACACTCCTGAGGTATAATACAAATGTGAGTGGGAAAGAGCTCTTCAGATGCAGATGGTAAAGTCAGTTGGACAAAAATAGATGAGAATGCCATGTCTCAGAAGTGGAGCTGAACAAAGCGTCAAGGAATGCAGGCAATGCAGATACAGCCTCACACATACAGTCACTGTGAATGGTGACAGCACAAATGACCACCACCCACATCTGTGGGCCAAAACCTCCCTCACAGAATGGCATTTCAACACCAGTGGCAGCTGAAAGGGCACACGACAGCTCTTAAGACTGCCTTTGTCTACAGCAAGGTTACAAGCCAACACCGATTCCAATTTGCCTTAATACACTAGGCAGTTTCAAAGGAAATGTCTCTTAACTGCTCTGACACAAGGGCAACAGCCTTCAGGATGGCAGCAGAGTACTCAGCCTTTGAAAGCATCAGCTGTTGCAGCAGGTGAACCTGCACTCATGTTAAGATTATATGGACACAATGAAGTCCTTCAGGATTTAAGTTACTTACCACAAAAGGAACTGAGGAAGAACACGTACCTGTACTTGGCACCTTCATCTTGATCCATCTGTGTCTGCAGCTGAGCAAACCAGGAGAAGAACTGGAAGAGATCTTACGGTGAGAACAACAGACACCTCACATGCAATAAAATCAATTACAAAAAGAAAATCACCACAGATTTATGAAGCAGAGGCGTTCAACAACTTAATTATTAATCAAGAAAAAAACCCAACTCCATCACTAAACTAAAATGGGAAAGACTGAATTTCACATCTTCTTATTTGCACAAAGAACCACCAGAGCTGTCACATTAAAAAATGGGGGGAGCTGCCATTCTTCTACATTATGAGCCACATCTAAGATATTCCTTACTCTCATATATTCACTCAAAACGGGGAAAGCATCCATTACTCAACAGCTCAGACAACAATGATTTTTTTTTCCAACAGGTTTCTTTGCACATCTTGAAAAGTGACCCAAAAAAAGTTTAACACGGCCTCCAAAAAGCATGCAGGAGACACATATATTTAAAGAACCTTCTGAAGACCACTGCAACACGGAGTTCCCCAGCATCATTTACCTGCTGTGCTGTTTCAATTCTTTCATTCTCCATCCCCAGCATGGCAAATCCTTTCAGGAGAACATCTTCCGTGGATTCTGGCACTGCAGCTGTCAGTGCAACAGTCAATGACTGGGATGTTAGGCTGCATAAATCTTCAATGGGAAGCTGCTCACAAACACACACAAACTTCAGTCAGCCAGCTTAAAAGTTGGTGTACCCTGCTCAAGTATAGTAACACAGTCCAAAGCTTCAATCTGAGAAAACTGCTGGCATTTGCCTTTAGTGCAGGCACCCAAAATACTGATAAGGTATACACCAATTTCCATACCGACAGAAATGCACTACAGAAGTATGGGAAAATGTAAGAATTCAGGAAGACTGTTATCAGATCTTTGTCAGGATAAGACCTTTTTGATTCACTTGACAACTGAAGCATGCTTCCTATTGCTGAGAATATGAATAATATGAATAACATAAAACCAGAGAACAGTGTTTAAAAACAGCCTGGCAACTCTCTGTAGGATTGTTTACTCAGAAAAAAAATGTCAATTTCCTGATAAGATTATTCTGGCAAAGAAAGAACAACCAGGATTCACATGTGGAAAAACAGGGCCTTAGGCCAATGGAGTCTGCTTCTCCATCAGCTGAGGAGCTGCTCCTCTAACCCACTTCATCAAAAGCCAAAAACAGCTGCAACACTAAATGTCTTCATATTCCCATTGTCCCGACTGGCAAATGTGTCACCTGTCTTGTGGCAAAGCTGAGGAGAGCCTTAAGAACATCCTCCAACAGCAGGACATCCTCCTGCAATCACTCTGGATATCTGCCAGCTTTTACTCACGCAGTTACCAGCAGCTCACATAAAAGAAGAACCAGGAAGCATGAAATTAAACAGGTGTATTTCAGGAAGGAATTGGTTTACGCTCACTCCTTTTATAACCTTTCGAACACTTGCTGATCGCTAACTTGAATAGTTATATGGTATTATCACCTACAAAATGGTCCTCTTCAAATGCAGAAACTCTCACAGAAGAAAGTCATTAAGGAATATAAATGTTTTATTCCCCTTTCGTAGAGTCATTAAGGCTGGAAAACACCTCTAAGATCATTTAATTCAACTGCTACCCCTCCCCCACCTGCCCACTAACCCATGCCCCTCAGTGCCACATCTGCACATTTCTTGAACACCTCCAGGGATGGTGCCTCCACCACCTCTCTGGGCAGCCTGTGCTAGTGAACTGACACTCCACTGGAGAATTCCTATTATCCAACCTGAAGTTCTCCTTGCAGACATAGTGGCCAGTGGGCATTCATAAATAACTCGTTGCTTCACCAGAGCCTGATACGTTATAACGGGGTGGGGAAAAGATATTTTCCATGGTAACAACAAGCCACTGAGTTTCTAAATGATGTGCCTGGATTTATGTTGCTTGCTGGAGCAGCCATAAATTGTGCAAATGAATAGAGTCAGGCTTTCTACCATTTGTGTCTGATGGANGCCGCCGCCTCACCTCGGGCGGCACCGGCAGGTTCTCGGCCGCCGCCTTCAGCTCCAGCACCGAGTCGGTCTGGCGGTCGCTCAGCGGCGCAGCGGGATGCGGGCGGCGGTCCCAGAGGCTCAGGCGGTCCCGCTGCTCCCTCCCCGCCGGCTCGAGAGCCGGGGGCGGCTCCTCCATGCTGGCGACGGCGGACGGGCCGGGACGGAACGGAACGGAGAGAGGGGCGGAACGCGGCGGCGCTTCCGGGGGCCGGGCCGGGCCGCGTGGCGAAGAGGGCCGAGAAAGCGAGCGGGCGCCCCCTGCAGGCGGGGAGGCCACCGCGGGAGGGCCCTGCACGGNAGGACCAAAGGCCATGGGCACAAAGTGGAGCACAGAATGGTGCCCTGAACACCAGGTGCCTTTCTGTGCTGTGCGGTGATGGAGCAGTGGCACAGGCTGCACAAGAGGCTGTGGGGTCTCCTCCTGGGGATCTCCCAGAGCCGCCTGGACGTGGCCCTGGGCACCCTGCTCTGCGTGTCCGTGCTGGGGCAGGGGCCGCAGCATGGTGGACCTAGAGGGCCCTGCCAGCCTCAGCCGCGCTGTGGTTGCGTACCAAGAACCGACAGCGGTGACAGCACCCGTGAACCGATCTGGATCCAAACAAGCGGCCGCAAGAAACGCATCTCCAAGAGCTGTGACGAACCGAGGCGTCAGCGAGGACTCCCGGAGGCCGTGCGGATTGCTGGNGCCCTGCTCCGGGTGTCCCTGCTATATAGCACGTGAGCTCTGGTGCTGGGAATAACCCTGAGGTATCTAAAGAGCCACTGGAAAAGATGTGAAAGCAGTTCAGACGTGGTTATTTCAAAATCTTTAATAAAAGTTGGACGTACGTCGTTTGTACAAAACTATTTACAGGTATTTCAATTGCGGCGTAGCGACAGCTACAGTGAAGACCAATGTGCGCAGATACACGAAACCCACCTGACCTCAGAAATGGCCTCGGGCGTTTTTATAACGCTGAACCTGTGGTGGGATGCCACCCATGGGGCAGCCACAGACAGCACAACCCCAGGGCATGCAGGCCCTGGGGGGAGTGTTATCTATCTGGGTATTTCCTGATGGATAGGGTTTTTTAAAGACGCAGAATCATTAAGGTTAGAGAAGACCTCTAAGATCACCTTGCCAACTCATCACTGCCACATCCACCACACCTACACATTTCTTGACAAGGTTTTCCTGTGAAGTAGGGGATTGGATGCGTTTATCCTTGAAGGATCCTTTTCACACTTTAGAGGGAGTGCTGTTTTGTTTTGTTAGTTACATTCTGACACCAGCCTTACAAAGGTACTGGAGTGGTACAACAGATTCTGAATTTTCCTCTTGGAAGCAGCTGCTGTTGGAGGACTGTGTTCTGTTTTTACTGAGGGAATCAGCCTTTTGGGTTGTCATGCAACCCAATGAGGAAAAGAGGGAACTCCTTCCAGAGTGCTCCACCTTTTTTGGGGGGGTGGAACCTATATGAGGGCATGTCAGTATTTTAGCATTTGTAGTTGCTTTTTGTGTGTCTCCAGCAGTTTGGCATTGCTGTTTTTGGTGCTTTCTTTTGGTTCAGTCTAGAAAATAGTGCACGTCCTCCACCTAACCATGTGAGCAAACCATTGTGTCAAAGGAGCCAGAGTTTGCAATGAAGTCACTTCTAGATAGTTCTCCAAAGTCTTCTGATTAGAAGAAGATACTCAAGGTAACTTACACAGTGCTCTAAAGCCAGTGAGCTGAATTCAGTGGACGGGTCAGGGCATCACAAGTCTAATTTCTTGAGCTGTTCATACGTCACAAAGAACTGAAACCATTATTAAGGAAAACCATTTCTTGTTCTCAGTGAAAAATGGTTACACTGCTGCTAAAGGACAGTGCCATGTGTCAAACTTCCTTTCAGTGCTAGTTCCCTCCTAAATAAAAGTGCTGATCATTGGTAGTACTGCATAATACAATGCAATGTAATTGCTTCAGGGAACTGCTGAAGCAAGTTGGAAAACTTCAAGACTAGCAATAACAATGGTTCTTCCAGACCCATTCCTAAGAATCTTGAAAAGAGAACAGGAGGCAGGAGATCACTGTGAGAGCCAAGATTCTTCTCCCTGCTTTGATAAGCTGAAGTAGACTTGCCCATGAGAAGAGCATTACTATGGTCAGGTCACTTTCTGCAGGGCTCTGATTAGCAGGCAGTAAAACACAACCAGACAAAGTTAAGTCAGAGTAAGACACATGGAAAACGACACAACTTCTCAGTACCTGCAGCAAGGCTAGCTTAGTCGGTTTTGCACACCTTTTAAAAGGATACAATGATATTCCAAGGACCAAGCCTTAGCCAGTTCGGCCAAAACCCTTTATAGAGTGCAAAGAAGCCTTCGCTCTTCCAGGTCTGGAAAACAAAACACAACAGGAACACAGTTACATAACTCAATTGATGAGGAAAACCAAAAAGGCTGAAGTATGCACCTAATCCTCCCACTTCTTGCTTTAAACCAAGAAATAAAGAACAGGATCGGCAGACAAAGGGGAACACAGTGTACTCTCAGCCTCCATGAGAGCACCTGCTGCAAAGGGAGATGATAAAACCTGCACGTTCAAGTTCTAACAACTACAGGTTTATTTTCCGAGGCCAAGCTTTCTCTAACTTGTCTGTTTCCAGGATGCTGCAGTAAACCTGTAATAAGGAAGTATGATCCAAGAGATGCATTCACCTTTCTCTTGTTCCTCGCTCCTACTTGACTGGAAGGAACCTAGGATGGCACCATCTGTAGCACAGCCGTGTCAGTAAAAACATACTGCCGAGCAAGAAAGCACAATAGCATTTCTACTATGAAACAGTTTTCATATACCTTGCGGCAGTCACATCCCTAACTTTCCAAATTCTTTTCTTCAGTTCAAACCCCACATTTCTCTTCTAACAGTAAAACTGCCTTCCCTCTTCACAAGTGAAAGGGGAAACTCTGTAGCCATTAAGTGAAGGCCCTGCTTGCAAGAGCAGACCTGAAGATGACACTCCCTGTGCAGGGGGCTGAAGTTTGTCTTCTGTGGTTTCTAGAGGGAAGCAGTGCCAATACTGATAGGGAAGAAATAAACACACACCCATTCATCAGCTCCAGGATTTTCCTCTGGTTTATTTCTCATTTTCCCCAATCAGCAGAAGGCTTTTTGTCATTCTTTTCTGCCTGAGTGAGCTCTCCATTTTTTGCTCTTTCCTGCTTTGACTGATCCAGTCAGAGACTGACATGACTTTTAGCTGTACCAGGCTTTCCATTACCCAGAAAGCAGAAAAAGAAGCATCTGGCCCAGACGGTGCTGCTCGAGAACTGATGAAATCATTCACTTTATACAACATTAGGATAGAAGACATGCTACTGAGAAATTTAGCCTTCTCATCCAAGTACTGAAATCATTTGCTGTATGTACACTAAGCTAGCTGTCTTTCTGACCCATTGCAACAGCAGATGATTTTCACAACAAGAATATTGGCAGTGCAGCCCTTTGGAGCATCACAGAAATGAAGTTACTTGGATTAATTTCCACACAAACTTAGAATTTCAAGTTCTACACGTACATTGTCGTCCAGGCATCAGTTTCTACCGAAGCTGATACACAAGCTACTTACTTGTAACAAGCAATCCAAAGTACCCTTGTAGTTTGAGTGCCCTCCATTTGGCTTGCTGGCCTGATTCATCATTCGTGTTCTCACCACATCAATTGGGTTGGATGCTAGGGCTCCAGCTAGCCCACAGGTAAAACTCGAGCTGAGAAAAGAACCAAGTTTTAACAAAGTTTGACCTACCATACTTAAAGAAAGCACAAGAAACAACCCAGCCTCCCACAGAAAGAAAAAAAAAGTCTTATCAGCACTCCTGATGCTTATTTAGAAATCACATAGGCTAACTGATGTGAAAATCACTTACAATTTACTACAGTGCATAATCACAGAATTGTAGGGGTTGGAAGGGACCTCAAGAGATCATCAAGTCCAACTCCCTTGCCAGAGCAAGTTCCCTACACCAGATCACACAGGTAGGTGTCCAGGTGGGTCTTGAATATCTCCAGAGAAGGAGATTCCACAACCCCCTTGGGCAGTCTGTGTGTGTGTCACACGTGTGTGGATTCATTCCCCCTTTGCATCACACCTGGTTTGTTTTCCTCTCCTGTTGATGAATGTTTCCACAAAACATTCATCAACATGCACTCTACAGATAATTCACCTGGACAGTTTTTTCTCACTCATAATCTTTAGAGATTTCGTATACACACCTTATACAAAGACCATTTACAGGTATTTGCACCTCTTAAAATGACAGTTATTTGGCTCAAACTTCCCCCAAGTTCAATTTTCAAATCTTCATGGTTGAGACAATCCAGAAAATAGAATTCCATATTCTAACGAAAGTTAAATTCAGATCCTAAATAAATTTGCACATTACGTGTCATTTGAAGTGCTATTGCACTGAAAAGCATAAACACATCAGGGATACAGTTAGATCTAAGCTGATTGAACAGAATTGCATTGGTATGTTTTCAGAAGGGGAAAAAAAAACAAAACTAAAATGACATCATGGTTCATTCCACACAGCCAATGGTGAGCTACGTGAGCAGATTTAATTGGACAAACTTACAGAAAGTGAGTATACACTGTGTCTCCCATATATCCAGACAAGATTATTTGCTTCTTGGTGAAGTCATATACTGGCAATTCCACTCCAACAACCAGAGCAGCTCTCTGTGCTGTCAGAGATACCCCCTGAGGAGTTTAAGAAGAAGAAAAAAAAAGCATAATTTATCTTCACACACCATGACAAAATAGTATCTTCCCTGGAACAAAACAAGAAACCACACATTTTTTAGGCACACTGTATACTCAATAGGTAAATCACTTGCCCAGAACGAATGTTGACTTCTGTTTCTTTGTGCTATTCCACCTCCCTGCTTAACCTCCAAATTTACATCAGTGGTCAACTAAGTCCTCAGCAACAGCTGCCTTTAACACTAACTGCAAAATTGACAAGCTGGGGAAGATGGATGGAAAAGTAAAACATATGGAGAAGATTTTAGAAAACCATTTCTGTTTTCCAGCTGTTTCAGAACAACTTCCCATTAGTCACTGACAGTAGTCAGTGAAAAGACAACCTACAGGACTGAGTATAACAAATCCTGAGCTACAGTAACAAACGTGTTCTATCTTCCTTTCCCAATATTCTAAATGTTTGTGATTTGTTTCAGTTGCGTCGCTGGGTTGGAGGTTTTGGGGTGTTTTTTTTTGTTTTTGTTTTTTTTGTTGGTTGGTTTTATTTCTTCAGTTATCATCATAGAATACAGTCAAGATAGTTTGCAAGGCAAAGAAAAAGCCCTAGAGGCAGTCACCCTAGCTTAAGCCTTCTTTTTTGATGTTTTTAAAATAAGACTTGACTAATGCTTGAACATAAGGCTGGCAGCAATCACTTGTTAAAAGTCACTGAGACACCAGCAGTGAAGTAGTCACATCAAACTGCATGCATCTTAGCTACCAGTGTATCTGTGTTTTGCTTGAGGATACTCTAGATGAAATACAGTTGAACAAAGTGTACTGGAAGCGTAGGATATGGCAAAAAACACTTGCCTTCCACAATCCTTTAGTTCCTTCATTTTGATAGATCTGGATAAAGTTGCACATCATCCCTCCTCGAATCACACTGCCTTGGGCTTGCATTCTTATCTGAGATTATTTGAATATCAAAATAAAAAAGAAAGACTTTTTCAAATAAAATACCAGTAATAGTTTAAGACAGTTTTTAAAACACAGTAAGTCACAGTCTTTGAAAGAACGAAGTCAATTTCTCTGAATACAAATTGATAGCTGGCATTACCACGATGCTAATTTTGAATCAGTATGAGGTGTAGTTTTTAGCTGCATTAAGTCACCTCTATTTCTGTACTGCACATTACGCCATTTAGATTAGACCAGCAGATGGCTTCTGCAAGATGTGCCTTGCAGTGTTCTCATAAGAACACCTCAAAATTAAAAGGAAGAAGATAAAGATTTCGGCTACTAATCATAGTGATTAGTGATCACCCTGCCCTCACATCTGTTGAGATCTCCCTGCAAGGCCTCTTGGCCCTTGAAGGAGTCCACAACTCCCCGTAACTGCAGATCTGAGTTACTTAGTGTGCATTTAACACCTGTATGCAGATTATTTAAAAAATCATTGAAGAGAACTGGTACTAAAATTGAGTCCTGGAGAAACCCACCATGGCTGGCCAGTAGCCTGATGGAACCCCATTTACTAGAGCACTTTGAGCCCGACCCATCAGCCAGCTGCTCACACACCCTATTACACACTTGTCAAGCTTTATGCTGGATATTTTGTCCAGAAGTATACCATGAGAGAAAGCATTGAAAGCTTCGCTGAAATCCAGTAAGAGCCAAATA
>VXAB01010566.1:0-14419 GCA_013399175.1 Odontophorus gujanensis | reverse complement strand
AAGAAGATAAAGATTTCGGCTACTAATCATAGTGATTAGTGATCACCCTGCCCTCACATCTGTTGAGATCTCCCTGCAAGGCCTCTTGGCCCTTGAAGGAGTCCACAACTCCCCGTAACTGCAGATCTGAGTTACTTAGTGTGCATTTAACACCTGTATGCAGATTATTTAAAAAATCATTGAAGAGAACTGGTACTAAAATTGAGTCCTGGAGAAACCCACCATGGCTGGCCAGTAGCCTGATGGAACCCCATTTACTAGAGCACTTTGAGCCCAACCCATCAGCCAGCTGCTCACACACCCTATTACACACTTGTCAAGCTTTATGCTGGATATTTTGTCCAGAAGTATACCATGAGAGAAAGCATTGAAAGCTTCGCTGAAATCCAGTAAGAGCCAAATATTGGGCATCACATTGGAAAATAATAAATTGATGCCATGTTTCAAGCTTCTATTAGAAATGCCTCTGAATAACCACACTAGCCTAGGAAGGATGAATTTTAGTTGTTTTTTTTTTTTTTTAACCACACTTCAATTACAAGTAGAAGAACTTCCTTAATTTTCNCACCCTGCCCTCACATCTGTTGAGATCTCCCTGCAAGGCCTCTTGGCCCTTGAAGGAGTCCACAACTCCCCGTAACTGCAGATCTGAGTTACTTAGTGTGCATTTAACACCTGTATGCAGATTATTTAAAAAATCATTGAAGAGAACTGGTACTAAAATTGAGTCCTGGAGAAACCCACCATGGCTGGCCAGTAGCCTGATGGAACCCCATTTACTAGAGCACTTTGAGCCCAACCCATCAGCCAGCTGCTCACACACCCTATTACACACTTGTCAAGCTTTATGCTGGATATTTTGTCCAGAAGTATACCATGAGAGAAAGCATTGAAAGCTTCGCTGAAATCCAGTAAGAGCCAAATATTGGGCATCACATTGGAAAATAATAAATTGATGCCATGTTTCAAGCTTCTATTAGAAATGCCTCTGAATAACCACACTAGCCTAGGAAGGATGAATTTTAGTTGTTTTTTTTTTTTTAACCACACTTCAATTACAAGTAGAAGAACTTCCTTAATTTTCCATTAGAGGTGGCCATAAGTCAAATGCTACTGTTTTCTAAGTAAAACAGCAGCAACTCCTTAAACAGTGTGGAAAAGAGGTCCTCAACCATCAATCATTAAGTTAAGGGATTCTAAACTAGACAAAGCATTGCAAATTCACCTCTGAGTGAGCAATGCTGGATCGCTATTGCCACAGGGCACTGAATTGCAAAAGCTTCCAAGAAAACAGCTTGCCCTACAGGATTAGATATTACAAAGAAATCTTTACCATGAGGGTGGTGAGACAGAGGGACAGATTGTCCAGAGAGGTTTTGAATGCTCCCTCCCTGGAGGTGTTCAAGGCCAGGCTGGATGGGGCTCTGAGCAACCTGGACTAGAGAGGTCTCCATGCCTATAGCAAGGGGTCGAAACTAAGTGATCTTAGAGGTCCCTTCCAACCCCAAATCGTTCTATGATTGTTTCAGGAATATTGTATTTCAGTACAACAGTGCTCACCAAAACTTCTGTTTTGGAATGGATTGTCACATAACCTGAGCTCTACTAAGAACTTGATCACTTTCCCCTCTTTCACAGATGATTCTTTCCCGACCCCACTCCCAAGAAAAACAATATATGGATTCAGCTGCCTCCTTAGCAGTCAGTTTCCCAGCGCACACTTCCAAGTAATTAACACAGACTAGAAAGAGGTTCCAGGAATCCAGAGAACTGACTAGATCAGATCTGACTAGAGGCTATAGTCAGTGGTTACAAAACAAATCCTGTGCTTATCAGGAGATCCTGCAGTTTCTCATTGAAAACACAAAAGACACCAAGGACAAACAGCATACAAATCACATATAAATACCTCATTACCTTTAAGACATCTGTTGGGTTGGCAATAGATGATGAAATTACTCCGGAAAGAATGCCACATAGAACATTTATCATCAGAGTTTCATCTATTCCATGAAAAAAATAAAAGTTAACTGCAGACTTACAAAGCTTAAAATACATCAGTGCAGGATGATGCCACCTCTACTTTAACCAGAGAGAGTGTTTAAGGTTGGTGCTGACACAAGACTTCCTTACTTGCCCACTTGGCTGTACCTAATACAAAGAAGGTCTTCTAAGGGGGCTTATTCAAACCACTACAATAAGATAGCAAACGGAAGCAATTGGTCTTGAGCAAATTGGTCCTCGACTAAAATACCTCCTCCAACACCCTCCCCAAAAAAAACCAAAAACCCACACACAGACTACTCACCTTCTGGATGTTCTACAAACATTCTTTTTAAGCTCTGGTAAGTGCCTATTTTTATGGTTCCGTACGAAGCCTGGCGTAACATTGCAGGTGCAATCCTGTAAGAATAGGCAATGATAACATTTATACTCAAATCCACAACACACTGATTAACAAGCACTTTTTTTTTTTTTTTTTAAGTGGGAGACTGTATACAAGATAGTGAAGAATTAAAGGTTTGTTCATTTAAATCTATACCTGAATCCCACTAGAGACAAAAACAATGTGGGTTTCTTTGTTTTTGGATGGGGAGGCTTGTTTTAGGTTTTACTGCACCTACGTTTATTGATTCAATAGAGACTGCAAGAACATGATTTGTGGGAGGATTACTTTCAGAGCATGCCTTGAACTTTGATCTATAAAACAGCTGCAAACTGTATCCCTCCCCACACAGCTTATATCTTTTAAAGAAAAACACACAAAGTTACACACATGCCAAAGTAAGAAAATGTAAATTAATAAAAGTTAAGCTCAATTTTCTCTAGATGAATGACGAAACCACTACAGAAGCATTGCATAGATGGTAGAACTGCAGCACCAATCTATAATGTAACCTTATGTATTGCTATATTACTTCTCAAGTAGGTCACTTAGAAAAAGGAAAAAAAAAAACCAACCAAACAACTACCAAGTGATATTGTTGAGAGCAGAGCCTGAAGTAATTAAGCCTGGACTTTCAAATTGCAGACTGAGAAAAGCAGTACATTTTCTCCAAATACCTTACCAATCTGAAACCCAAGAGTCTAACCACTCTGGGTTTATACACATCAATAGACTGATCAGAAGACACCACTGCAACTCAGTTTGTTTTACCCAGAGTATAAGGCTTTCAATCCTTCTTCTCTGAATATCCTGACCAGGGCATGCATCATTCCACGGTAGCGGATCTCTCTATATTTGGCATCGTTAACTTGACCTTGAACCTGTAGACGTGTTTTAGTCAGATCAATTGGGAAAGTACCTTGAAGAAAAAAAAAAAAAACAGAAATGCTAAGCAAGTGCTCACCTAAACAAAGGAGACACAGAACATGACATAAGAAACACCAGCCTTTATTTAATACATAAAAATGCTCCTGAAAAGAAAAGTATATGGTCTCTTCCACCAGGACTTTGTTAAAGTGGTTCATTTTAGGTCACCCTGTTTCTTCCAGACATCTTGTCAGAAGCCCTGCCTGCTTCCCATCCAACTATTTTGTGTTCACAGGCAATATGACAGCTTTACTTGCCCACCCTTGCGAAACAAGAGCTGTGTACACCTACCATCAGATCAGTGCACTCCACTCCAAAGAATAGAATCCAAAGACAAATGTTGCATTAAAACAAGAACTTACAGACAGAAGTGTTTTCAAGTTAGAACAAAGTTCTGAGCAACTGTTCAGTCAGTACTGAAGAAATACTCTCCATATATAACCATATAACACTGCACCACTAAAAGCATGGAACCAAGCATGTATTACCGGGGACTGTATCTGAGTTAAAAGAATCACATAAAGAGCTACAGAAACGCTTACCACATTCTGCAGTGATTGACGCCAAGCCTCCATAGAGAAAGGGCTTCCAGCTCAGTGCTGACATGATTAGCTCTTCTTTCTGTGAAAGAAGATAATACTAGTTTTATATAAATGTATATGTTAACTTTTAATAAAATGTTAAGCCTTGTCCATTTAAAACAGACCTACCAAACAGCTAAGGGTTAAACTACTTAATATCTTTGACAATCACAAGAAAGGCAAGAATACTGAACGAAGGCAACTAGGTTCAAGTCCATGCTTATGCTACATATTTGGGTAGCCACTATCTTCATCATAAAGGAGTCTGCCTTTCAGGCATGGTCTTACGGAGTGCTGCAATGAGTAACTTCTAATGATTCTTAGAAAGATGAATTATTTTGACTACATCTTGCAATCAAATGGAATTGAAAGACAGTCGTTACTAAACTGCTGTCTCTTCTCACCCAGTATCAGTGCTAACATGACTTCATGCACTTCAGCAGGAGATATGGGCCAGCCCATAGAAGACTGCCATCCCCAAAACCAGCAGGTGTCTCCACAGCTCTTATTTCCTCTTCTTTGTAAGAAGACTTTCAACCCTCATTTTCTGTAAAATCCTCCTAAACCCTTGACTCTACAGCATCCTTTGTCAGTTAATTTCGTGGAATAATTGAATTTGGAAGTTCTTCCCTTTACATTTTTCATTCTAACTACATGGTCAGAAGAAAATACCCCAAATAAGACAGGCATTTAGCGCTGGCTGTTGTAAAGATTAACCCACTTTGGCCACTTCCTGCCTCTGGAAGAGCTATTAACCCAGTTTACAAACAGAGCCTGCAGAAGTTGCAGACACTTAGCACACCTGTTGAATAGTTACTGCAGCCCTAGCTTTCCTTATCTCCTGTTCCACTCATGAGGAAGGTAGCTGGGTCTTCAGTCTCCTGACACAACACAAAACAAAGGAACTCAAACCAGAGAAGTCCAAAAACTCTACCACCAAGCCCAAGGCAATCCAGCATACCCCTCAGAGCTCTGTGCAGAACACCCCAAAACATGAAAATAAAACCGAAGGCATATAAGGCCACCCATTATCCTGCCAAAACCAGAGCAGGTCAGATGAGGAACCACTGGCACAGATTCTACCAGGAAAGCAGCAGAGCCACACGCACAGGACACGGTGCCAGAGAGCACGCTGCCAGCTCCAGGCTCCTCACATACTTCTACCCTACCATGATTAATGGCTAATCAATAGTTACTTAACAGAGACAAATCCAAGCTCAGTTTCCACACTATTAGCCACAGATACCACCTTTGCTTCTGGGACTTTGTTAAAGTTGTTAAATGGACTGGTTAACCTGCTCCCCAGCCCTGCATACAGACAGAGAGGTTTCATCTACAGCAATCCAAAATCTGCCTGCGCTTCTTCGTGTGCTCTATTACACTCTGCCTAAGCCATGAGGGCTGTTCACCTTCTGTGCATTTCAGGTGCACTAACGTGGTACAGAAGTGGGCAAGCACTGACAAATAATGGCTTATATGCACACAGAGGTACTAAGATTAGCTTCAGTTTTGACATAAGCACAGGATACCCTGATGCAGAAACTTAGCAGCACTGCTCCATTGCCGTGCCCCAAGGTTAAGGCCGTGTGCTGCTGCCAAGGACCGTGCCTGTGCAAAGCGTGCAGCACGTCTCTACTGAAAGTCCTCCTCGTGTCTTCCCCTTATTTCTGCCGTGCATTCCCCCCTCCCCCTCACACACACACCTTCCAGAGTTCCGTACTCCCAGGAAGAGACTGGAGCAGGATGGCAGCACATATCTCAACCCAAACAAACAGAAAACACCGCTGTGCCACTCTGCCCTTCTACCCCAGCTGATGTTTCCGAGTTCCCACTTTAGTTCTTACTCAAAGTCTCTTCCCTACGTTAAAAGAAGAACAGGAAGCTTCCCCGAGAAATCCACATCAGACGCACGAATGGAAAAGTACCTGAAATCCGATTCGGGATGTAAAATGAACGGATGGCTGCAGCTTTTCGGTAACAAACGGCCGTGCCGAGCGCACCGCCGGTGCCCGAATGTCAGCAGGACCGCGGAGCCGATACGCGAAGGAACGCGGGTTGGATTAGCATGAAAAACTCCCTCCACGCTCGCTTTCACAAGCACAACCGACCGCCTTTAGCCGGCGTGACGCGTGCAACGCATCGCCGAGCTCACCGCAGCCTCCGGGGAACAACCCAACTTCCTCGCCGCGCACCGACGGCAGCCTACAGCCGCCGGCCCGCAACGCCGCTCCCACGGCCCCGCCCCGCGCTGCCGTGATGGGGCCCCGCCCCCACCGGGCAGGAGGAGGAGCGGGGGAAGCCGTTGTGCGGAGGTTCAGTGCTTGCTGCAGAGCGGGTCTTACTTCCGTTCTTCCAGCACGGATCGCTTGGGCTGGTTCAAGGGTTGGGTGATTTTGTAAGACGGCCATGCCTGTGCTTGGATTCCCAGGTTAATTTTCTTTGAAGGAGGACTCCAACTCCTGCTTGACCTTAATTTGTCCCTGAGTTTCAGTCAGCTCCTTCCGCAGGCAGCTGGTTGTTATTCATCCCTGTTGTAGGAGGTTCCTGTTCACACACTGCAGCTTGCACCTGAGCGCGTTCCTTAAGTACCTGCTCCTGCTCCACCAACTACTTCTGAATCGCAAGGAATTCAGCTACGCTGCCTTACTTTTGGTTCGGTCCTCTGAATAACCTCTTGTCATGTAGTTTCAACTCAGTTCACACCAGGAGATAACGTAACGCTTTTATCGGCAGCCAGTAGACTGATGTTGGCAAGCTGCCTTGAGCCTGCATCAGTGCCATATCAGCAGCTGGCCTGGGTGCTCAGCATCGTCTCACGTGTCGCTGTGTGCCCCGTGTGCTGCTGGTCACACACATACCGTGGGTTTGTCCCACAGCCAATTCCTTTCTGCTGGACTCTGTCAGGGTTGACTGCTTCCCATGCACCTGACTTTATTTTCCTCATGTTTTGTTTTTGTTTGGTTGGTTTTTGTTGGTTTTTTTTTCCTATGTTGATTGTCACTGCAGACATAGTAACACTGAAGTTGGAGATTATGAACAGAGAGCTCTGTATTTCTAACACCTCTGAGTGTGGAAGCAGTTCCAGAAGCAGGGAAATCCCAGAGGATGGCTTTTGATCCGTGTGTGCATGGCCTCTGGAAGGAGTGGGGGGGAGCATCAGGGAAGAGGGAGCAATGAGGTGCACCACGTAGGTGACCTTATTCTCTCTGTACTGGCTGGTGCAGAGTACAGGCATTTAAGTGGTCCCCACTTCATGGGGAAAAGCCATGATGGACACAGGTTCCTGCATCTCCGTTGGGTTTATCTGAGCCAAGCTCATGTTGTTAGCCCAGCAAGTCTTTAATCAGCAAAGATCTTGGTTGACCTGCTGCCTGTGTCAATCAGCACTGCAGAAGGATGCAGCTGCCCTCTCATCTGACCGTGCCAGCACACGCTTTTCTACCAGCCTTTCTAACGTTAACACCTCTGAATTCAAAGGGTGTCAAGGATCGGGTTTGGTTGTGTCTGAAAAGCCTTACAAGCTTAGCCAGACATTGGCTTCTGGATATCTGCCCAGAAATGGTTCAATGAGTTTACTTAAACCATTGCAGCCTCTGCAGTAGTGCTGTGGTCCCTATGAACAGTGATAAAACATAGCAGCTAGACACTATAAACATCCTTTACATAGTGCAGGAGGACAGCATTAGCAACAGAATACTTGGCACGCTGTGACAAATGTGCCACTTCTTGTGCTGGAGAGATGGGAGCTGGGACTCTTTACAATCCAAGTCACTCTGATTTTTATTTTGCTGTTGGGCATTAGAAACAATGAGAGCATTTTTACATTCCTGTGAACAACGTTCTTGGTCAAAATGAGCTTACTCAGAAAGCTCGGCTGAACAGCCTCTTTCCTTCCTGATCTTCCTAAATGCACTGCCAAACACATCACTTCTCTGGGAAACAATTGTTTGGACAGTCCACATTTATCCTCCCATCCAGTGCTCCCTCCCAACGGTTTTAGCACCCCTGGACACGTTTCCCAGCTTTGGAGGTGTTTGCTGTTTGCTGACTGGCAGAGGTGGGATCAGGCCCTCAACCTTCTCGTTATCAGTGGCTGCTTCCTCCTTTACTTTCCCATTTCATTGGCTTCAAATGCACTGCAACAACTGGCAGTGTCACAGTTAATGACAATAGGCTCGTTAAGTGAACCTGGGTTTGCCTCCAAGTTTTGGCCGACCTCTCTTATCCTTATGAGGAGTTTATTGTGGGAGTGCCAGGAAAGTCAGAGCTTTAATTTTATCTGATAGCACCAGTGCAAAGCTGATTATTATTTTGTAAAGTTCTCAGGGCAGAAGTTTCGGAGGTGAAAGCAGGAAAAGATTTTTGTCACAATGCTAACAATTCCTCATCCCAAACCAAGGGTCTAAGCTCACACCTTCAAATATTAGGTTAGGAATGGTGATGGTAAAATGTTTCACATGCACTAACACTTAAGCTGCTGCTGCATGAGGTTGAGCTGAATTCTTAGAGCAGCTGACCCTCAGCAGTGTACATTTTGCCCAATGCTGTTACACCAGTGCTGAGTAAATACAGAGATGTAGGTTCAAACACAGCTCATGGGTTTGTTCTGTTGATTCTAGTTGACTGCGGCCTGTTGAGGAGTCGAAGGTGACAAGACATAGCTGTAGTCATGAGAATGTTTTTGCTTCAAAATCCTCTGAAACACACCCTGAACGTTTGCCACCACTGAACTCCACACTTCCAGACAGCGATACTCTCTATCCCACTCCCCTTACTTCATAGTTGAAGAGGCACTTCCAAACATAAACTTCAAAAGAGAACAGCCTTCAAAGGGCAGTCAGGAGCTCTGTGGGACAGGTAAAAATACCCAGGAAACGTTTTCTTTAAGAGCTGCATCTCAGCTCCCTCTGCCTGTATTTTGAGCCCAGATTTGAGTGTTTGAACTTTTCCCCAAGTAGCACATGACAGAGCAAGTTTGTGCCAGCTTCCAAAACTGGCTACCAAAGACCTCTCCTGACCTGAGACAGGAGCCAGTGCGAGCAGTGTGACCTTACTGTGGGTTGCTCTATGCTGGCATATTAAAAGCTAAGCCTTTTGCTGTCTGCTGGACACTTCTGCAGTTACATTCATAGATTAATGCCTGAGTAACTGCAAGCAATGGAAAGAGGCATCAATACAGTCCTACAAAATAAGTGTGATCACAAGGATGAGCCGCATAAATGGAAGGCTAGACTCAGAGCACAGCAAGATCCAAACGCCACAAGAAGCTTTTACCACCTTCTATTCTGTGACTTACTTAGCCATCCATCTCATCTGTCACTCCAAAGCCCAGCCCTTTTTCGTGCCTCTCCCTGGGGATTAACCTTTCGAGTCTTGGACATGCAAGGCCAAATGCCACACTGTGAGAACACGGTAGTGCTCTGAAGGCTGAATTCCCACATCAGCACCACTGAAGTATTTTATCACAGGAGCAGTCACATTCTTGTTATTCTTGAATAACTCTGATCTTCCTTCTATTTCTGTTTCCCTGCCTGTGGAAAAATGTAATACTCTGTCCCAACTGTGTGAACAAATGGAAAATCTGTTTTGTTTCGTTTTTTTTTTTTTCATTCTTTCAGCATTTCTCACATGAAGCATGTGAGTGCAGGCTTCGGATAAAAGCCAAGCACTGACCACCAGCAAGGGAATCCAAGGGAGCACATAATAATGCAGGTTAGCAGAAAGCAAAACAGCCCTCATTACCAAGGCACTGCTCTGAAGTGCCTGGCTGCAACTTGCCCCTTTCCTTGCCACGGAGGAGCTCCTCCCAGCTGGAAAGCAGAGCAGTTCTGGTCCTCCAGGGGCTGACCATGGCTCCTCTGGACACTGCCTGCATGCTATACCCTGCACAGTCTCACTGTGGCTCTGCAACACCCGCTGTAGCCAAAACCTACTGCACAGATTCTCTTTGAGTGTTAAGCACAAAACCATTCATGAATGGTAAGGAAATGCACTGAAAAGAGAACATGAATAATTTACATACATTTGATGTTCAGCATACTGCATCTGTTGCGTGGTTTCCATGTTCATGCTACTCCTGGTGGAGAATCTTTTGCTTTGTGCTGTTAGACCATACGCATTTCTTTGTTGCCTCCCAGCTCCGTGTTGTGCTGCTGCCCACTCCACTGAGCTTTTCTGAACTGAAGGACAGCATAACCTTTTAGGAAAGCAAAACAAAGCAGAACATACAAGCCCCTGTGTGCATCATGGCCACAGTGATTTTCTTTTACAGCAGAAAAATATGTATGCTCAGCTTTAGATGCTTGTATACATCTTTCCTACCTCCCAACTTTGCTTGCTTATACACATGAAAATGTATATGGATTGAAGCATGCGTGTAGGGCAGGATGTCCCTGTTGGGAAATGTGCTGTTATTTAATGCCTGTTAGCCACAGGTAAAGGAGTGTGGGACTAGATGGCATTACAGAGCAACTCAGAAATAGCACAGGCAGAGGTGGCCTGTGGCTGCCCAAAGAACTGTCAGGGCTGGGCATGATTTCCTAGCCTGGCTGAAACAAGGCTACCTGACCTTGCAGTACCTCTCCGATCCTTTGCTTACCCAGGGATATCTGACACAGCCTTGGCTGGGTGCTTGGCCACAGTAACGAAGCAGTAAGGAAGCTGATGGCAGCTGATGTGAGGGCTTTACTTGCTCCTTCAAATGTCAGAACGAGGTCAGAACTATGAGACAGCAAAATCAGCCAACAAGAAGCCCTCAGGACTGCTGCTGATACGATTAGCATAGCTGGGAGTCGGTGAGGCAGAGCGGGCACAAGGCCTGCCTCTCCTCTGCACAGCCCCACAGCTCACCAAGGGTTATCTCCAGCCTCAGAGCTGGCCACAGTCAGCTCCTCAGCATGCTCACGGCCTTCTGCTCCTCGTCCTTCCCTGAAATGTCTCCTCTAAGCCTGCGTGTGATTGCTAAGTGAATAAAGAGAATTCAAGGCTACAAGAGAACTTGCCAAACTCCGTATCCTGAAAAATCTACAGATCCATGCAGAGGAAGGTATATTTTTGTATGTGTGACCACTGTGCCTACAGCAGCTGCTCTTTGCTGCTTATTTGTGATGGTGGAATCCTGCAGAGTACAGTCGGGTGATGTCTGTGTGCCCCCTGCCCTGCTCTGCACAGCACAGCCATCTGGGGTCAGACCAGCCCCTTGCCTCAGACAGCATCCTACAGCAGACACATGAAGGCAAAGAAGAAGGGTACAGCAACTATACAGGAGCCTTTCAGCATTATATTCCCCAGCCTTCAGCAGCCCTTAGCAGAAGGGCTTCTTCCCAAAGCCAGGAATGCTTAATAGCCCTTTCTGCATTTTTTCCATAACTCTAATTGCTTTTGCAATAGTCTCAAGTTTTGGCATCCGCGGCACCCTGGAGCAATCAGTCCCACAGTACAACTACATGTGCTGTGTTAAAGGAGCCCTCCTTTGTCTGTTCTAAACCTGTCACGTCATAGTCCCTGTGAAGCAGGGAATTATGGACCTTTCGTAGCTTTCTCAATGCCACTTTTAATTTCAAAGACCTCGTTATACCCACACCCCAGATACTCCTTCTTAACCTGGTGTGTGTCCTGTTTGAGTTAATTACTTGACTCCTTGCCTTTCTTCTTGGTACTGTCGCTATTTTTATCACACCTTTTTTGATAGACTTCCATGGCCCAGTGGTAGAACCAAGCAGCAGGGAACATGCTGGTTCATCCCGTGTGAAAGTGCTGCAACTCATACAGCAGTTTTTCAGATAGGCAGGGAAAGCACGAAGCTGTGTGTCTAAGTAGAATGAGGCTGGCTGAGCTTCGTCAGGATCTGAGCGTCAGACAGAAACCTAAACTCACTTTTGTACAGGTTATGATCCAGCCTGTACCTACAGTGCTCACAAGGGAGTGGGAGGACCCAGATTGTAGCTCCTTTCCTGGTCAATCTTTGTGCTCTAGAGGAGACTGGAAATCGCCATCATCAGGAGATTTCATAAACATGGTAGATACACATCTCTCCAGTGATTTCAAAATTAAGGCAGACAAACATCTTCCCAGAGTGATGCATGTCTAACTAATCCCCCTGTAGCAAAGAGACTGACTATTGGTCCTCTTTCAAGGCCCTTTCCTACCCTAATCTTAAGGTGCCTAAGATCGTCAGCCACTTCAGAGGTAAACAGACTGGTCCTTATTACATCACACTTGTGGAGGACAATTTGCAAAGAGCTTCCATTAACATTCTCCATTTCATAATGTCTCTGTACCTTTCTAAAACCCTATAACCTAGAACAATCCCAAATCTCTCAGAAGCTGGTTGATACCTCCTTACCCTTGGACATATCCTTTGTCATTCAGATCTCTTTGATTTTTGCAGAAGGGGGGAATCGAGTAGACACAAAATCCTTATCAGGTAATTATAAATAACAAACCTGTCTTGGGATCTGGCATGGAAAAGAATAATAGCTTTGTTGTTGCAGCTGACAAACATTATGAACTCAAGTTACTGTATTTCAGCATAAGAATTCCAAAATGCAGTCTTTTAGTTCTCTTGCCTGCTTTCCTCTTCAGTATCTTAAAGTGATGCTTTGCATAACTTTTTAGGAGACCAAAAAGTTGATCTAACCTCTTGCTTATAATGGCACTCTTACTCCTGCCACTCACCTGAAGCATCTGCAGCAAGGTTTGCTTTATAAGACTAAATGAGGGTGCTCCTCATTTATTACCTGATAACAAATTCAGTGCTGGAGTTTTAGGAATAACACCATAATGAGTTGTGTGCTCTGACAATTACTTTTTCAATTGACAAATCCTCCTAGAGCTCACGCCTCATCACAAGGATCTGTAAATGCATGCAAATACGAATTAAAATGGTAGTACTTACTTTCAAACTTCAAAGAAGGTGTTCATGGCAGAGTTGGATGGATCTGATCTAGTGTCTTATTTGGTGGTTGGCAATCCTGCCCACGGCAGAGGGGTTGGAACTACATGATCTTGGAGGTTTCTTCCAAACCAAGCCATTCCATGGTATGATTCTCTCTCATTAAATCACAACTGAAGGATTTTAACAAGACGGAATTAGTCCCTCTAGTGGTCAACAACTCACTAGATCTCTCATCCCATGGGGATACTGGTCATCTGGAGAGAATGCTATTTGTGTGCGTTATCCGTCAGTCCAGGAGCCCAGACTGGCTGTCCCGGGTCCTGCCGTCCTGCCTGCCTGCCGTCCACCAGCTCCTGCCCCGCCATCTAGCGGGATTTTGCCGTATATCACTGAAGGCGCTGAAGAAGTAGGAAGTCTTATTCTGGTGCGGGCAGTCTTGCTTCAGTCTTCCCAGCGGGGCTCACCAACCGAGGACGCAATTCAGCTCGGCGTCTCTGCGAAGGCAGAGTGGTTATGTGGCCTGGAACAAAAAGCTGTTCAAATTTGGAAGGGTTTCTGCACATGGAAGTTATGACCTGGGATGAAGCTGCAGGGTGAGTAGCTAATAAGGTGTGAGAGGTGGAGCTGTGAGCTTATACAGGATTAATCTCACTCACAGCTTTTTTCTCTCACAATTGAACCGGTCAGGAGTGCACCGGTTCTGGTTTTGTGCATGAATTTGTAAATCTGCTGCTCTGCTTTAAGGGTGACCAAAGAGATTTTGCTTCCTGCATGCAAGCACAAGTGAAATCACTGCTCCCTTTTCCTTCAGTTTCACACAGAAGAAGCCCCTTCTGCCATGTAGCTCCAGTCTGAGTCAAAGGACTGTACAGACATTGCATTTAAATAGGACCAAAGTACAGAATCATGCCAGGGTTAAAGTTTCGGGCACTGCAGAATGCTTCTGCTCTGTGCATTCCCACACAGCCACATCTTGCCACGCAGGGCAACGAGCACACTGCTCTCTAGCAGTGTCCCTTCTCCAAACCCTCTCGTCCATTCCAAATAGGGCCACGAGGGTATTATTTGTATCCCAGCTGTGTATAACCACTGGCATAGCCAAAGCTGGAATCAGTACTCCAGGAGGGGTAAGAGCAGCGCCGAACAGATAGCGTCAGCACTCACACATTCCAGCATTGTGCTGGCTCCTCCGCCCTCACGTCTCATGGGTCCCCACAGGGCGCTCAGGGCTCTCCCGCCCAACGGCCGCGCGGGGGCGCTGTGCGGGGAGGAGAGGAGCGCGAAGTGCGCATGCGCGCGCGGTGACGCGCGGGGCCCGCCCGCTATATGAGCTCCGCCCGGCGCTGACTCGGCCCTTTCCGCCTCGCTCCCGCCCGCTCTCGGGTCGCTGCGCAGAGAGCCGCGCCGCCGCTCCCGCCGCCCCGCGCCGCCGCCATGATCATCTACCGGGACTGCATCAGCCGTAAGGGCGGCGGCGAAGGGGGGGAGATGTGGCCGGGAGGGAGGGGGCGCGCGGGCAGCGGGGGTTGAGGCCTTGAGCCAGGAGCGGGGCCCGGCCGGGCCGCGCATGCGCACTGCGGCCGCGGCGAAGGGAGGGGGGAGGGGGAGGGAATGCGGCGGAGCTGTGTG
>VXAB01010565.1:21249-46365 GCA_013399175.1 Odontophorus gujanensis | reverse complement strand
TTTTTTTTTTTTCCTGTTTAATATGTTGCAGAGCCATAAAGATTTCTTTATGTTATTTTAGCTGTCAGCAGTTCCACAGAACTGTTTTGGATGTTCAATATCAGTTCAGATCCAATTAATATTTGTGAGAAATCTCTGAGACTTCCCTAACAGGGCCCTGAAGTTCATGTGTTAAAAGTGGTTTAAGTTCTAGTCTAATGTTTTCATTCAGAAAATTGGACGGAGAGAGCTGCTTATGATTTGAACTGTCATATTTCAAGTATTTCAACCATTGATAGCTGTAATATTGAATAGGAGTGGGGGTCATTCCAGAGGACTGAAGTGAGTCTCTAAAAACAAATAAATCTTTTTTAAAAAACAGAATATTATTCTAGAACTGAGAGTGCTTTGTGATTGCTCAGCACTTGGTGTGATGAGTGAATATCTATTTATTGGTAAATTAACTTACTGAAACCAAACAGCAACCCTGCCATGACAGGGGGTTGGATCTAGATGATCTTTAAGGACCCTGTCAACTCAGGCCATTCTATGATTCTATGTTTGCTGCAGTTCCTGTAAAGTATGGTCTCCTTTCATTTTGGAAAGTCAGCTCTGAGAATTTGGCTTGATCCAAGGCTTTGCTTCTGAATCTGGTTGTTTGGCCAGTGTTGAATTTAATTAAGACTTTCTTTTCTCTTGTTATGCAGGTGAGAACATTTTTTGAGTCAAAATCAGAAGAGAGCTCTAAACTGCGTTGTGTAAAAGAGGCAATTGAAACAATTCAACTCAATATCCAGTGGATGGAGACGAACTTAGCAAAGCTACAAGAATGGCTGTAGTGCACATCATGCTCTAGTGTGCCAGCCATTTAGAAAATCTGTGGACATTTGCTCCATTTCTTTTGCAAAAGCCAGGATGAAACCAGGCATCGCTGCAACATTGTTTGCACTATTAGAGAGTCTAGGTAGCTCAGGGCATGTCTCACATAAAATTTGATTTCCCTTGAAGCATTTATGTGCAGGATTTAAGTATTTATCATGGAATGGTTTTCGTCTGTAGACCAAACATCTCCAGAAGTGACGACAGATAATTTTTATATTTCAAACTTAACACCCTTAATTTGGAGTAATGTTCTAGTTTCGCATCATGGAATTAATAAGTTTTTAAATGCAAAAAATACAGGTAGTTTACACAGAAACTACAGAAGCTATTGCGCAACAAAATCATACTTAAGATACTGTTAGTGGATTGAACTATAACTGATGTTGCTATGTTGTCTGTGAGCAACTGCACAGAACTATCATTAGACATGGCTACAGGCTAGTTCATCTGTCAAAATGACTACTGATTTTTCCACTTTGGACTATTTAATTTTAATTTCATCATTTGTTTCAGAGGTTCTGCAATTAGTCAGTATGTATCAGCTACTTTATTTGGATAAGTTTATGCTTTTTTCCCTTGCTTTTTACCTCCTATATTACAGGACAAGTTGTGTACACTGTTTTTTGTTCTAACGTAGTTTTAGAAATCTTCTCATTTAGGTTTTAATGGTCATGAAAAACCTTGTGAGACAAATCTGCAAATTCTTTAAAAGAAGGGGATCTAAAAGCAGAGATGTACCACATTGGAAAGGCAACATACCAATTGTGCATTCTGTCAGTCTTTTCAAAAACAGTGAAAAAGGTCATTTTTGGGGCATCGCATATGCATATAACACATAGAAGAGTAAGCATACTTGTTTATATGAATGTCTGATGATGTTTTCAAATGTTCATTTCACTACTGATGCACCTTTTGTGGAATCTTGCAAGCAGATTTACCTGTTGTCTTATTACAAGCCAATTACACGATCAGTGTAATTGAAGTGTTAATAGAGGTTGAATTTTTTGGACTAAACAAATTTAATTTGCCAGTAAATTCTGGAGAAGATAACTCTTCGAATTTGTCACAGGTAATTCAAACTGAAGGCTTTAATTTATGAAATCGCAGCATTGTCCGTACAGTTAATTAGCAGAAATGGTAAGCTACAATTGCTTAAACCATGCTGTACTTTTCGGAATGGAAGGTTCTTTCCTAGAAAAGAAATTTCTCATTTTTTCATCAACTCACGTTAAAAATACCATTTGCAGTTCTAATCTTGAAGTTATCAGAAGGAGTGTTAGCTTTGAGAGTGCACAAACATTTATTTGCCCAGAAGGCCCGGAAATGAATGGTTTTCACAGGTACTTAAGAAGGAATTGGTGGTGTAAGCACTGAAAGTAGGTCACACTATCCTACTTCCATACAAATTATGCAATTAGAATTGTAACTACATTCTTTGTTGTTTTTTTTTTTTAAACCAACTGTCATGTCTTCTGGTTTTATTTCTTCTTTTATTTTAAACCTTTGTGCTCTTGGCATAAATATTATCTCTATATTTGTATGTTTGTGTGTAAATAGTTACCAGTTTTGTTTTGCAGTTCCTTCTCAGTGTTAAATAAGAAAACAATAGTATGCTTTCACTTTCCTATCCTGTCAAACTTATTTTTCTTCAGCTCTGACTGGTACTGAGGTATATAAAATTTCAAATGGAAATTGTGGAGGAAGATCTCCTCTTCCTCCTCTGATTTCTGCTGCAGGACTTAAACATTTTATTCAGATACTTTACTGATAATCAGCTCTTTGCAAGGAAATTGCATGCAACTGATCTTCAGACTGTGAACTGCACACAAAGTCTGGAAGATCAGAATGATTTTTGAGGGATTTCTGAATATTTTTTTCAGGTTAATATTCTTTTTTTTTTTTTTGTTCTTAATAATACTTTCAGTATTGTCAATATTGTCAGTATGTCAGTTTTAGAGGATTTTGTATCATTTTCTGTCATGTAGTTTATAACTTCACTAAAAGTTGTGCTGGAGTCTTTGTTTCAAGTGAAATTCATACTCATCTGGTTTTGAGATTATTGGAAACTGATGAGGTTTAGAGTGGCAAAAGCATGAGCAGTGAATTGTCCTTTACAGTCACATCTGTCATGCCTTAGTGCAGAGAATGAAATCTTACTAGTTCTTTGAGTTTTCTTTGGCTTCTGACCAGCAGCAACACATTACTACATTTCCGTACTATTTTCTAGTTAAAATTACAGAGCTCATGTTTTCTGTGCATTTTAGAGCACTCTTGTTTTACAATAGAAGATCTTTATAGTGCGAAGGTGTGTTGAGACTGCATCATCTCCCGCAATGTGAAATGATGGTGTTTAATACATTGGAGCTGTACAGTTTATATTTGGGTGGACTGCATCAATTACTGTCCTCAAAGCTGGTGTGCACTGGTTGTTTTGTTAGTTGCCAATATCCTCAATTCAGAATGACTGCACTTGTAATTTTAAGAATTAATTGTGCTGAAAATCAAGTATGTGTGCAAATAGTTTTTGTTTTTAACAGTAAAACAAAGTAAATCCTTTTCTGATGTAAAATTTGCCTATCAGGAAAAATGCAAGCAAGCAGTTGAGCGCTGGAGAAAGGTTTGATATGTCTGTCAGTTTACCCTTGTTTTAATTTTTTTTTTGAATTTAGAGATGGAAAATGTGCAAATAGTGTAGGACTTCCAATGTATGAAAAGATGTTAACATATGGAATGAGGAAGTTTAGAATAGTTTTTTCTGTGTAACTGATCATAGAGATGATCCTTGTGCCTTATGGCTTGTAATTGAAGCAATATGTCAGGCAGTGTGTCAGCATAAACACCCTGTTTTCCTTCATCGAGTCAGCTGAGGTCTTAGAGGCTGAGCACAGTTCTACTCTGAGCTGACAGGGAAGCAGAATAGCATTGCTGAGGGTGCTTTCTTGTCATGCAGATTGTTTCTTGGGTAAGTGAGGCGTATGGAGGGAGAACAACTGAGCAGTGCTGGCTTTTGTTGTGTCCTGTAAATACGATTAAAAACTATACTTCAGCATACAGATTTTCCAGTTGTGGAACTGCCATATACATAAACATTTAAAAAATAATGTCGTGGCAACTCCCAGTTACTATATTTCTGTCGAGCTCATTCTGTTTCAGTTTAAGTCTGAAACTTCCTTCTTATCCACTCATTTATGGAAAACCCTCACTTGATAGAGAGCCAGCTTGCTTGTGCTGTGAAGTCTGTATTAACTGTTGGGCTTGGCACTGAGAAGGTGTGAAGAGATGCTGTCTACCGCAGAGAGGAGAAATGCCATATCTTGAAACTTTTGAGACAGATTTTATGCGCACTGTAAGAGTGAGCTATGAGAAAACAAATGGTGGGAGTAATTACTTCATCTTGGTGGCCAACAGACAGTGCAAGTGAATGTTTAAAATTTTTTTTAAGCAAACAGTTTGAGTCTGTCTTCCACCTGTTCTCCCCTTGGTAGAACATTCCATTTTCTGACAGACTGTACCACCCTTCCTTTGCTTTCCTGGAAGACAGTATCTTTCTTTGCACTCTGAGCTTCTATTAATGCTGCCTCAGTGACCATTCTCACTTGTATGTACTTCCTGCGTTCGGCCGTGCACATTTTAGCTTCTTGTATAACTCTGATCCTTGTGTCATATAGTACACTCCGTTCACCACACAGTAAACACTTATTGTTTGACATTTATAATAAAGTGCATACATAAAATTATTTTGAATAGTATTATTGTTTATGCTCATCACTTTCATCAAGATGCTACTAAATGTTCAAAGATTTTTGTTACTTTTTTAAAGCATGGAGTCACATGGGTTCTAGAAAAAAATATATTTATCATATTAAACTCAGGTCATATTGCTAAAGAATTTAAATCTTTAATTTTGCTGTGCTACTTAAACCTGCTGTTGTAATAGAGATGTTGATTTTTATATGGGATAATTTAACTTTTCATCCAGAATAGGAGACAGGCATCTTTTTTGAATTAATAATGATGGCACTAAACAAATTATAAGACAATCTTAAACATACAGCTTTTAAAAAACATACTAGCTTGAGTGGATTTAAACCCTGTTCTTTAAATAAGAGTTCATAAATGAAGTATAGATTTTCTATTCCAAGATTCAGAGACCAGAAGAATTTGATTATACGGCATAAAACAACTTTCTACTATGGGGCATCCTGTCCTCGTTAAGTCAAAGTTAAGTTAGGTATCCCTGAAAAATACATTGTGAGTTCATTTCAAAATGCTGTGTAGTGTAGGTACTTGTAAAGGGTTGCTCTTTGTATTTTAAACACTGTAGAAATATACAAGACAGTGTCAAATCACAGGTGTCTGAACTGTGAGTGGTAAAACTGCAGGTTCTGAAATACCTGCCTTCAAATGGGGATTCAAGTATTGTATGTGTGTGTGTATGTGCGTATAGATATATATAAAATATGCAAAGTTGTTTGTTTCATTTGTAAAGGGAGAAAAAGCTTATTTTCTTCATATTTCAGAGAAATGTTTTTGCATATTACCAGCACTGATTTGAAAGGCATGCGTACTGCAAACACTATTGCTTTTTGTGAGATAGAAATAAAGTATTTCTGTATAATCTTTTCTTTGTGATGGTTTTTTTTTTGTGATACCTTCTGTGCGGGCTCTCTGTGGACTGCAGCCTCCTGCTACCAGAACCTTGCCTTGTGTACCCAGTACACTGGGATGGTGTTTGTACTGATTCTGAATGCATTGCAGAGCTGGTCAGTTGTCACGGTCACTTAGGCAAGGCTTAAGTGGTACAGTAATGAGAGTTGTAAGTTCACCTCTGCTGGTGGAAAAGTGAAGACGCACTGCTGTGCATCTTGGTCCCTTTTCATCACCTGCTGAAGTTTTGCAACCAAAGAGGAGGAACTCAGCTGCTGAGAGTACATTGGCTCCAGTTTGGACCCACACACAGGGAAATTTGGGTAGATCCCAGGGTTCTTGTTGTTGTCATGTGACTTTGTTGTGCTGAGCTGGTGCCACCAGCTTCTTAATGAAAGCCGTCTCCTAGTTGTTCCAATGGAAAACCTGTTTTGCATTCTGTATAGTGAGGTAACTGATATCCCCTGTCTTAAGAAGAAATAAATAAAAATCTTAGAGCAAGAAAATTGAATGGTGGAAGTCTCTGCCCAGAACTGAAGTTCAGAAAATGGATGTGAAACTACAACTACAAAGGTATGTCTAATATGTAAACTGATGACAAGTGATGTGCCTTTTAAAAAATGTTAGGAACTTCTCTGGTGTCTCTTCTGTGGCTTGATAACCTCTGTGTGTCAAAAGTAAACTGGGAACAACACAGTCAGATTTAAGCTCTCTGTGGTAAAACATAACAAGACTACAATGGCATACATTGGCACAAGCTGCTCTGTGGGAGCCACTGGATTGCACTGCAGCAGCAACTTCATCATGCCGATCACCAGGGAGATGAGAACATCCAGGGTTCTACAGGCCTGGACATTTATCAGCACAAAGCAGGTAGGCTGGAAGCTTACAAGGACAGGCGGAGGGAAGTCCCCACAACCCAGAGGCCCATGGGAATGTAGGCTGGGCCTGTGTTGTTGTAAAGGCTTGTGTGCTCTTGAGAAGTTAGAGAGAAATCAGCGCCAGTTAATCTAATTTCCAGGCTTTATGACAAAGCTGGAGGGTAAACACTTTGAGTTACAATGAAGAACATCTCCTTAACTCTCAAAATATGGATGTTACCTTTTTTGTGGAGCTTAGAAAAACTCTTTGAGCCAATACAAGCAAAACATGTTTCTATGCTTGGCTCTTCTCCAGTTCCTACTAGCCAGACTGCCAATTAGTATGTTGTAAAGTCCTCAGCTTCTGTCCTGTCCTTCAGAGATGCTGGTAACATTTATGTTCAGTGTGGAGGCACCTGTGAGAGAGGAGAGGAGGAGTCCCATTAGCTGACTTTCTCAAGCATTTACTTTTCTGTATTGCTTTTGTAAAAATCCAGTGGTCAGATGTTGCATTCTACTGTTCCTACAAAAAATAAAAAGAATAATAATTAAAAAAAAGTATAAATAATTGAGTTTCATTCTTGCTGGACTGCTAGCAACCTCTAATTGCTCCCTCAATACTCAAAGATGCATCCCATGACCTATAGACTTGCTTTCAAGTTACTGAAGTATTCCTAACCTGATCCTCTTCCACCAAGGGAAGGCCTGTCCTGGCCTTTCTCCATGGCCTCTGGGAGATGGGATTTCTGAGAAGCAATCTTCCTAGTAAAGGCTGAGGCAAAGAGGGTGTTTTGTACCTCGGCCTTTTCCACACCCTGTGAACCAGGTCTCCCATTTTGCAGAGTAGAGGACACACACATGGCCTGGTTATATGATACCAGTGTCCTTACAGAAGACCTTCTTGTTGCCCTTGACATGTCTGGCCAAATTCAATTCCAAAGTTAGCTTTCCTGACTTTGTCCCTGGATGCTGCATTCTTCCAAGGTTACGTGTTTGTGTTCTGTATCTTTATGTTTGAGCATGACTAGAGATCTTTGTTTATTCTCTCAGGCCTCCTAGCATTATTGCCTGGTTTTCTTTAATGGTATGGGTGTCTCTCAAGCTTGGAGGAGGAGGTTATCCTTGCCCAGTTAGGACTGCCTCTGTAGCTGCAAGTTTAGCAAGCTGATATATTCATAGATAATTTGCTAGTTCTTCAGCCTGATCTTTAATGGAATTAAATGTAGGAATGAGGACAGTACTGAACATCAAAGGCTGTTTTTTCAGCAAAATTATACCTAACTTGCCTACAGTGTCATAGCCATACCAAATTGACATAAATGTGAGGGGTTTATCCTTTCTACTCAGTACTTTAGCTTCTTGTCATCTGTTTTATGTAGATCAATTTTGACATAGTTTGTTCTAGAATCTAAGAAGTTATGAGGACTGTGTGATTCTCAGTTACAGAGCCAAAGTGTGCATCGTTTCTACCTTAATCAGACAAACCTATGGCAGAAAGAAGCAGGTGGATTCCTGCTTCAGACTAGTTGTCTTAGTTTTATGAGCAAATCCCTGTATGGCTCAGGCAGAAACAGATGATAGAATATCAGAAATAACTGAATCAGATGTGGAAAAATTTGTTGTGGGAAATGGTCAGAAAAATATCTGTGCATTTTGGGTTGTATCCAGTATTACATATTTCAGAGGTCACTCATGTGGTGAGTTAAACAACAGTGCTATAAAAAGAGTAGGAGTAAAATGGACAACCATCATGGAGTACCATGCTCAACATTAATCAGTATATGAGGACAAATAACAGATTTGTTCCCCTCTCAAAAGCAGAGTGCTGATGAGCTTTCCTGGATTAGTCAGTTGTATGTTCTCTTCACTTACAGCCTTTCTCTCTTGCCACTGTGTCCTCTCAAAACCATGGATCTGAATGTTGTTGACAAAAAGAAAGATTACACGCCTTAATCCATTTGAGTGGAAAGACAGTAGGTCTGTGAGGAAGAGAAAAATAGGTAAAATATAAGAGAAATGAAATTCATCAATAAAAAACCCTTGGCATTTTTACTACTGTTTAAGTAGTAACAGCTAACCTTTTTCTCTTTTGTATCTATTTTTTTCCTAATGCTACAGTTTCTGTGAGGAAAGTGATTTGTGTCCCATAAACTGGCTCAGCCATTTCTTGAGAATCAGGAGGTAAATGCTGTGTGTGAAATGAGAAGCTCTCTTATTTTTGATTCTGATTTTCAGTCAGTATTATTCAATATGATTTTTCTTGTTTTGTGGCTTTCAACTGGTGGGAAATGACATCTTTTTCACATTTTAAGCTTATCCTTGTGTAAGGGTTTGATCTTGGCTGAGGGCTGAGAGGTCTCCTCTCACTCACTCCCCTCTCTCACATGATAGAGAGAGATCGAAAGAAAGTGAGAAGACTCACGTATGGTGAGTTAAACAACAGTGCTATAAAAAGAGTAGGAGTAAAATGGACAACCATCATGGAGTACCATGCTCAACATTAATCAGTATATGAGGACAAATAACAGATTTGTTCCCCTCTCAAAAGCAGAGTGCTGATGAGCTTTCCTGGATTAGTCAGTTGTATGTTCTCTTCACTTACAGCCTTTCTCTCTTGCCACTGTGTCCTCTCAAAACCATGGATCTGAATGTTGTTGACAAAAAGAAAGATTACACGCCTTAATCCATTTGAGTGGAAAGACAGTAGGTCTGTGAGGAAGAGAAAAATAGGTAAAATATAAGAGAAATGAAATTCATCAATAAAAAACCCTTGGCATTTTTACTACTGTTTAAGTAGTAACAGCTAACCTTTTTCTCTTTTGTATCTATTTTTTTCCTAATGCTACAGTTTCTGTGAGGAAAGTGATTTGTGTCCCATAAACTGGCTCAGCCATTTCTTGAGAATCAGGAGGTAAATGCTGTGTGTGAAATGAGAAGCTCTCTTATTTTTGATTCTGATTTTCAGTCAGTATTATTCAATATGATTTTTCTTGTTTTGTGGCTTTCAACTGGTGGGAAATGACATCTTTTTCACATTTTAAGCTTATCCTTGTGTAAGGGTTTGATCTTGGCTGAGGGCTGAGAGGTCTCCTCTCACTCACTCCCCTCTCTCACATGATAGAGAGAGATCGAAAGAAAGTGAGAAGACTCACGTACCAAGATAATGGTAGTCAAGCAGGGAAAGTTAAAGGTGTGTGCACAAGCAAAGCCAAAAGCAGAATTCATTTGCTCCTTCCCACTGGTAGGCAAAAGACAAGCTAAGCAGTGCTGTGTTATCAACAGTGTTCCAACCACAAAGGCGAACCACAGCACCACGCAAGCTGCTAGGAAGAAATTCATCTCCTTGTCGGTCAGATCTGCTCTACAGTCTTAAAAGACATTAGCATTTATAGGAATCAGGCCCAAATACCCTCGTGAAAATTAACTAAAAAGATTCTTCTTAATAAAGAAAAGAACATAATTTGTTTTCATTAATTTCTTTCCCTTCTTTTACTTGTTACCACTGCTTTGCGACTCATGTAGTCACCTCTACACAGAGTGACCATAAACACATAGAGTAATATTGTCTATTCAGATTTCTATTATAAGTCTCTTCTTCTTGACCAAACAGTTCTCATCCATCAATTCTGAGATCACTAGTACAGTTTTTTATCACCTCAAAGTGCACAGAGTAAGTAGACCCTCTAGTCCCTCTTCCTACACCTTACTGAATTTCTAGTGATGCGTCTCAACTTTAGCAGCTCCCTGCTTAGTTAACAAGCCAGCGTATCCAAAAGAACAGCTGTCTGACCAAGGCAGTAAATCCACATTTATGTTCATAACTTCAGAAGTTCTGAGAAAAACTGAAGAATTTTCAGTAATGTGACAAACATCACTACTTTCATTTAAAGTAAAATATAGGAGTTTTAATACAATTCTTCTTCCTCAGAAACCAAGGAGATATAACACTGGATATCCTCTAATGCATATCACACTTTGAAAATAGGTATTATCAAGAGACAGTAGATACATGATAAGCATTTTGAAGACAGTTACAGTCAAGCAACATATTTGATAAACTAAATAAAGGAGCACTTAAAAAAAGCACTTAATATCTGTCCAAAGTATCCCATCTAATCCACCAGTCCTCCCCGTGGATCTCCCAGGCAATCATCTGAATATGTAAACTTCTTTAAAAAACACAGATCACATTTCCTTCATATTTAGAGACTCTGTCACATTGTCATTTTTGTTCACTGTTCTGTGAGTATATCCAAGGATCACCTAAGTTCTTTTGGTGTCAGCACTGCAGTGCTTCATAACAGTCTGTCTTACATCAAAATTCCTATTGCTTCTGCTAGAATGAAGACAAATAGTTTATGTTGCTATAGCACAGTACCACAATAGTAATGTCCTTAAAAAAAGATCCTGGAAGTATCTGTATTACCACTGTGTCCTATTATAAGACATACTTACCTTTTTTAACTTTCTCACACCAACCGTGCTTATTTCTAATTGGTTCATCTTTCTGGGAATCATACTTGATTAAATCAAATGGGAAAAAAAGCTGAAAAGGGGAAAAAAGGTCTTCAGTTATTCATCTACACAGTGACATCTGGTGGCAGCAGATGCAAACAAGAAAACCTTTAGTCTTGCTCATCTCAAAGAACACCTTTTCATCTGAAGCTGAAAATACTCAGTCTGTAAACGTACACATTTTCCTGGAGGTAACTGAACAGTTCTCATCCATCCCTTCTGAGTTCACTTGTACCATTTTTTATCATCTCGAGGTGCACGGAGCACAAACATTTTTGTGATCTTGTAACTTTCAGAACTACTTGGTGAAGATACAGAATTGTACTGCTCATTTTCTTACCAGTGAGTAGTGGGACGCACATATCGGTAGTACAGATGGATCAGAGTAGCAGAAGCACATATGAAATCTTGTGCAGATACAAAAAGGTTTCTTGGGGTATCTTGGTGTCCAAAACAACACGGAATGCTGATGCAAAGAACAAGGTTGCAATGTGCAAAATGAAGTCCAGAAATCAGATACTTTATCAAGAAAGGCGAGGGGATTTTTTTTTTTTTTAATAACACGGTATTATAGCTCTTAAATTCTTGAATTTGATAAATGCTACAGAATTTACCTTAATTTCAAGGTAACTGCTTTATTCTTGATTGGTAGAATGGGAGAATAGAATTCCTCACAAATAGAATATTTTTCTGCTTTTTCTAGGAGGCTTTTATTTGTATTTCTGCATTAAATTGCTGTTCTTATTCACTTCTTTTTTGCACTGATACGTACTACTTCATATGGTTTCATATGACAAAAAAAATGCAATGAATAATGTAAATAAAAATGAAATAGAGTGATATATTATTCTGACATTTGTGTTTGATTAGAACAGCAGCACACCCTGCTCTTGTTCACATTCATTTATCTACTCCTTCTGAGTATAGTACAAGAAATAAGTTTCTGTATCTGTATTTGGCTGTTTGATATATTATGTTGTTATAAATGCTCAGAAGCTTTAATTTAGTATTTGAGGTCATCTAATGACCATTGAGATTTTTACTGTTCATGCTGCTACCTCTTACTGCTTTCTACTCCAAAACATTAACTATACCTATTCCAGTTAGATTATTGAAAGCAGTTATGCAAACACACAATTACAAGAAGAAAACAGAACATAGTAGACATTAGACATTCAAAATGAAAGTATATGCCAATACATTTTTGATGCAAACAGCTATCTCTGTACAGAAAAATTTCTTTTCACATTAAATAATAGAAAATGAGGGCTCCAGAGCAAAGCATTTAGTCTGGTTACTGGCCTACATTTCTTTCATCTCATTTAAAATGTACTGGAAAACAGCCTGAACTGCTGAAGCATTACAGTATTATTTTCACAGAGTAGTGCATNGCTGTCACTCAGAACATACTTCAGTGCAAGACACAGATTTACATACATATTTGATAGTTGCAGAGACTGTAGCTTTTTCCCATAAAAAATTGCTGCAAATATGTATGTCTGTATGGGAGCCATTGAATCATGGCCTGAACCACTGATTGATCCCTCGGGCGAGCACTGAGTCAGCTACAGGAGCACAGGTGAAGGTAATGTACCTGTGTGATTGGAAGGGGTGGAGTCTGGCTCCACCTCTCCCAGACCCCATTTAAGGGCTGACCAGCACTGGGGAAGGATCTCTTGTTGGACATCCTTCCCCTGTGGAGTCCTGGGCAAGCTTTAACCATCAGTGATAGGTGAGCCTTTCTTTTTTTACTGGTTGTCTGTATACCATCCAGATAAGCCATACAGAATATACCATCCACCTCTATTTTTTTCTGTGCATACTACTCTTTCAGGTTATTTACCCTGCAACGTCATAATGCATTTGAATTTGTTATATTGCAATGACATTAATCAGAAACATTGCCTACATAGATATGTGTGTCAAGTGTAAATTTCAGACAGTAATTTACTACATTACTAATGTAATCATCAATACGCTATCTTCTCTGTAAAAAACTGCATGAGTTATCATCTAAAATGCTAGCCAGAGTTTTCTACTTCTGCTCACTGCGTCTGTATTTACATTATGAATATCCGTATCTAGGAAAGTGTTTAGGGATCAGTTGATGGGCTGAGCTTCTCTTCCCCCTCCATACATTTACCCACTGGGTGAGATGCACATAGCTGGTTATACTGAGCGCTTCTCTGGGAAACTCAGAAAATCCTGTGAAGTTATTCAGTAAAATTGTGCATTTGCTCTTGGCTGTACTATTCACATTCTAGTTACTCACACATGTTCTGCAGACAATGTATTTATCGCTGTCAGTCTGAAAGAATCTGCATTTCTTCAGCTTTGTCAAAGGGCACTATTCATTAATCTGTCTATCTGTGAGCTCTCACCTAGCTGTGTTCAAATTGCCTAGGGAAGGTGACATTATCTCTCTGACAGCCACTAGATCAAGAGTCTGCATCATGCTATCTGTGCATCTGTAACTGTAATCACTCAACATATTGATTGCAACAAATTACTGGAAGGCGATTTGGAATCCTATATGCATAGTGACCAATTCCTCAGAAACATTCAATAGAATCAACTAAAAGCTTTGGAGTCCAAGAATAAGTAAAAGTAGATTAAACATATGGTTGGTTATCCTCTAGCAGTAAAGTGATCTTTCATTTTGTCCAGTACCAGGTCTTATATTGTTTAGTCTTACAAAGCTCAATTCAAGGAAGAGAAAAGAAAGAAAGAAGGCAGACCTTTAAGTTTCCACAGACAATTGAAGTTATACTTTAAAAACTGCCATCATTACAATGTTGATATTTAATTTCATCTTATTAAAACTTCTTGTAACAGAGAAAGTTACTGTTGGGAAATACAGTAATCTGGGTACATTTTAGTGAAGTAGAGAATTGGATTGGTTGTGTTTGCAAAAAACAATCAACCAACCAACAAACAAAACCAAGATAATTCGGAGGGAAATAATTTGGAGAAAGTGAGCTTTAAAGAACTTCCTTGCAAGTGGTCATTCTGATGAGGTATTCCAACCATGTATGTGTCTGCTAGGAAAGCAAAATGTTGTGATGTAAGTGTTCAAGGAGATTCCTTGAGTGTATTAAGTCCTGGTCAAGGTATTTATCCTAGTACTCCCTCTCCTAACTGTACCTTTCCAGTGCACTCCAGTTTGTTATTGTTCCAGTCCCCGTTAGATCAGACCATAGCTCAGGGAGCAGCATTTCCAGTTTGGGGCTGTGTGATCATCCCAACTCACTGTACGTCATCAAGGATCAAAGCACAATGGCTGTTTTACATGAGATTGCACAGTAGCCCAATGCTACCAGAACCCAACCCATTTTAGTAATCTTAACTATTTAACATATCGAATGCAACAAGTTGGATATTGGTTTGAACATAAGCCTAGCAGTCCCTGGCCCCTCTGTTATCTTCAGAGATGATGGCTCAGAAGTGGATTTATTTTCTGCCTACATCTTTAACCTAAAATGTAATTCACCTGGCTCTGATTTTTTTCTCTGCTCCACTATGATCCATGGCGTCTCATTCCAAAGATCCACAGAGCTTAATTAGCCTCTTCAGTTCTGTTCTGTCAGATTGACAAGTTTTCTATGGTATGATTTCCAAGTTTTGCTGAAAATCTGGTCTGACAGTAATTTAGAAGCTTGACCATAGGAAGTAATAATGGTTCTTGAGTGGCAAGACTTCCATAAGGGCCTTAGGTATTTACGTGGCTCAGGATCTTTTAGAGATGAATATCGCATTGCCCTTCTTGATGCTTACTACAGCTTTTCAATGTTCAATTGTAGCACTGTAAGAGAAATACCTATTTTGATTCTTATTTTATTCACTCTTGTGAATTGTGAGCAGTTTTATCTTTCCCTCTAAATGGAAAAGAGAAACAGAACAGTGGAAGTCTTCTGGTATATGTAGTTCTTTTTCTCTTCAGAGAACCAGGTTCCCAGCAAATCAACAGTCAATGGAACTGGAGCATTAACTTTTTAACTCCCAGTGTACTACATGATATTACGATGTGGAACACTGATAATAAAAACTGTAAAACCATGACACTGAGATATAAAGATATTCCTTTTTGGAGAAAACATCAGTAAAGGTCTCTGCTGAATGAGGCTTAAAATACACTTTATAGATCTTCTTTTAGATTTTCCTCAGTGCAGAGTCTCCTCTTGTGGAAAACACTGAACAAGTTTTATATTCTATGGGTAGCGTAAGAATCAGTGATGAAGTAATACAAAAATGTGTAAAAGTGTATCAGAAAAATAAAATTTGTAATTTGAAAACTGTAGAAGATACAACCAGTACACATAATAAAAACTCCTGTTTCTGAAAGTCTTCTGAAAGACAGTAAAAACAGATATCTCTGAGTCATCTTATGTGGCACAGCCATTATCAAGTGCTCTTCTTCTGTCTGCAGATAAGAAGGAAAGAAATTATTGGAATCTGATTGCAAACTTCAGAAGTGGTGAAAATATTGCTAAATCAAAAGCTTTATTCCAGCTTTTGTGACTTGGTAGTAAGTTATGATTTTCAGTGTTAAATGAAAATGAACTTTCACAGCTCCATTCTTAAAAATCTGCAAATTAATGGGGTTTGATAAAAACTGCAGTGTAAAAAATGACAGAAAACAGCTTGTAGACAGAGACTGTATACATAAATTCTTCAGAGAGAGCTGAGCTGTTTTTTTGTTATTTGTTCTTTTTTTTTTTGCACAAAATCCTAAGTCTCAAGGTAACTGGGGTTGTAAAGAACATGTCCTGTTCAAGTTTGTGATCTTGAGGAATATGGAAACAAAATATATGGGAAAAAAAATTGTTTTTTATAACAAAGCTGAGGAAGTGTGGGATAGACGAGTGGACAGTCAAGTGGGTTGAGAACTGGCTGACTGGCAGAGTGCAGAGGGTTGTCATTGGTGATGCAGAGTCCGGTTGGAGGCCTGTAAACAGCAGTGTCCCCCAGGGGTCCGTGCTGGGTCCAGTCTTGTTCAACATCTTCATCAATGACCTTCATGAGGGGATAGTGGCCACCCTCAGCAAGTTTGCTGATGATACAAAGTTGGGAGGATTGGCTGACACACCTGAAGGCTGTGCTGCCATTCAGCAAGACCTGGACAGGCTGAAGAGCTGGGGAGTCAGAAACCGGATGAAATTTAACAAAAGCNTTCTGTGATTCTGTGAAAAGAAACATGCAAGTCTCTGGGCATTCCTATCGTTGCAAGTTAAGAAGGTTCTGTCAGGACTTCCATTCTTACAAACAGTGAAGTCCAGGCACTGATCTCTGCAGGTCAGTTTTACATACCTATTACATGATGCATGGTCAGAAATTCTGCAAAGTATGGAAAGGCATAAAAGTGAGAATTACAAGAAAGCATGGTATTTATTTACTGGTGGGAGGTAAAAGGCTGTGAGAAAAGCAAAGAATGGGCACAGAGAAAGTCAGAACACAATTATTAAATTATAATAATAATAATTTAATTAATTATATAAATTGCCATGCTTCGTTCAGTTCAGTTAGATGAATATTGCTTTAACTTTTGAAAATTCAAAATACTGTAGCATAATACTTGTTTATTGGAAGAAAAGTTGGTAAAAAAAATAAGAAAAACATCAAATTATCTCATTATTTCTAATTGTTTCTTTGCCTTGTCATGTTGTGCTGTAAATGTTAGATGTGTTTTTTCAGTGGGTGTATGTCTCTTGACCTTGCCTTGCTATTTTATCAGTTTGAATAACAGGGTATGTATTAACACTTCTGAAGTTTTTTCTCTTACCCTGCAAATCACAATTCCTTGAGATGCACTCACTAAGGGAGGTATAATCATAAATAACATTACCGCCAGCCTAAAGAACAGCACAAATAAATAAAGAAGTATAGAAAAAAATACACAAAACCAACCAAACAAGTAAATAATTATCCTTCTTCTTCCTTCAGAGTTGTGATTTCTGTTAAAGATGAAGACAGAATACCTGCACATCCCACTCTTCATGAAGGATTTAAAGACTCTAATGTGTTCCTTCCATATGTATCTAAAAATACGAGTTCTTCGATTTTCAAACAGATCTCTTTCACTATAAAAATGCCAAGACTTCAGCAAAAATGATCAACGTTGAAAAATTAGTATTAAAAAAAATCCCCCATGAGTTGCAGAGACCAGTAGCAGCAAATGTGAGGAAGAATGATTCATGTATAACTCTCAAATAATAAGTATTTCAAAGAAGCACTGAAAACTGTACAATACCAGTGTAGGCTGCAAAATGTATTCTGCATCTTCTGGGAATGTAGTGTTAGTGGTCTGCAAGGAACTTTTCTTCTCTAACAGTAACAAACTTGATAAAGCTGTATTTTAGAAGGACATCAAATGCCTTAGGAAGGAAATCATTTCTGATATTGATTACTACTTGAATTCAACCTATACTTGTCAGCAGGCTACATATTTTCATTAGAAAAATATCCAAGTTTGTATCATTTGTCACACTGCAGTAAAAGCAGAGGCCTGACCTGGAAAGAATTAAGTAACTATTGACCCTACGAGTGTCTCTAGCACAATTGTTATATGCAGGGAAATCAAACTAGAAAAAAAGCAAACAAACAAACAAACCAGAAAATATATCCTGTTAATATTGCTGTCAGTAAGAATTTCTTTCCTTCTCTGAAGAGTAGATAAGTATTATTCCTGTACTCTGCTTTTGTTCCAATATAACTGAAGAAGAAATTCCTCTCAACATTGAACTTTCCTATTTTTATGTCTTGAGATGTACAAAATAAGTGAACTTTGTATGATTTGTGTGTGGAAAGTATTGGCCAAGAACTAGAACAGATAAACCGGTGGCAAAGCGTGTTTTCAGTATGTCTGGAGTACCAGGTAATTGTTATGACCATTGAGACCGCACTATCTCAGTCTACATAGAAGCAGATTTAAAAAGCAAACTGCAAAGCAAATTCTACAAAAGACTATGAAATAAAATTTCAGGGGAATGAAAAAAGATGTATTTTCTAGTTAAAATATAACACATGATAAGAAGAAATTAGTATGCATCTACATGTAAAAGACAGTAAATAGCAATGCTAAGATTTAATCTATAAAAACAAAAATTAAATCAAGACAAAACACATGAGAAATTGTTATACTGAAGAACAAGAGTGAAAATGTCTAAGGTGTTCTTGGAGTTAAGTGCCTCTGTGTTGTCAAAATGTATGTCTTTTCCAAAGCCCTGAACTTTGCTACTTGAATAGATCTTGGAAAAATGAATCATGTTTATTATGACTTTTAACATCTGAATAGAAAAGAATAGATATTTCATAAATCTAGCAAGTTGATTGCTAAAAATAATAAAATTGGAAGGATTTCAAGTGAATTTTTTTCTGATTAAGAAGTATTTTGAATTATATAATTTTGTGATTATCATTTTATTCCCTAAATATAAAGTAAGCTTAATTAACAGTGGCATTGCATGAAAATTATCAAAAGTATTGTTTGGAAAAAAAAAAAACTTAGATAGAAATAGTCAGGATTTTTAGAAGTTTTTGCTGTACTTTAGGCAGAATAATATGAAGCAAGATATCCAGACTCCCTTTGATTTTAGTCACATTCAGGAAACATGACAATACTAGTTTTTCAAGGTTCATTCAATCAGAAGCATGAAGCAAACAACAGCTAATAAATCAAATATAGAAACACTTCCTTGATTGTCCTACATGCGCCTTTTTGTGATATTCAGCTGCACCTGGGCAAGACTGAGCATCCTGGTCCAAATTCGCTATTATTTGAACTAGATATTGAACTAAATGCGCTTCAAAGGTCCCTTCTGAGATCACTTCCATAGTGACATGTATGTCACTATCCAGATGAGATACAAAACTTCGTCCCAGTCACTGTACTGAAAGATCACTTCTCACAGAGAGCTAATTATTATACTGAGAAAAGAAATCGGATAAGCAAAAGAAAATACCAGAAAAATAGTTTGAAAATTAAATACATAAATAGCATTAATACTTGGTCACTTCTACTTAAATTGTCATACCAACTTCTCTATATATTTTATGACTTCTTTTCCCCTTAAATCTTGTAGCAGATAAGTAAGAAAAGATAACATTAAAAATCAAAGAGTATGTATTTAAAGATAGAACAAAACATGCATATCACCTCCCTTGCACCACTCAATGTATTCACAGTCTTTTGAGTTTATAAAAGCTCATGAGATTCCACCTTGAATCAAAACAATATGAAGGTATATCTCCTTTACATCTCCTGAATGAAATAACATCCTTTTACACATAACATTATTAAAAGGCACCGAAGGAAACACATTGTATAGATTGCACGTACTGCTCAGCTATTTGAAAATTTATTTCAGGCTCCTAAAGATCTTCTGACACAAGAAAATGAGGATCTTTAATTGAATAACCTAGGCTTCTGATTTTCTAACGGTGTTTATTAGATTCCCTAAAGCTTCTACAGTATCTGTCTTTAAAATAAATATCTTAATTAGGATCATGGCTTTTTATCCTCAGTGGTTGAACTGGAACAGATAATTAAGGTGTTACCATGACAATTATTTCTCATTGGTATCATGGGATCTTTCTTTATTGTCCAAAACTACACTTGGTAAGTAAAATAGTGCATAAACCTGTGTCCAGAACAAAAATACATAGCTTACTCCTGAGTTTCAGTCTGCAGCACAGCATTTTTGTTTGCTTTTCCACTGTCAAAGAGCCTCAGTGAACTCTGTTATTCAAGCAGTCTAAAGTTTTGTGTTGAGCGGAAGAGAATTCTTGTGATGATATTTCTTAATATGAGTACTTCTCCAGGACAGCTCCTATGGTTGCAGCTCTGAACATGTGTCCATGCTTAAGGGGCTCCTGGGACAGCAGAGGCTTGATTTAAAGTGATAATCTGGAATGTTTTTCTTCTAAAGCTGACAATACATTTTCCAAAATTTGATGAACTTTTCATTGTACGAACTGGATTTTTATAAACTCAGTCAACCACCACTCTTCCAGCTTTGCTATACAAGTATGTGGCTACACCTTGCATTACTTCTCCAAATATAGCCTCATCTGGTACTTGTACATGTATTTACCAGATAAGTTACAGGTTGTATTTCAGTGCTGTTTATTTCTGCACCAAGACTGCTAAGACAGCTTTTTTTCTTGTCTACTTTGAACAAAAGAGAAGCTATGAAGGATGTTTCACATAACTGCTTTGGAAAACTAACAAGTTACTGTCACTGCTAACATAGAAAATGTGATACAAGAATGCAGAAGTTTTAGTCTCCTTGTTCCACTGCAACCCCTGTATAGTTTCCTGTAGCATTTTGGGGTAAACAAAAACAAATCCAAAATATTTTCTTGTGATAGTAATTCAGATTTTTTTATCTGATCGATCTGGGTTTTGAAAGTTCAGAGAAATTGCATAAAAGGAAGAAGTTTTTGGCAAAATTCCCATCAGCAACATTCCCAAAGCTCTCAAACGATCTTCAGACTATTTACTAATGCCTTCAAGAATTCAGCTGCAAGTAAACAAAATATTTAGCTTTTTCCTTGCACAAGTCAGAAAACGTGAGACTAACACAGCTCCCTTGTGTGTATATATTGATGGTAAAATTTCTAATTGCATGAACCAGCAGTACATCCAGTTGGCATAAGGACAGATCTCACAGTATGGACTCTGATGGAACAGATAAGCCTTTCGCTCTACTGATGTCCAGATAAAGTCCAAATTCAAATGAACAATGACAAATCAGAAAATCACATTGCTTTGTCCATGGTAGTTTAGATCTATTGACATGCCAAGAAAATAAAATCATAACTAAAAAAATTTTGATGGGGCTTCTGAAACAACTACCAATAAAAATAACAACAAATAAAACGAAAAACAATAAAAGCCACAAATTGCATCTTCATTTCAAGTTTTCTTAGGGTCCGAGGAATCTTGCTCAACTCTTCCAGGTGTTTTATCATGGCAACATTTCTTGAACTGGATTTCCTAGTATGGATTCAATTTCCTTTATTATATTACTATGAAATAGCCAGGTAACTGAATTTTAGTATGAGGCTATTTTAACAGAGCAAGTATGTACAATTTGTTTCTTTTGAACGATTCTAAAATGCACATCTTGAATCATCATACCACAATAGAAATATGAGAGTGATTTGTTTAAATATAAAAAAGTGTTAGTTTTCAAATGGGAATATTTGAAAAAATAAATGATTATACCACTTATGCTTCTTAAAGCTTGAATTTCATCTTGAAATCTGACTTCCAATGAAGGCTGAGGCAAAGAATTTGTGGAGTGCAATGGCTTTCACTGTGTCTGTCGAAGCCAGTTCATATCATTTATCAGAGTGGGCTACACTTTCTTTGGCTTCTATCAACTGAACCAGTGTACTTACCAACTTGTTATTTTTCATATTCCTTGCCAAGTTCAGTTCTGTTTGTGCCTTGGCATTTCTGATCACATCTCTACTCAACCAGGTAGCATCCCTATATTCTTCCTAGGCCAGCCATTCCTGTTTCCACATATTCATACATTTCCTTATTCTTCATTTTAACCACTAGGTTCTTGTTCATTCATGCTGGTTTCTTGCTTCTTCTGTTTGCTTTTCTGCACTGGAGACAGAGAGCTCTTGTGCTCTCAGAAATGTGTTGATAAAGAGCTACCATCTGTGGTGCATTCCTGTGTCCCTAAGAACAGTTTCCCATGGGATCTCAACCAATAATTCCTTGCACAGCCTGAAACATGCTGTCCTGAAGTTCAGAATCTTGATTTCACTCTTTGCCATGCCCATGCCCTTTGAGATAACAAACTTAACAAGGGCATGGATACTGCAGCCCAGACCGCCTCTTAATATTTTTATTTAGCTCATCTACAGTGGTGGGCATCACATCCAGTAAAATCTCCTCTGGTTGGTTTGTGTTATATCTGGACCAGGAAGTTATATCCTCAATGGAGTCTGGAATCAGGACAGTACAAATTCTTGACAGCACAAAAATTGACTATCCAAAAAGGAACTGTCATGCCTTTAAAAACCTTAAGACAGCAACAACTATATCCAAATACAAACAATATTTTACACACATACTAACACATGCAGATGTAAAATGGTTACGCTTGTACAGTCACGCAACTGGTCTTCTTAGTGCAAATGATAACAACAACAACAACAAAATAAAATTCCATCCACCCAAATGTAATTTGTGAGATTTATCTGCATTAAGTGAGTGGTTATTTTCTTATGTGGATAAACACGTGTTCATATCTAATATGGATAAATAATGTTTGCAGAAACACAGGTACTTCTGTTATTGCTGATAAGTCTTATGTTGTACTGATCTCAAAGAAGGCAGTCAGAAATATGAGACTCGTATTCAATGAGCTTACACAAAAATGTTGATACAGCCTGATTTTTAATCGTGTACACTATTTAATGCATTGCTGCTCATGCAAATGGAGCTTTTCTCTTCCCATTTGCACTTCTTCCCATGTTTGTAAAGACTTGTTCTAAAACTCAAATACATTGCATCAGCATTGTGGGACATACTTCTTAAAAACAGAGACAGTTTGTGATAACTTTATTTACCTGAATTGAACATGTGGATTATCTAATACACACAGATACTTTCCCTAACATAGCTGATTTTGTCTTGAGGGTAGGAGGTGTAATGCAAATGGTTTCCTACCTACTGGAAAGATAGAAAAACAGCAAAAACATGTAGTAACAAAAAAGAAAGTACTAAAAACCCCCTCTGATTTTATCACTAATGAATATGAAGAGAAGAGGGAGAATTTATTGATAATGTATTGATTTGTATCTAACCTGCCGCAAATTAAATTTATGTATATTATTTTCCCTTGTCAATTCAGGCAGTTTCTGCTGGGTTGCCTTTCTCATGGCACATTTGGTAGCCACAGATCTCTAATTAGTTTCATTGGAAACACAGAACGCTAAGGAAAGATCTAACAGCCTTTGTGTTGCACATATATAGGAAAGAGTATTGGTAGGTGTACAATGTGGTAATCTTTACACGTAAATATTACTGTGATTAGTCTTTTAAACATAATAGAAATCTCAAAAATTGTAAATACCACACCATTCTGTCAAAATGGAAGAGAAATTTCTTCCTCAAGTACAGGAAGGCTGAGATTCCATCCTTAGTAATATCCTGGATAGACATGATCTGATAAGCCTGATGTAGTTAATCTTTTTTAGAGACAGTGGGCTAAGTGATCTCTAGAGGCCTCTTCTAACCTCAGCAAATCTATGATTGTTTTTTTGTGTGGGATAAAGAAATTACAAAATAATAATTTCTTGTTTATTTTGGTGATATGTTGCTCAAGATGCTATCAGTGGCATATGGGCCAGCTCAGCTCAGTTCTGTGATGAACTGGAGGGAGGACCCATGGACCCATGCCCCAGAAAAGGGAAAAGGAGTAAGAGGGGAAAGGGTAGCCCTAAAACAAAACAGCAGCAATGATCTGAGGAGGAAAGTTAATTTACTAAATAAGATATCATAATGCAAATTACACAATGTAATACAATATAATTAGAATTGAAGCTGATAAATAAAATGAGAAAGTGTCCAAAAAACAATGGTTTTACTCTAACACTGAAGGCGAGGTGGCTAGGGAGCACACACACTGCTGGGATGAGCAGAAAAGGAAAGGAGAGGGATCTTGTGATTTGCCAACGGTTTTATCCTTCCCTCTGAACAGAAAATGGAAACAGAAAGTAACGCAAAGTCCTCTGGGGTACATAGTTCTTCTTCTCTTCTAAGACAGGTATACCTGAAACTATTGATAATCCATGGAACTCGAGCATTAACTCTTTAACTCCCAGTGTACCACATAATATTATGATGTAGAGTACTGATAACAAAAAATTATAAAACCATGACAGATGTCTAGTCTTAAAGCTGAGAAAGCAGAGAATTCTACTGCAGCACAGAAAAGGAGAGGAAGCAAGAAGTGGGTTCTTGGATGATCTAAAATTAAGACTTATGCTCTGAAAAAAAAATATGCATTGGTAGCACTGATGCTACAACAACAATAAAACTACAGCCTAAGAATGTAACAAGCAAGGGATTTGTTAAGTGGTGAGAAGGAGGGAGGTATTATTTGAGAAACAGAAGAAGGAATAATGGCAATAATTGTCATGGTTTTATGATTTTTGGTATTGATATTCCACATCATAGCATCATGTAGTGCATTAAGAGTTAAAGAGTTAATGCTCCAGCTCCATGGATCACCATTAATTATGTGTATACCTGTCTCAGAAGAGAAGAAGAACTACATTCCCCAGAGGACTGTGCGATGCTTTGTATTTTTATGTATTTCCACTCAGAGGCAAAGATAAAAACTTTTCATGTCATGAGACACTTCTCTTCCCTTTGGGATGGACTCAGCAGTGGGTGCTCGCTGCCGTCTCGCCTTCAGTGTTAGTAAAAGGCCTTCAGTTTATCAGACACTCTTGCTCATTTTACTTGATTTATTATCTTCAATTCCAATTATATTGTATTATATTGTGTTATTTTGCTTTATGATATCTTATTTAGTAAATTAGCTTGCCTCAGATCGTTGCTGCTNGTAAATTAGCTTGCCCCAGATCGTTGCTGCTGTTTTGTTTCTAGGCCCATCTCCCTATTGCTTTTTCCCTTTCCCCCTTCCCCTTTCCTGGGGCGTGGGTCCGTGGGTCCCCCCCACCCATCATCATGGAACCGGGTTGAACCAGCCCATAAACTGTTGACAATAATATTAAAAAAAAAATACTATACTTCCTCAATGCTGAGAAAAATCTTATGTCAAGCAAAGGCAGTGACTTTCCATGAACCAACTTTTAAACATCACAATTCATTTCAGGCTAAAATGTTTTGAATATATTAAAAACAGGAGAGGTCAGGCAGAAGTGGACAGTGTTGGCACAAGAATGGTATTCCTGGGATCTCAGCAGATGGCTGTATGGAGTTGTGAACTGTTTTTCTCCCTTTCTCAGAAATGCAGGTTTTTGGATGTACATCTAATGCATTTTTAGATCTGAATTCAGTTCCATATTTCTTCTCCATCAATAATCACAGTGAGAAGTCATGCATCAACTTGATTGAACTTCATAATTCTACGACACCTTTTCAGAAGTGATAGATTTTACCAGTGGTGTTTTGTCTCAGAATAAAAATCATAACAAAATAATCAAGGAAACCAAAGGAAAAGATCTGGAAAAAAAAAAAAAA
>VXAB01010565.1:2212-21242 GCA_013399175.1 Odontophorus gujanensis | reverse complement strand
AACAAAGGAAAAGATCTGGAAAAAAAAAAAAAAAAATGTACAAGGTGTCACCTTGCATGAGCAATGTTAACTAAATTCTTGTACTCCAAAATATATGTAAAAACTTGAAGGCAGATAAGCAGTAATTTGAAAGAAACATAGAAACAACAACAAAAAGTAAATTAAGCTAGTCATATTCTGCCTCTACGTCTACTGCAGAGAAAATTCAGTTGAGACTCTTTCTCCTCAGTGTGAAGCGCAGGTTAAGCTCTGACTAACCGTTAGCAAACATAAATTTCAAAGCGAATTCCACCGGATCCAGATAAGATTGCCGGCAGAATACCCGGTAGGTGGCACAATTGCCTAGGAATGACAAACAGACAAACCCTCTTCCCCCCCCCGAAAAAAATTGCACCATTTTTTTTTCTGTTACAGCAGAAGTCTGCTATATTCACAGCATCGCAGAATCACCCGATGTACGCAAAGTTTTCTGCCCATCTAAACACTCAATAATGCTCCAGCTATGAAATATGTGTTCTCATGTTTTTTGTGTAATAAAAAATAAACATCATTAAGAAGCTGGGAAATATTAATCCCGCTCATGATCACAATGAAGCAAACACGAGCATAAGAGTAATTGTCATGGTAACAGGAAGGAAACAAGACTTTGGAGCTCTCATTCTGCTAAGTCATTCATCTATTGGGAAATCAGGATAGTCGAGAAGAAAAGCCTCTGCAGGATTTACCCTTAGATTAGTTTTGTAGTACCCGGGCTCTACCCAATCACATAGAAAATACTTCATACAGCATGCCAGATATTGCTCTCTGGCTCTTCATTTGTTATTTCCGCTTCACAACTGCCTCAGTGATGAATATTCTACTGCCCATCTTGTGATCACCAACTCAGCACCTGCTCTCTCTTTCCCAAGCCAGGTACACAGCAGCCACTGTAGCATGCATTGGACCTGGATCTTACCCATAACTGATTTTTGAAAGAAATACTATATAATATATAAACATCTTTTAAACATCTTTTCAAATAATAAGTTGTGTGATTCAATGTTTCTTTACCTTCTGGAGCTGCTTTACCTTTCTGTTACCCATTATTTCAGGAAATCAGAATGTGTCATTTTTTCCTTATTAGTTTAGTATGTGCATTTTTTAAAAAATCAGCACTTGTTCTCTTGATATTTGTTTGTTTGGAGGGAAGGGAGAAACTAGAAGTCTAGGCAATGCGTGCAGAAATTAATCCTGCCTGCTTTGAGACAGTAGCCTGAAACTAGATCCATCATGTACATCACTGAACAGATTTATTATTATTTTTTTTAATTTAAAAGTTGTAGGATAGTTCTCCTGATTATTCCCAACAAAACTATTCCATTCATATAAATTGACTTAGAAATAGATAATGGGAGAGAGAAAAAAGGGAGTGAAGTAACCCTTGGTCTGCAGACTGGGTAGGTAGCTCAGCTAAGAATCACTCAGGTTCATATGCTTAATATAACAGAGTATTCCATATCTTATGGAAACATTCTGTCACTGGTTTACTTATTCCAAATGCCTCAGCACTTTTTAAGGGAAAAAATGAAAGGTAAACCTTAAAGAGCTTACTCTGACGCACTTCGTAAATTCTGAAGATATTTCTTTCACAAACCTCTACACACAATATCCAGGAATACTTTTTAAGGTGTATTTATTAAAGTTCCTGTTTTAGTATGAACATAGAAAATGATACTTTGGAAACAACCTCTGCTGAGCCTGTGTTTTTCTCACCAGTTCAAACTGTGGAACAATAAGTCTTAGGTGGGACCTGAATTCTGTACAGTGAGAAATGGTAACTGGCACAGAATTAAACTTTTACTTGGAAATTTCCTTGCTCGTGGCAAGGAATCTTACAGAGCCAAGATGCCTTCAGTAAATGAAGCAGGAAGACATTTATAAGGGGCATTTCTATACAAACTGCATTCCGTCTAGGTCCTTGTATGGCTTGTGAAAGAAAGCTCTAGAATTACAGTAGCAACTACGCAAAAAAAGCAATTTAATTGATACCGCTGTCCATTTCCATTCTGTTACACCACTAACAAATACGCTCTGTAGAGTGAGCTAAAGTTCAGTAACTATTGCCACTGACAGATTTCACTTAGTGCAAAAAATTGCTACAGTATGATTTATTTTCAGGATGCAAAATCATTTGTTTCAGTTTCATGTATGTGAAACCATGATATTTCAAGGAAATTGCCAGAGTGTTTTTGCCATGTAGTATGATTACGGCTATTTAAAAATGTATTATAATGCATTTAAGAATGCATACTATATCAATATCACATTTATTATAACTTCGATAGCTCTGGAGATTGTATCTGGAGATAATGTTACAGAGACTTCTTCTAAGGCACAAGATGAATACATAAGAAATCTCACTGTCAGATTACTTTACAAACAAAAACTAGGGAAAAACAAGACTAAATTATAAAAAACCCAATTAATCAAAAAACAGCAAAAAAGCCCCGAAGTTCAAAAAGTTGGTCTTTGCACTGGATATTGACTTCGTGAATTAAAAACTGCATTTACATTGACCTTTTATATTAATCAAGATCTAAGATGCAGACGATTGGGACAGAGCATCCCACACTGAACATCCTGAAAATACATACAACTTTCCATGTAGTGCAGTGAAATACAAAAGTAACATTGGATGATTGATTCATAAAACTACTACAGGAGAAACACTGAGGCCCTGGAGTGTGACCAGAGAAAAACAATGATGCTTTGGAGCCGGTGCATCCGGGGCCACGGCAACGCATCTTGAGGTACAGAGCAGTTTCTACAGTTTTCCTTTCCCGGAGGAAACCTGGGAGAGGAGGGCGACCCGGCTGCTGCCGCAGCTCCTGTGAGAGGCTGACCTGACGTGGGCACTGCCGAGCGACAGCCGCTGCTCCCACGCCTCTACAAAAAGCTTGAGGGAGGGCAGCAAGGTGTCACCAGGCCATGGGGAGGAGGAATCAGGCTGGAGAAACCATAAGTCATCCGTTCACGAGATTACACAACAAAGAGACATCAGTCTCTGAAGGCTATTTCCAGGAAAAATGTGCAGACCCGGGCAGAGGTCTTGCAACAACAAGCTAGTGCGCAGGTCTCTGGCTGCAGTGAGTGCCGGAGCCTGGCCCTTGCAAGGCAGGATGATGGAGATAGCACTTGTGTTGGACGTGACCAGATGAATGATGTACTCAGCCTAGCAGCTGATCTAAGAAGGAGGTGGAGAGGCTGAGGAGTGTTATGGAGTGTGAGAGGGAGACTGATTGGTGGTGCCAGTTCCTACCAGCCCTGAGATGTAGGCAGCCAGCAGATTCCACATGAAGCACATCACCCTCTACTACTTTACAAGTAGGTAATTGGGGGGGACCAGCTGGCAGACAGTGTTCCTGCTGCAATGAGCACCTTGTCCTCTCCTCTCCCTAACAACAGTTCTGATGAATTTGGGGAGGGAGGGCAATGGCAGAAAGTCCCTGCTTGGCATTCCCCTACTTCCCCAGCTGCCCCTGCAAAGTAGGCACAGTGCTTTGCAGGGACAACTGGACAATGGTGGGGATGATGGTTCTTCCCACTTGGATGTGTCACTAAAGTCTAGCCAGCCTGCCTTTTGCATTAAAACCTCCTCTGCAAAGAAAGAAGACAGGTCACTGTCATTGGTGAATCACTGCCGAAGGGAGCAGAAGTCCCAAAATGCAGACCAGACCCACTACACAGGGAGGTCTGCTGTTTCCTGGGGGTCCAAGTTAAAGATATAGGATAGAAAATTCCTTCCCTAGTATGGCCCTCAGATTATTATCCACTATTGTTGTTCCAGGTAGACAGGGGTGAAATAGGAAGAACTTCCCTAAGGACTGTGAAGAAGGACATTAGAGCCTTGGTAGACTTGTCAGGGGTTTGGGGGAACAAGTTGTAGTCTTTTCTATCCCTCTAGTTATAGGGAATGATGAGGGACTGGACATGATGGGCCAACAGATAAATACTTGGTTCTGAGTCTGGTGTGCCTGGTAGGGGTTTGGGTTTTTTGACCTTGGCTCAATTTACATGAGACCAGGCCTGTTGGCAGCCACTGGGAATAGCTCATCCCACCGATGTAAAGGCGTTTTAGAATGGGAGTTGGCAAGGTTCATTAATAGGGCTTTAAACTAGGTATGAAGGGGTTGGTGGTCAAACTGAGGTTACTAGAAAGGAACCTGTATGTAACATGCCAGTGCTTGTGGGAGGCAGATGTGCTAGTAAGATTCCACAGTCTTCTATCTTGGCGAAGGGGGTGTATGACACACCTTTATTAGGAAGAACACAAGGGTTGGTGTGAGTTTGTTTAATATGGAAACACCTGAGTATGGTCAAGAGGGTGTCAGGGCTTCTCCCACTCAAAAGGTGGCACAGCTCAGGTGCTTTCACACTAATGACACAGCATGGGTAACAAACTGGAGGAGCTGGAGGCCACTGTGCAGTCAGAAAGCTGTGATATAGCTACCATCACAGAAATGTGGGATGACTCACACAGCTGGAGTGCTGTGATTCGTGGATTCCAACTTTTCAAAAGAGATAGGCAAGTCAGGAAAGGCGGTGGTGTGGCCCTCTAGGTTAAGAAAAATTGTGAACGTCTGGAAATTAATGATGATGATGATAGAGTTGAGAGCTTATGGGTCAGAATCAAAGCGAAGGCCAGTAAGACTGACATTACTGTGAGATTCTGCTACAGGCCACTCAACCAGGATGAAGAGTTGAATAAAATACTTTATAATAGACAGTTGGGTGAGGGGTCCTCAACTTCCCAGATATCTGCTGCAATTAAAATACAGCAGAAAGGGAACAGTCCTGGAGGACACCATTTGTGAAGGAGTCAACAAGGGGAAGCAAAATCCTGGATCTGCTGTTTGTTAACTGAGAAGGTCTTGTGAGGGATGTGAAGGCTGGAGGCCATTTGGGGCAAAGTGATCACAAAACGGTAGACTTTTCTATCTTTGTTGAACACAGAGGGGAGTCAGCAGAAATGCCACCTTAGACTTCTGGAGGGCAGACTTTGGTCTCTTTTGGACCATGGTTAAGAGAGTCTCTTGGGAGGTAGTTCTGGAGGGCATAGGAGCCCAGGAATGCTGGGAATATATTAAGGANGATCAATTAAAGGTCAAAAGGAGATCAGGCCCAGTCATCATGGGTTCACGAATTTTCTGTCTGATGAACCTGATTTCATCCTATGACAAGGTGACTCAGTGGATGAAGGTAAGGCTGACGATGTGGTCTATCTGGACTTCAGTGAGGCCTTTGACACTGCCCTTGGTTTGGACGGGCATATGCTCCACTGGGCTGCATCTAGCACTAGCTGGATGGCTGGGCCCAAAGAGTTGTGGTTAGTGGAGTAACATCCAGTTGGTGGACTGTCACGAGTAGTGGCCCCCAGGGCTCAATACTGGGGCCACTCCTATTCAGCATCTTTATCAATGATCCTGATGAGGGGATTGAGTGCACCCTCAATATGTTTGCAGATGACACCAAGTTGGGAGTGTTGATCTGCCTGAGAGTAGAAAGGCTCTACAGAGGGACTGGATAGACTGGATCAATGGGCCAAGTTTCTGTATGAGTTTCAGTGGGGCCAAGTGTTGGGTCCTGCATTTTGGTCACAACAGCCCCAAGCAACCCTACAGGCTTGGGAGAAAGGGCTGAGAAGCTACCTGACAGAAGGAGACCTTGGTGTACTGATGGACTGCCAGTTGAGTATGAGCCAGCAGTGTGCTCAGGTGACCAAGAAAGCCAATGGCATCCTGGCTTGTAGAAGTAATCTCCCTCTGTTCTCGGCGCTGGTGAGGCACCATCTCGAGTACTTTGTTCAGTTTTGGGCACCACAATATAGAAAGGACATGGAGTTGCTGGAGCAGGTCCAAAGAAGGGCAGCAAGGCTGGTGAAGGGCTTGGAGAATATGCCCTATGAGAGGCGACTAAAGGAACTGGGACTGTTTAGTCTGGGGAAGAGGAGGATGAGGTGAGACCTTATTGCTCTCTTCAAATACCTAGAAGGTGACTGCAGTGAGTGCGGGGTTGGTCTCTTCTCACTGGTGACAGGACAATGGGAAATGGCCTCAAGTTGCAGCAGGGGAGGTTTAGGTTGGATGTAAGGAAAAACTTATTTATAGAAAGGGTTATTAAGCACTGGAATAGGCTCCCCAGGGAGGTGGTTGAGTCACCATCCCTGAATGAACTTAAAATCAGTTTGTATGTGGTGCTCAGGGGCATGATTTAGTGGTAGACGTTAGAGTTATGGTAGAATGGTTTGGTTGCAGTTGGACTTGATGATTTTGAAGGTCTTTTCCAACCTGAGCAATTCTATGATTCTATGAATTCCAAATCATTAACAAATGTGATATTTTGCTGTGGCATGCTTCCACTGAGGAGTCAAATAGTTTACCACACTCAAACATATGCAGTTCTGTTGATGTGCATTCCCTGAGAACTCTGCCATTGTAAGAACTTCTAGATTAGAGACAGTTGCTGTAGCAGATGCTCAGCTACAGCTTGTTACAGCATGCTGAGTTTGTGAATTGCATAGAGATGTAGCATCATAGTTATACAAAAGCAACTGCACATAACTGATTTTGCATCAATAGGTAGCCAAGCACAACTCTGCCACTCCCACTTCTCCAGAGTACAGGGGTATAAAATATGACAAAAAGAGCTCACGGGTTAAGGAGAGATCACTCTCCAGTTATTGCCATGAGCAGAACAGATAGAGCGTATAGGAGCATGTAGATGGTTAATTTACTGTCAGTTAATAACAGATTGGAACAGTGAAAAATTGAGGTAAACAAAAAACATCTTCCTGTGCTCCTCCATGGACATCTCCTAGGCTGCAGGGAGCTTCTACTCCCTGCCTGGAAACCTCCTGTCCCCCTTCTGCATTGATCTTGGCGCCTGCAGGCCAGCTTCTCTCCCATATCTCACTCCTGTCTTCCAGCTGCTGTTTTGCAGCAGCTTCCCTCTCTTAGACCTGCTCTCCCAGTGCACACCCAGTGTTGCCCATGGCTCACCTCTGTCAGTGAGGGGTTCCTTTGGAGCAGTTGGAGCTGGCTCTGCTATGACATGGGGCACTGTTGGACTTGGTTCCCTCCTGCAGTCCCCTGCTACCAAAATCTTGTCACAAAAGACAAATAAAATAACTTATTCACAGCTGGGAAGCTCATATCACATCATGTACATTTTATTCCCTTACAATAGCATTCCAAAACTTTTAGTCAGTAGATAATCTAACCTTTGAAAAACACATGCACAGCTACACACTTATACAGCTAAAATGGTGGAAAGCGGAGTGCTGATGTGTACTGTATTTAAATTAAAAAAGAAAAATTGTTATATAGATTTTTTTCCCCTTTAAATTAAAAAAAAATTGATTGTAGAGTAACAAGAAAAGGATGTGTGTGACACATGGGCTAGTTTGCCAGAAGATAAAGACATCATTAATAGATTCCTTTTTCTCTGACTGTTATATTTTTTAGGAATATTCTACTTCCTGATCAGAAACTTGTGACATAAGTTCGGTCAGGGAGCTAAATAATATTGCAGACATTCTGAAGAGTTCCCAGAAAAAAAAAAAAGTAAAGTAATGTAGTATTGGTTGAAGTACTGACTCTAGAGGGACACCTCTTGTACTGATCTCCATCTGAACACTGAGCCATTGACCATCACTCTGTGGGGTACAATCTTGCAAACAGTTCCTTGATCATCAAATAATCTACCCTTCAAATCCCTTCCAATTCAGAGAGAAGGATGTTACAGAGGACTGTGTCAATGGTCTTACTGAAATGCAGATAGATGGCAGTGTGCAAACATAGTTATGCCATCATAAAAAGTGACAAGAGTGGTGTGACAGGACCTGCCCTTGGTGAATCCGTGCTTGTTATCCCATAACCCCTCCCTCTCTTCCATGTGTCTTAGTGTAACTTTCAGGAGGATCTGCTTTATGACCTTCACAGAGGTGACGCTGACACGTCCGTAGTTCCCTTGGTCACCCTTTCTAGTCTTCTTAAAACTGGATGCCATACTGCCTTTTTTCCACATCAGGGGACTTCGACTGACAGCCACAACTTTTCAAATATCATGAAGAGTGGTTTGTTGACCATGTTAGCCAATTCCCTCAAGACGCAGTGCTGCATCTCATAGTGACCCACAGACTTAGGAATCTTCAGGGTCCTCGGGCAGTCACAAACTTGATTTTTGCTTAGAGAGGAAGGAACATTGTTTCCCCAGCTCACGCCTTCGGAATCATTCTGTCAAGGGCTGTATGTAGAGCAGTCATACAACTCTCAGCAACGCCGAAATACAGGGTTCAGTTCTTCAGACACTCACAGACTTTAGAAGCAAGTCAGGTCTACTGTAACATCTGTCATGCTAGCAGATGAAGTACAAACCTGAAATCTCTAATGGAGAATGGAATCCTTTACAAATACTTTGTGTGTCAAAAAGGCATGAGTCTTCTTGCCTGTGAGTATGAAAGCTGCTATTTTACTTTGAAAAAGACATAAAAAGGCTTTTTAATTGTTTCCTCTTTGCTGAGGAAGGAAAGGAGCCAAAGATGTTACTACACTGGGAACAGAGTACTTCATTTGTTTGAAAACAGTTAATTGTCAGGTGTTTTTTTTTTGCTAATGTTTATCTTTGGTACGGAGAACTGTGAAGAACAGTTCTAAATGGATCCTTAAAACAACAGCTCTGACACTGGGAAAAACAATTATCAATACTCATCAGCTTTTTGAAGAAGAAGCAACACAATTAGAACTGGTATTCACCAATATTAAATTACTACATAACAGCCTGTATGTGAACTGCATGTAGGGGTGAGAAATATGTTTTGCAAAACTTCCTTTTTGCCCTATTCTATACATGAAAATTTATAGAGATCTCCAGCTTCTGTAGGAGTCAAAAGGCTTCTAAACTGACTCAAAATAACAAACTCTAGCAATTCTAGGGCTGCTTTGTCTTTTAATCTTTTCTAAAGCACTGAAGGCAACGTCCAAGACTTTCAAAACACATTCAAAATAAAAAGCTATAAAAATGAAAAGGAAAGCCAAATAATTGTGCAAGGGGGAATTCTGAAAGAAAGTGCATAGGCGTAAACACAGCTGCAAAGGAAATAACTGATTCTACTAAAGCTTAACAATAAACTTTCTGAAAAAAGACTCTAAGAGGTGATCCTACCAGAACTCACAATTTCTTTGTATTTTACATGACTTAAATGTATATACCTATCCAGTGTGCCATGGGTATACACATTCCTTTTCATTAATTGTTTTGGGGTTTTAAAGAGTTAATTTGTTAGTCATTAGCTATTAGTTATAACTTTTTTTCTGGTATATATTATTAGGATCCTTTTCTTCAAACTGAGAGGGACAATTCAATACATAAAGCAACAGGGTGGCTGTTACAGGGTACAATTTGATCTGAGAGACAGGATGTCTTAGGATTTGAGGCAAGCAAGCTACACACACACACAGGCATCTATTCCAGATAATCTCAGTTAGCAGTGAGCAGAAGACTCCTTAAGCAAAATGCAATATTACTTTCTGACCCTTGACAGACGGGTGAAAGTTCGAGTAGGAACTTATCCACGTCTATAAATATCTAAGGACCGGGAGGCAAAGGGATGAGGCTGAACTCTTCCCAACAGTGTGTGATGACAGGACAAAGGAAATGGCCACAAACTGAGGCATAGGAAGTTCTGCACAAATGTGCATGGGAAATTCTTCACAGTGCAGTGACGGAGCACTGGCACAGGCTGCACAGAGAGGTGGTGGAGTCTCCTTCTCTGGAGACATTCAAGACCCACCTGGATGCCTACCTGTGCAACCTGACCTAGGGAGCTGCTTTGTCAGGGGAGTTGGACTTGATGGTCTCTACAGGTCCTTTCCAACCCCTACAACTCTGTGATTCTGTGATGGGAGGAATAGAAGAAACATGCCATAGTGGACGTAGCAGGAAGTATCAGCAAGGCAATTCCTGCTTCAAGGTGTACTTTCTCTCTCTTGAATCCACCACAGTCTCCCTCCTACTTTTATCCTCTCCAGGGTCTGCAGGGCTTTTTCCACTTGCAAACCATATCTGTGTGGCCAACACACAATGCAGAGCCCAAGCAGAACACCTGCTTGCAGAAAACAAGTTCTTTGCAAAACAAAATATACTAACAAGGTCAGATTCCTACCAAAACAAAAATGGCTCTAGCTGTAAATGCTGTGTTCCTCAAAACTGCCATGTGGCCCATGATTCTAATCACGCAGCCATTCAGTTATGCTTTCTGTCAGAAAGCTTTGCCCCAATTCAAGATCATTCTTTGTCCATGATCTTTGGGTCCCTACACATGCCACCACGTGGTCCTGGGTTAGAACACACTGGTAACTAAAAATATCACTTCCCTTAGATTGTCAGAATCCTTTGTCCAACTCAGGATCACTTCACGTACCTGACACAATGACTCCAAAACTAATGTCGCTTATGTTATTATGTTGGCCCACAACATCAGAGGCAGATTTTGGTGATATGGAAGTTGGGGTTGAACCTTCCCACAAAGTTCCTGTTAGATTTTGTTAATGTGTGACAGACGGCAGCAGCGGGGCATTCTGTCAAAATGGTGTCTGACATGTAAGTGCATATGGAACAAAAATATGTCACTGAATTACTCCATGCAGAAAAATTGAATTCACTGACATTCATCAATGCTTCCTGAACGTTTATGGAGACCAAATAGTGCTTGTGACACAGGAGGGGGTGGGTGATGCATTTCAGCAACGGCAGCAGCAACGTGAAAGACAAACCATGTTCCAGGTGCAGATTGTTATGTGAGTAGCATACAGCACATGTTCACTACTGCTGAAAATGCATAGCTAATGGTGGTGACTATGTTGAAAATCTGTGTTTCACAGCTGAGAATTTGCTCTATCAACCAATGTCATTGTGCATATTGTACCTCTTAGTTTCCAAGAAAATGAATAGAAGACATTGCTATCAGAGTGACCTACATAGAATTGTATTAATCACGATGTTCAGTTTAAAACCTGAAGACCCACTGTTGCAAGGTTTTCATAATACTGTGCACTACAAATAAAAAACTGGAGCTAGTTACTTGCGGAATGGAACGTACCCATGAAAAATCAGGGCAAGCAATGTTAGTAGTTATGGCCTTCACTGTTGCACAAAGACACTGAACACTGTTTAGCAGTGCTTGGCAGTATGTGAATTTGTCATTCAAGGAGAAATGCTATGAATAGTACAGTCTCCAGGCTCCAAAAAACACTTAAATCACTGTCATAGTTCATATTCTACAACTTCAAAAAAAAAAGTACATAAAAAAGTGATACCAGCCTTCTTCTTTACGTGGTGATATCGGTAATACATAAGGTCAGGAATATACACAACATAATTAGGATGTTTCCTCTAATGTCCTTGTATGAAGTGAAGCTAGGATTTGGCTCAGCAACACTTTCTTTCACATTAGAGAAGCACCAGCATCAGACAGACAGTGGTAGTCATTAAAAGATTTGTTTTGGAATTTAGAATTGCTTACATTCATATTTTCAATCTGTTCAGTGATTTCAGGCTTATATAAAAATGTCCTGCCTTCTTGAGTTTCTTTGCTATTTCAAATGGATTGCCTGTATTCTTTATTTCAACTGTTAAGTTACACAAAGACTGCAAACTGCTGAAATGCATCCAGGTGTGGCTAGATGGTAAAGTGTTTGATGTAATACAACATGAGCATGAAGCACCCTCTGTTGTGGATATCAGGGTCCAAGTCAATTANGCTCAGCTGAAGCAGTTCACGTCCGCCTTGAGTTGTTTATCACTTGGTCCAGGGACATCGTGACCTCCTATCAACATCTAATACTTTTCCATGAGTATATAGTCTGTGCTGCTGTGCAAACTATGCTCGTACATATCACTGTGACCTCCCTGCTCCTGCAGCCATTTCCCAACAACCCTCTACAAATAAGGCTGAACTTTTATTTGAATTACTCACATACAGCAAGTAAATTCACCTTAAACAAAGATGTTTTAATAAACGTTGAATACTGCTTTTTCTTTTTACCTACATGTGAACCCTATGTCATGATTTTATTATTTTTGTTACCGTTCTTCCACATCATAACATCATGTAAAACACTAGGATTTAAAGAGTTAATGTTTCAGTTCCGTGGACTGCTGATTCTCTGGGGACCTGGTTCTTGTAAGAGAAGAACTACATAACCCAGAGGACTTCACACTCCCATTTTCCATTCAGAGGGATAGATAAAACTGCTCACAAGTCCCGAGACTTCCTCTTTTTTTTAGCTGCTTGTCTTGGCAGCGTGTGCTCCCTAGCTTTGTCACCTTCAGCTTTAGAGTAAGGCCTTTGATTTTGGACATTCTCTCTCTCATTTTATCTATTAGCTTCAATTCCAATTATATCATTTTATATTGCATTATTTTGCATTCTGATATTTTATTTAATAAATTAGTTTCCCTCCTCAGATCATTGCTGCTGTTTTGCTTTTAGGCCCATCTCCCTATCCTTTCTCTTTTTCCACTTCCTCCTTACCCAGGGCGTGGGTCTGTGGGTCCCTTGTCTCATTAATAATGGGAACTGAACTGAACCAGCCTGTAAAACGTTGACACCCTAACATTTGACTTCGGAAAGCAACTAACCTTCCGCTTTGTGAAAAGAAGGATTCTTCCACATTTTAACCTAGGTGTTTTTTGTTATTAAATTCTACTACCAGCACCCACAGACTACACGTATATACAGCTGGGACACTTACAATTTACAAAGTAATACTAATTAAAGTGACCCTTATTTGTTCAAATCTAGACCTCAACCACTTGAAGGGATACCTTGATAGTGTTGAACACGACATCATAGAGACTGAAGAGTGACTGAGCAATGGAAGCGTGGTATCATTAACAGCATTTCTGGATGCCTGAGGTACTGAAGAATGTTACTTCCTTAGAGAATAACTGAAGAAAGGGAGTGAAATGAACCGAGAGAATATTTCTTCTAATTGACATCTCAATGGAAATCAGCAAAATGAGTTTCTAGACATAAGACTTCAGTCCACTTTTTTTTTTAAGCACTGCTGTGGGCAGCAAGATAGCCCATATTGACAGTGTACGTATTCTCCTTGAAAGCACACTACATTTTGACTTATGAATAGGTACCCTTGTTCTGTTAATCCCTGTGATTGATCACTCTAAGATCGCAATAGTAAAGATTACTTCCAGTGTTGGCACAGAGATGTGGTAGACTCTATAATACAATCCGAATCAATATGTTCCATAATAGTAAGGATATTTAGAGAACATCTGTGTCTTATCCTTAATGAAATGACGCAGGACTGTGAATGAAGTTTAATTAAATAAATAATGGTATTTTGGGGATTCTGTGATGTTAATTTAAAGACAGTTAGTAAACTTTTTCTTTCTTTTTAATGTATACGCATAAAATTAGGTTATATCTTTTACCAGCAGGATAATCTAAAGGGATCCAGAGTATCTGCAGTATCTGCAGTAAATCAAATTGAATTAATAAAATAATTAAGAGAGTAATTAACAGAATCATAAAATACCTTGGGTTAGAAGGGACCTGAAAGATCATCTATTTCCAATTCCAACTCCTTGCCATGGGCAAGGTTAGAAAAGGCATTTGCCTTTTTCTCTGATGATGTAAAAGGAAGATGCTGTTACCCATCACAGCTGAAAAATCTGCATGTTCACAGAATTATAGAACCATTAAACTGTAGAACCATAGAAAAATAAAATGGTTTGGAAGGGTTGGAAGTTGAATAAAATGCTATTGTAGTAGTCCTACTAAGCTGATGACCAGCCAGATTTTTCTTTCTTATCAACATTAATTTGAGCTATTATGCATTCTACATTTTGTAACTCAGAACTGCTATATTTCTATTTGACATAGATGTAGCAACACTGCAAGGGAAAATGCTAATATTTAATTGCCTTTATTTAGTTTCTTCCCCTGCTATGAGGATATTTCACAGCAAGGAGAGGAGAGAAACATTTCAGACAACTACCTTTTAAAATTAATCAGGAAGGTAACTTTATAAAATGCATGCATGCCAATTTTCTAAATCTTCTCTGTCAAAACTAACAACTCACAAATAATACTTGTTCCTCAGCAACAATGACATTTTTGTTTGTTTGTTTTTAAAAGAACATTTACCTGTTTGTTTATATTGTCTGTTATATTTTCAGGTACATAACATTAAAGAGGTCACACAAATTGATTTTAACAGAATGCCTACTTGATGTTTACCCTTGAATGCATAACTAATTCTTGAGTTCACAGAGAATAACACATTTTTTCCCAGAATGATTGCTATAATATTTGCATAATATCTACAGGATGACTATTCACAGAAATGTCAGAAAAAAAGTCTTTATCATTGTACAGATAAATCTGAAGCAAATCTATTAAAACAAATTGTGCACTTCTGCATGTCACTCTTATGTCTGTGCTCAAACTAAAGCCAAATCAAATTGCAATTTGCTCCCACAATGGTTGGTCATTGGGAAATTATTCATATCCTGCAGCTGTGGATTTACATAAACTTTCCTTGAAACATGTTACAATTTACCACTCACAGGCATTTACATAACACAAGCAGCTGTAGATCATGCAGAACAAACACTTCAATTTTTATCATTAATTTTTGCTGGGTGTTTTTATATTTTATACAGCCCATCCATAACTTTTGCCTGTGCTGCTCAATGCAATAACTAATTCTGACCCTCGCAACTTTTGTCTAGAATTAAGCAGATGGTCTAACCTAGTTCATGTCCTTCTCTGACACAAGCAGTATACACCTTTGGTGGTATCTTCTTCAAAGTCAATTAGTGGGAATGGCTGTTGATGAGTAAGAATGTTGTATAAGTAACCTGTGTAGCTACCCTGCTTTTAGCTGAGACAGTGTTAATGGCAAACACATTTTCCAGTTTTTGTTGAGTGATGGGAGCACTCTCTGTTCCAGGTAGGGAGCAGAGACAGTACAGAGTCAGGACAGCTGATCTGAATTATACACGGTGTTATTCCATAACACGTGACATAAGGCTGTAAAGCTGTGGGAGGTGACTGGGGATTGATGCTGCTTAGGGAATGGTGGATGTTGGTGAGAGGTTGTGTTGCTAGGGGGCTGTCATCCTGAGTGTAGTTATATAGTTCTGAGTTTTGGTTGGTGGAGTGGTGAGTAACTTCACTGTGGATATATATGGTTATCATCACGTTTTTTCTTTCCTCTTTTCCATTTCTGATTTAGTAAATACTTTTTATTTCAAACCATAAGTTTGTTTCCAGCTCTCTCCCTCATCCTACTACTGTGGTAGGAAGTGAGTGAATGTCTGTGTGTTTTTAGCTGCCTGCTGGGTTAAACCACAACTGTTCCATTTGGCACCTACTGTGAGGCTCTAAGTTTTTTGATCTGGTCCCAAAGCATTGAAACAAAATAGTTCCAAGTGTTACAGCAGTTTAATAGTTGTTGATCACAATGTTATTTATTTTTTTCTTTTAATTACTTTTGGAGGTGTTTCAGTATTTCATTTTTCTGGTTCTTTTTGTTTGTTTGTTTTTGTTTTTGATTTTGGAAACGTTATTTAGCATCGTATTTCCTATGTATGCCCAATGTTGTGCTGTTCACCAGCTCCAAGTTGTGGATTAAGATTAATCATTTTCTGTACTGCTAAACAATGGTCTGGAAACACAAATATTGCAGTCCTCTTCTTACTTCAGGAATTGTATCTTGGAGAATATTAGCAGTTGTAATCTTTACTTTTTTTCCTTGGTGAAGCAGGCTGTATGGTGTTTAGCTGCCAGCTATGTTAAACTGCAGCAGTGGTACACTTTCATTACTTTTTCCATATCTTTTCCATATCTTTCCACCTTGGTATCATTGCAAACATTTATTTTTATTTAGAAAACAACACATACTATATTTAGTGACATAGATGATTCTAGAAGGAATGAAGAATCTGACATCTGGGAAGAAAATTTTCTTGAACTCCTTGCTCACAGTCCTTCCTTCCTGTCCCTTGAGAAACATCAAGTTTCACAGGTTTCACAATCCAAAATTCAATTACATATTTTAAAAAGGATTACAAGAAAAAACAATTCTGTATGCTAGGTATCTGGTAGCAATATCAGTCTGTTCTAACTGTAAGGAATATGGAATTTGCCTCAGGCTTTTTTAGTAAAACCAATTTTTCTGAAGATGCCCTTCCCTCACAGAGTGAAGATAGACAAATAAAGAAAGCCCTTATAATCCAAGAGGAAATGATTATCAATTTATTACATTACTTGAACACACAAATCTTGGGGCTTGAAGGAGCTGCCAGAAGTTGTCATTTTTAAAAACCAAGGGAGCCCCAGTTGACTGGAGGTTGGTGAATGTTACGCTCACCTCCAAGAAGGGTAAAAAGTAGGATTCAGAAGATTACTGGCCCTTGTGCTGGGGAACGTCACAGAGCCAATCACCTTGTTACCCTCACACAACACTCGAAGGACAACCAAGTGATCAGATCCAGCCAGCATGTCCTTATGAAAGGCAGATCCTGCTTCAGTAACCTGGTCTCAGTGACCAAATGACCTACTCAGTGGACAAAGGAAAAGCGAGGAATGCTGTTTATTTGGACTACAGCAAAACATTCAGTACTCTTTCCGTTCTCATTCACCAGGGAAGCTGGCTGCTTGTGGCTTAGACAGATAAACTATTTGCTGGGTAAAATACTAGCTGAAGAGTATCAACGGTTAATGGGCCGTTTTGGCCCAGTACTGTGACTAATGGGGTGGGGGGAACCCACAGACCCATGCCCCAGGAAAGGGGAAAAGGCCTAAAAATAAAACAGCAACTGTCTGTTGCTAATTTGCTAAACAAGAAAGCTAATTTACTAATTAAGATATCAGAATGCAAAATAACACAATATAATAAAATGCGATTGGAATTGAAGCTAATAAATTAAATAAAATGAGACAGTGACCAAAAACTGAAGGTCTTACTCTAAATGTTGAGTGGCACAGAGATTGGCACACAGGGAGCACACATGCATATGAGCAGTAAAGGAAAAGGGAGGCATCCTGTGACATATGAACACGTTTATCTTTCTCTCTGAATGGAAAACAGAAATGGAAACTTCTCTGGGGTANCACGTTTATCTTTCTCTCTGAATGGAAAACAGAAATGGAAACGTCTCTGGGGTACATAGTTCTTTTCTGAGACAGATATACCTGGTACTATTGATGAGCCATGGAACTGAAGCATTAACTCTTTAACTTCCAGTGCACCAGATGATGTTACAATACAGAATACTGACAACAAAAAATCTTAAAACTATGACAAATAGTTGTGCCCAAAGAATCACTGTGCATGGATTTAAATCTGGTATATGCTAGGTCACAGGTAGTGTACCCCAAGGCTCAGCACTGGGGCCTGTTTTGTTCAATATTTTTATCATGTATATGTAATATTTTTATTACAGAATTGAGTGTACCCTCAGTAAGTTTGCAGATGACATCAAGAGTGGAAGAGTTGATCTTCTTGAGGGTAGAAGAGCTATGCAGAAGGATCTGGAAAGACTGGATTGATGGGCTGCATTCAGTTACAAGGTATTCAACAAGGCCAAATGCTTGGAGCTTCACTCAAGTCATAACAACCCTTGAAGAAGAGTTCCTGGAAAGTTTACCGGCTGACAAGAACTTGGGATGCTGGCTCAAAGCTGGTTGAAAATGAGCTAGCAGTGTGCCCAGGTTTCCAAGAAAGCCAGTGATATCTTGGCCTGCATCAGAAATACTGTGGACAGCAGGGCTAACAGAAGTGATTTTCCCTCTGCATTCAGTACTGGTGAGACTACACCTTGAATACTCCGTTCAGTTGTGGGCTCCTCACTACAGGAAAGACACTGAATTTCTGGAGCACATTCAGAGAAGAACAACAACACTGGACTAGAAAACAAGACATGAGTCATGGCTGAGGGAATTGTATAGCTGAACATGGCTTCTAGTGATGTGGTTTAGTGGTGGACTTAGTAGTGACAGGCTGATGGTTGAGCTTGCTGACCTTTCCAACCTAAACAACTCTATGGTTCTGTGAATGTTTCTCTGTAGACATATGAATGCAGCAAGCGATTGAATAATCTCTACTAAATATGTCTAACTACAGAGTCACAGAATGGTTGAGATTGGAATGAACCCCAGAAAGCCATTTTGTACAACTAACCTGCTCAAGGAGGGCCACATAAAGCCAGTCGTTCAGTACCATGCCCAGATGGCTTTTGAATATCTGAGGAAGGAGACTCCACCACTTCTATAGGCAATCTCATTAAGGAATCAGTCAACTGCACAGTGAGAAAGTGTTTCATGACATTCAGATGCAGCCTCCTGTGTTTCAGTTTCTGTCCACTGCATCTTGCCCTGTCAGTTAAAGAGAATGTAATAATCTGCAGTAGACCAATTGGATGCAAGCTGTGTATTTTGTTCTAGTGTCCAATTATGCTGTACAGCAGAGAACAGTCCCTAGTGTCAACGGTTTACGGGCAGGTTCGGCCCGGTTCCGTGACGATTGGTGTGGGGCACCCACGGACCCACGCCCCAGGAAAGGGGAAGGGGGAAAGGGAAAAGGGAAAAGGGAGATTGGCCTAGAAACAAAACAGCGGCAACGATCTGAGGAGGAAAGCTAATTTACTAAATAGATATCAGAAAAGCAAAATAACACACTCTAATAGAATATAATTGGAATTAAAGCTAATAAATCAAATAAAATGAGCAAGAGAGAGTGTCCGATAAACCGAAGGCCTTACGCTAACGCTGAAGGCGAGACGGCAGCGAGCACCCACTGCTGAGTCCATCCCAAAGGAAAAAAGAGTGTCCCGTGACCACAGACATTTTTTATCTTCCCCTCTAAGCGTAAATACGTAAGAACGCAAAGCATCGCAAAGTCCCCTGGGGAATGTAGTTCTTCTTCTCTTCTGAGACAGGTATACCTGGAACTATCGATGATCC
>VXAB01010564.1:770587-857301 GCA_013399175.1 Odontophorus gujanensis | reverse complement strand
TGAAAATTAGAGGTGAGGAGAAATTATTCAGGGAGTCCTTGCATGCGTTCTAATCATCATCTGTGTTGACTAGTGTACTCTTTTTTTTTTTTTCCCAAACATCCAGGGACAGGATAGGTGAGTCTTCTCTCTTAAGGGGAACTTTATATGTATGAATTTCTTTTCATGGAGGAGAGCTGATTCGGTCCTCGTCCAGGCTGAGCATGCTGAATGGGCCTTGCTTTTGAGGGAGGTCCAAGTTGAGAGTGACCACAGCAAGAAAAGAGGGGGGAGTGGGCAGATCTGATTCTTCATGTGTTAATCCTCTGTGCTGTTCTTTTTTTTTTTTCCTGCTGAGCACTGTTGTTTAGGTGAACATAGCTACAATTTGTGTTCTGGCATGGGGTCCAGTATGACAACTGGTGACCATAGTTTGCGTTGGTGGAATTCTATCAGCTGAGCATCTAACCTGCCAGGAGAGCCACTGCAAAACTGCCCTCCTCAGTAAGACTTCCCTACACTTTCTTGTCAGAGTTCTGTTTTCACTTCTGCTTTGTACCTCAATGAATATCCTGTGCATTTCAGAAATTGGAGCTAATTTGTGAGTGTAGGTCCTCTCCCCTGACTATGTGCCACCATTTAAGTAAGTTGTGACAAAAATGTCTTACTCATTAAGAAATGTTTGTCATTTGAATCTATTATACAAGTGGCTTGAACAAACCTGTCATCTTGGTACATGCCTCTTTCTTGTTGCAGCTCTCATAGGCAGCTCTGGTGTTGGTACTTTTTCCACCCTTCATATCTGGAATAATTCAACTTTCTATTAGAAAAAGTTGAAATTGATGGTAACGTAGTTGGTAGGGAGAGAAAATCTCCCACCCTCTGGAGAATTCCGGTGTTTCACACTGATATTTTGGAGACGTATTGTGCAACACTTTAATATGAACTTGTACACTGCTAGTATCAGGTTTAGATTGTCAAGTTCTACTTATTTTTAAGCCTACCATCTAGCTGAAGTTACTTGACCGGATTTCCATGGTAGTCTGCAAAGAGAAGGAAGCAACAGTGTTTTTATCTGAACTCTGTGTGCACTTGGCTGTACTGTTTCAGCACGTGATTACGAAGGGTGTTGTAGTTATTGATTTTGCTACAGTTGGAAATATGAAGAAGCAGACAGTACTGTCTTCCAGACTGTTTTACAGACACTTCTGCCCTGTAAGAGAGGCTGGAACCTGCACATAGTAACCCAGGAAGTACAGTAGTGGTTTGGAAAGTCTCTGGCATGCTCTACTTTAGACGCCTCAATGCAGTGAGTGAGCTTTTGCTCTTTAAGGCATTCTTCTATGTTTAATCTTGTAGAGCTTGTTTCAAGAGCAGGCTTATTTCCAAACAGTAGGGCCCTAGAGTGATCTTGGCATGTTCCCATGGTTCAGGGCACATTTCTGGCCTTATTTCTGTTACAAGGGTCAGTTTCCTTTGAGTCATGCCGTTTTTTTTTCTGGTGAAGTATTTGTTTTCTTCAGCTCTCTTTGTCTTAATTTTCCCTGCTCTCCCTACTGCGTCCTGTTGGTGATCCAGATGAAAGTGAACTAGGTATTTAGTCACTTCGAGAGTGTGTTTCAGTTTAGAGGGCAACTATTTGTAACTAGTGGTGGTGTCTTTCAGATCAGAAAGCAGCTGGGAAATGGGTACCTCGCTGTACAGAAGGCTTGTTGCAGTTCTTGGGGGGGGGGAGAACTAGCTGACGTTTCTGATGTGACACCTAAATTGAAGCTAAGGTGAGCCTGCATGTGAATCCACATCTACAGTTAGAGTTGGATGTCAGCCACTCTCTCAAACCAGAGTTGTTGTGAAGCTGCCTTTGCTTTTCTGTGATGTTTAAGTCCCAGGATAGCTGTCTTGATGTTAAACGTGCTCTTGGTTGTGATGAGTGATAACACAAAAGTAAAAAACCTTGGTCTTCTCTGGCGCGTATTTCTGCTGAGCCTGAGTTGAGACTTCATGGGTGTGTGATGNAGCCTGAGTTGAGACTTCATGGGTGTGTGATGTGTCTCGGTCTCTGTAACTAGATGTGTGATAAAGAAAGCATTGTATCAGGGTAAGCTTCTGGCTCATTCAACTCCTCAGTAGTGTTGTCAACAGGTCTGAGAGCCATCTTGTTCCAGATTGTCCCTGCTGCCCCTTCTGATGGTGACAGTTTCTTATAGGCTTTCTCACTGTGTTCTAGTTGTCTCTTTGAGCTGGCTCTTATGATTGGCTTCATCTACAGGAGCAGTTTTCAACCTGTGGTCTGTGGGTTCCTAGAGTGTATGGGCTACTACAGAGGTAGACTGTAGAAGGTGACTAAAATCTAAGTTCAGCAGTGGGCTTGTGTATTTCCTGATGGAGATTTTGTCTCCTCTGAATACTCAGTATGGTTTGAAAATAAAAAGACATCAAAACTGACTGTTTTCCTTCTGGAATGTGCCTTTAAGTATGTTTGTTGGTACTGCACTTTGTTCCTATTTCTTGGTTCATCCTGCTTGATGCTCAGAACTGTCAGTTTACACTGTAATCTGTTTTTCTGGTAGGTTCCAGTGATGGAAGCTTGTCACTTGCTGGTACAGAAGTAGACAGCAGTTATATGCAGGCAGCTCTTCTGCCTTCTTGGTGCTCCATGGTCTGTGTCCTCAAGAGTGTTTCCAGGACACTAGTTTTCATGTTGAACTTCTGCATCAGCCCAGGTTTTCACAGAACTGATTGCCTCCCTCTTAGGTTGGCCTAAATCATGATGTACATCCCATGCTAATTCTATTCTTTCTTGCAGCACTCCAGCGTGCGCAGTCTTGATAGTCTATACTTAATGTTTCTTTCCAGGATTCACTTAATTTCTGTTCTTTCTGTCTCAATGTTAGATCAACTGTTTATGCAAATGTACTGTAAGGCAAATTTCTTAACCGTGAGTAATCTAAGACATGCGGAGTGACATTAAATCCTCAGTGATACTGTAAGTGGTTAAGAAGTTTGCTTCATCTTCATAAATATGTAAATAGTTTCCATTGTTATTTATGTAGTCAGTAACTTTCCAGTCCATACAGATGGAAAGTCGATTCCCTTGAAGTGATGCTGAGGATGCTTAACAAAGCAGTGTAAGTATGTGACAGGGACCTGGACCTTTCTACATTGTAGAGTGGAGCAACATGCAGCTGATACAAGCAAGTAATGCTGATAACCCACAGGAAACTTCTCAGAATACAGAGAGGAATCTTGGAGTCAGGGTTTTTGGAGATAGTTCTTGCCCCTGTGTGTTTCCTAAGTGTGCATTTCAGAGCCTGGATTTCTAACTTGGAGTTGCCTGTAGGTCACAGAGTAAGTGCAAATCCAAGCCAGAGGATTTCTCAAGAATCTTCTGGATGGCTTGTGAGATGTATGTATATACTTTGGTCATGTTTTGACCTGAGATTTCCGTTTCTGTTGCTGCATATCATGGCAAAGGCAACATAAGGAGCAAAAAGCTGTTTGGAGGTCAACAGTGTTACTGTTGATTCAGCTGCATCACCTGACAGATGAGGAAGAGTCTCTGAAGTGCAGATCTGTGTCTGGGAGAGAGATGGAATGGCCAGGAGTGTGTGTGGAGACAGAAAGTGGGGCAGTCACACCTGCCGAAGTCCAGTAAGGCTCAGGTTTTTGAGTGGGAGTTGGTAGGGGTGCATTTTGTCTAATCCTGTTCTGTTGTGCTTTTTTTCTTCCCATGGTTTGAATTTGTATGAACAAATAAAATGTGTTTTGTCTCTGCCTAGCTTGGCTGAATCACTCAATTTCATGACAGTCACAAGTGCTCAGAATGCTTGTTGTAGCTGGATGCAGGCCCACTGAGCCTTGCTGGGAGTAATACACCCAATGGAGTGCTTTTTAACCCAGTATCATGGAAAACTGAGCATCCCTCCCCTGCCAAGGTTGCACATAAAAAACGAGGTCATTTGAGTAAGGCTCCATGTGCTCTCCTTGCTCCTTTGTGAATAGGGGTGTGGTTCTGGTCTGGGGCTTGTTTCTGCACTAAGGCTGTCTTGATGTTCTCTGCGAGTCTGTATGTCTGGACACATGGGTTTTTCTTCAAATGTATTTCAGTATCCAAACCAACTGCTGCATTTCCTTCCCTTCTGCAAAGCCACTCCAGGCCATACTGTGGTTTTGTGGCTCATTGTAGATAGTAAGCTACTCATACCTGCTTTATTCACATTGCTGGGGTTGTTGTTTTTTTTTTTGAAAATACTGGGGTAACATGATTCAAAGTGGTTTCTGCAAATGCCCTCATCTCTCCTTGTATGTTCCTCACTCCTTCCTCCTAAACATGTTTTCCTTTTCTTTTAGCTGACTGAAATGAGAAAAGAAAGTGTGCCTGCAGCTCAGGTGCTGTGGACTGTATGAATGAAGCCAGCCCCTTCCAGCTTCTGAAATGAAAGCTTGTGGTTTGAACACATGCTTTGTGTATTTGTAAGCATCCGACTTGTTTGCATGCTTGTAGTCTGAGTGCTCAGCCCCTGAAAATCAGAGCATATAAACAGTCTGCTGCCTTAGGAAATCTAGGCTTTGCTGCTTATTTATACTGAGTATAAATGTTGTCTTTGCAGGCAGTACATTTCATCCCTTGTGGCTAAAATGTTTGTTATTTGATTGCTTATCTTAAATGGCATGTTTAGTAGCTTATTTCCTAGTTTTTCTGTTCCTTACTGATTATGTGCAGGTATTGAGAAGCCACAAAGCTGGCTTGTGCTCTTAGAAACTGCTTTCAAGGCTTCTGCTGCAGTGTATGCATTGAGCAAGGCAGAGATGAGACATGGAGATTGACTAGATGAAGTATGGAGAAAGAAGTGGTTCCTGTAGTTTTGAGTGAAGTTTGTGCCCAGGTTGGTCTCCATAGCGGTTCCTGCTTGTGACACCCGAGCCAGAAAATCAGATGGATGTTCAGTATTTAATACTTCTCTAAATTCTGAATCTTGGACAGAATCTTGATAATCTTTTCCTTTAAGATGATACTGAAGTCTCCACAGTAAGTCATTTTTGTACTTAAAGATTTATTTTTCCCACTTAGGTTGTACTTAGTCGTTTCTTACATATTCCAAGAGATCTGTTGAATAAGGCAAATCCTTTGTTGTTGTGATGCTCGATGAGGTTGCTAGCATTCCAGAGTCAATGGGAAAACTTACAGAGAAAAGGGGGTATTTACAGGAGAAAAGTAGCAGAGTGTAACTCAGTGTGCCCAGATGTAAGGCTCTGAAAATAGTACTCCATTTGCTATGCCTTCAAAATGTACCTGTGTGGCATGAGAATCAGAGGTGTGAAAAATTCTGCTTTACGCTGCTACAGCTGACTTCCTTTTTGGTAGGAAATCTTCCTGTCTAATTTCTTTCTCACTCAGTTGATCTGGAGTTACTGAAGTAGTCTGTGTAGCTTCCTCTTTTTATCTGATGCTTGCTCATACGCTGTAGCAAGTATTTTCTTAATGCTGCTTAACCTTTGTAAAGGGAAGAGAAGTGCTTTGCCCAGTGTGTTTTTTCTGTCACGTAGAGTGCTGTGCCATGATGAGTTGGTGTTTCCAGAGCAGTACTGTCACTGTACTGAAGTGAAACATTTATATCATTACCTTGGCATGCTTTGGGGATCCAGTCTTTTTCCAAGGGAAAACATTCTTAGTGACCATGACAGCAATACTTCTTTAGGTGCTTATTGGTTTTTAAGTTATGTTTTTTCACTATCTTTTTGTATTGCTTTTGAATGAAATGTAAATTATGGTTCTGCTTTCAGTGTGTCTTCTCGTGTGTTTTAGGCAGCCTGACTGCAATGTTTTGGTTGTATGACAAGCATCATCCAAGGACATCATTACTGTACTGGTGAGGAAGGACCTGGCCTGTCACAGACTGTTCTCCTTGAGAAGGAATTATTAATTTTCCCAGTGAGGTGGTGTTTCCCAGCTGCGGCTGATCTGGTGTTTAGTCTCAAAGTCAAGAAGCTGGAATCTTCTCAGTTAGGCAGTTTCGGTGTACAGAGTTCTTAGCTGAACTGAGTGAGCTGTCTTTCACAGATATAGTTGAAACATTTCCTAATACTTTAGTATTGTTTTTCTTATTGACACCTGCTGATGGATGTAGAGGTTGGTCCTGAGGCTTCATCTATAGTGAATACAACCTGCATTTGCTGTTACAGTTCTGAACTGTAGATTTGGGCTGAGATAGAGCTGTGTTTTGCTGTTGTTAATGTTCTAGAGTGGTGGAACTTTGTTTGTGTCTTTGCAGATAACTATGTGTGCTTCAAAGATATGCTGTGCTGTACAAGTGGAGCATGTTTTCAGGATTGACTTGTTTTGAATCTCTCTGGGAATAGAGGGTGTTTAAAAGCAAGTTTTTCTACCTATTACAGTAAATTGCCTTTACTTTGACCTCCCTTTGGCTGAGTATAAAGGACCCGTATCTAGAAGGGACTGTTGTGTAAGCTTAGTAGTTGATCGAGGTTTTTATCTGCTACTCTTCCCTATAAGTCTTGTTTTCTCTTTGTTTTTGAGTACAGAAGAGCCCATCTTGTAACTGTAGCCTAGTTTTTCACTTTCTCGGTTGCAAATGTACTCCTTAAAGCCTCAGAATCCTAGGTAAAGATAGCTTCGTACAAAAAGGGAGTGAAGTTCATGGGGCATTTGGAAATGGAGGAGAGTGCTGGGTAGAGCCTCCACACAGGAAAGGTGCTTGCATCAAAGTGTTATTCCTGAGAATAAACTTGAAAGAGGAAAATGAAGGAAGATGCTGATGAGTTCCTGATATAGGTGTTTGCCTCATGTCTGCTCCTCAGACTGTCTGCCTGCCTGCCAGATTCATGTGAAATTTTAGAGCTGGCAACAGTTGAGGAACCTTTATGTTTAGTTTCAGTATGTGCATGTTATTTCACTTCAGGCTGCAAGTTGTGGAGGCTAGGTGTCTGAAATTCCAGAGGAATCCTAATTTGAAGATGTTATCATTTTATTGTTTGTTTCACTTCTGGGCTGGGGTCATGGTACTGTAGCTGATGTTTCTGGACTGATTGCTGTCGTTAGAACGTAGCTTCAGTACAGGCCAGGACAGTTTTGCCCAGGTCTTGGAATGGCTGTGTACATCTGTTGTGGAGAGAGAAGCTGTGATCCTGTATCTGTCTGACATTTCATGTACTGATTTTGCTGCAAGTTCACTGGAGTCCCAGCTGGACCTGACGTGGACTGTGCCAAGTGTGAAACAACAAGAAACATGACTGTTCTGGGGAGATGTACCATGCAGAGATGCAAAATGGATAGGGGAATACTCCAAGATTACTGAGGACATCTTTGCTAGATTCTTTTGGAGGAAGAGTCCCTCTCCTGGGAGCCAGGCTTGTTGAAGTGAACACGGGGACCCCCACATGGAGCAGTTGGCTCTGTCAGTGATGACGATGGTAATATTTGCTACTCCAAGTTGGGTTGAGATGGCTTTATTTAACCATCTGTTTGTGATAGATTCTCACCATTTTTTCTTTTATCCACAAAAGATTTTATGTTCATATGCCACATTTTGCTGCTCTAACAACTTCTCAAATGATTGCTATTTTTAGACCTGGAGTCTTCAGCTAACAAACAGCTTGCTAACTTAGACTGCTGCCTGGTTCTTCTTGCATTTCTTCCATGTAGAGTCAATCACAGGTTTTGAGGTAGAAGATCTGGGGTAAAGCAGAAGTAATTATATAAACCAAGGGATGGTTTGAGAACGTCTGTGTTCTTCCCTTTATTTTTCTACTTTTATTCATGTTTCAGAGTAAATAGGCTGTTTTCTGAACGTCAGAAAAACTGACGTTCTACTTTTCTACAACATTTATTGGCTGCTTCACAAAGATGTTTCTTGTGCTTTTAGATCCAGGCTCTGAGCAGAGCTTGTCTGCTGTTACTTGAGAGCTCAAAAGTGATAAGAGTTGGAGTGCCGTCCATGGTGACGGAGTCAGTTTCCTGCTGACAGATGCCTGTTTGTACATGGCACCTAGCAGCCAGTTTAGGTGCCTGGCATTAGCTAATGGGAGCAGTTCTCTTGGTGTGCGTGTCCTTACTTACAGTAAGGAAGGGAGTGATCTCCCTGAGGTTGTGTTCTTGTCCCAGTAGGTTTATCTGTAAGATAATGATCACCTTTGAACTTCCAGTTTACCTCTGTGTATGCTTTTCTGTATCCTTTTGGACTGCAACTTAATGGAAACCAGTTGGGAAAGTACTGAGCAAGAGGAGTAGCTGTTAAAAAGATTGTCTTCTGAAAGCTTGATCACCAAGTGTTTGAGCAGTCAGTAGAAGTGTATGCTCTTAGAGGGAGGAGGCAGAAGGCTAGTGGTAATGAGAATTAAAATGTTAATGAAAACAGTGTTAAAAATCCGGAAGAGAAATGAACAAATAGAACACTTTTCTAATAGTACCTCACAACCCTTAAGTAATGGGTTGAGCGTCAAGGTAATGAAGTTAAAAATATTTCTGCTATGAAAGACTTCTTTTCTGCCTTTCCAAATGCTTGGTGTCCTCCGAGAGAGGCATAATAGACTGTTGGATGGCTAATCTGCACTGTTAAGTGACTGCATTTTGTTTTTCTTTGAAAACACAAGGAATTCTCTCAGAACCTTCAGGTTCAGTAACAAATTGGTGATTTTTCCTTTCAATGCAAATTCAAGCTAGGTTGGTTTTCAGTGGTGCATAACAGAGAAGAGCGAAGACCGTGGTCTCCTGGATGTGTTCCTATTGTGAGATTGAGAATTGTGTGAGATTTGTTTAAACCAGGTTTAAACAAATCATGTTTTAGTATCATAGAATCCTTGGAGTTGTAAGAGACCTCTGAAGGCCATCTTGCCTAACTTGCCTGTAATGAACAGGGATTCCACAGTGAGGTCAGATTACCCAGGCCTTATCCAGACTCACCTTTAAAGTCTCTAGGGGCAAGACATCAGCCGTATCACTAAGCAACCTGTGCCAGTGCCTCACCACCCTCACTGTGAATGATTTTTTTCCTTTTCTAATCTATACCTGTCCTCTTTGAGCTTGAAACAATTTCCCCTTGTTCTGTCACCACAGACCTGCTAAAGAGTCTGTCCCCTTCTTTCCTGTAGCCAGTACTGAAAGGCTGGTGTCAGGTCACCATGGAGCTTTCTGTTTTACAGGCTGGAGAGCCCCACCTCTCTCAGCCTGTTATCATAGGAGAGGTGTTCCATACCTTGGGTAGTTTTTGTGGCCCTCTTCTGGACGTGTTTCAACAGGTCCGTGTCTCTCCTGTACTGAGGACATCATATCTGGATGCAGAACTCCAGGTGAGGCCTCACCACGCAGTAGGGGGGCAGTATTGCCTCCCTCAACATGCTGGCCACACTTCTTTTGTTGCAACCCAGAATGTGGTTGGCTTTCTGGATTTTGAATGCAACTCAGAAAAATGCTTCCTGTACACATGCTGACGCATTTACTCAAATTTGATTATTTTCTGTTGAATCTTTAGACTTATTTTTCTCCAGCTAAAATCCCACAACAGTTGCTGGCTGCTATTAACCTGGTTTCCTTTCTCTTTCAACCAAGAAAGTGTTAGATTTTCTTGATTTAAGGTCCAGCACTGGAAAATTGCCTGTTCAATTGACTGCAGTTTTCCCATTAATAGAACCATAATTAATTTAGGGACCATCAGACTACTTGGAGTGAGACAATGTTGCTGTTTCACTTAACAACAGCTCTTTGTATAACGTTTGTTGAACCAAGTCTGTGCTAATAGGGCAGTGCTTAAAAGTTGGAGATGTAACAATAAAAAATACAGATCTCAGTTTCAAGTTCTTTAGATCTTTCATTAGTGTGGAAGTAGCACCATGTGTAATGTGCGAAGCTTTACAGAGTTGATTTGTATCTACTTCTCAGCAGAGTCTTTGTGTTTTTAATAGCTAAATTACTAAGAATAATCAGAGTAAGGACTTACAGCCTGTGGACCTATGATCCAGAATGTGTTGTGCGATTAGAGCAGCTCCTTAGCAGGAGTGAATGGAACAGAATGTATTTGTAAGAGACTGCAGAAAACAGCCACATGCCATTTTTCATGGGTTAGAAAACTGGCAGATGAGAGGATGCTGCCTTGGGGTGGCTTTATCTTTCTCTGAGTTAAACAGCCTCCTTGAAGTTGCTATGGTTTTAGATTCTACAGAAAACTGCTTTAAAAGGAGGAGAAGGGGGAGATCTGTAACGACACAGCAGCAATTCTTCCTTTTTATTTCATTAGCTTGCACAGCTATGCCAGCACACACTCTAGCCAACCTTTTTTTTTTTAAAAAAAAAAGAAAGGTATTATTTGCAGGCAGGTTTCCATATGAACAAAAACAAAGACTCAATAGCAAGGAGCTTCATCTCATAAGGAAATCTTTCTTCAAATATTCTGGTAGGTTATGGGAGTTAGTATGTACTGGTAAGTACACTTCCATAGTATAGAAGTGCCTTCTTTCTAGATTTCTCAACAGCTTTGTAAGTGTATATTATGTCAGGAAACTGCTCACTTCCAAGATTATCCTATAAAAGGAAAAAAAAGTTGGGTTTGCATCAACTTTGGGGCATGAATTGTTAAATCAGATTGAGGCAGGTAACTGTGATGGAATAAGAGAATAAGTGTTATCCTGTAAGTTTGTACTGTGTGTGTTTCACAAGCGTGCAAGCGATTTGCTTTGCTTCTCAGTGAAGTCTGAAGCTGTGCTCTTTGGAACTGCTCAGGAAATGCTGACCTGCCTGTGGGGTGCACTTCTCCTGTGTAACAAAAGGAGGAAAAAAAAAAGAACAGCTGGCTTTTACTGGCAAGGGAAACCGGCTTTACTTTTGTCATCCACCAGCTCTAGGTTAAGGAACCAGGATGCCTCCTTGGTGAACTCTTAAAACTTAACACGTACCTAGCTGGAGGGCTATATTTCAAAAGCATTTGGCAGGTCTGGAGTAATTGCAATTAATTACTCTGTAATCAAGTACATTTTCAGTGCCAGACAGCAGAAGAGTTCCATGAGTGAACTGTATTTTCTTGGTGGCTGATTGGAAACTTGAATTGTCTTTGGGGCTGTTAATAAGTAGATCAGTCTACTTGTTTGAATTGCAGTGATCTATAAAGAACTTGAAAGCTTAGGTACCATTTTTGCTATGTTTTGAGGTTCAGAGCTGAAGTCTTAGAAACTGAATTAAGTGTGAGCATGTATCTGTTAACATTTGGAAAACGTGGCTTGGATTGCTTAAAGGAGAGAGCAGTGTGATGATATTTTTCAGGAAATTAAAAACATGCTCTTACAGACATTTGACCAAAACTGGAGGGCTTTGTGAGCTGGTGTACGTTCTTGCATTTTCAAAGAAACACGAACAGCCTGATGCAAAGTGTAAGTTGGAGCAGTGATTTATTAAACTAAAACCAAGTACGCCTTCTGACTTGTTGAATTATTTTACTGCGAAGTAAGTTAATGCAAGTAGTATTTTTTGCTCAAGTAGATAATACAGTATTAAAGGTAGAAAGCTTTCCCTTTTTTTCCATCTGCCTTGGCTTTTCTTCAGAAACATAGCTATAATTTATCTTGGTGAGCTCCCATATTAAGGAGTTGGCTAGCTTAGGGATGAGGGTGGAGTAGGTGAGATTCAAAGACTATGCGTCTCCAATAAAAAACTGTGAAAAGAGCTTGCAAAACTTTCCCAGAAGAAAGAACTAACAACAAAAAAAAAAGCAACAAAATGGTGGTAACTAAAACTGTGACATTCTTCTTAAGAGTTACTCTCAGACTTTTCATTTGATATAGCTAGAAAATGCTAGGGCTTTGACCAAAACCACATATCAGAGCAGCGGTGATGAGCTGTGGCGTGTGTAGATTTTGCCCTTAGTGATAACCTGGAGGAGGAAGGAAGTGGAGGCTGACTCCAGACTGGTATCTTCTTTGAGTCAGCAATGAGCGGGCTGGTAGAGAAATGCAGACAAGCAGGGCTTCAATGTAAGTACATGAGCTTTGGTGACTGCTAAGGATGCAAGTGTTGAAGGTGTCTGTTGCTGTCCCAATACCAGACCAGCTTGCAGTAATTCTGGGACATTCTTGGTAATTTAAAACAGCGGAATTAGCTCCTATCTTGACAAGTTTTGTTCAGCTCACGTTACATCTCAACACTTTTTCCTTACACCATTCACTTTTTAGTTTATTTGAAGCCCTACCTTGTTGTCAGGCTACCCAGGAAATCTGACTAGAAGTATGGGGAGCACAAAATTTAGGGCTCTGCGTGATCATGCAAGTACAGCAGCAGACTTGTGGGAAACAGGTGGCTCTCTTCAGTCCCTGTGTGCTGGACCTCCATTGCCAGCTCTTGTGCTAATGGAGTTTGAGTCCACCATTTAGGTTGGAGCTAGCCATCCTCTGTGGAGGAAGGACAGACGGGAATCTGCAGGTCAGACAAGATAGTTCAGAGCTCCAGAAATAATACTGCTGTCTTACAGGACTTTTATGAGGTGGTGATTTAAGTCATTGTTACTGTACTTTATTACTTAGTGGTTCTTCTTAATGCAGTGCACTTGTATTGCACTTGGCAGCTCCAGCTGCAAGGCTTCTCTGATAGTATCTCAATGTCAGAATGTTTATGTAGTGCTGCAAAACAAACATAGCTCAGTCTAGCTAGGGTCTGCCTTCTTTTGAACCCCTCGAAGTCACACAAACTTGTGCATTTCTAGCAAAGGGTACAAAACTCCTCTGCTTAATTAGAAGAGTGCAAAGTCTTCATTGAATTGACCTCAATCACGGATCATGCATGTGTACAGAACTCTAGGTTTCATCAGATGTTTGGCTGTGGTGGAACTGTCTGATGTACATCTGGCAGGATCCCTTGGGTTCCTTTTGTCAAGTGACATTAGTATGCAGATTATACTTATATTAAGTAATTAAATCACTTGGCATGTGGAAGAGAGAGGTCTTAACCTTCAGACATTCATAGTGTATCCTTACATAGGCGTAGATCACTTCATTTTTGCAGGTCCTTCTGCTGATGGCCTGAGTTACGTCTGTAAGCTTGTGGTTATCTGTGTTCTTAAAAGGAGAAACTCTTCATCCTTGTGGTGGCATTAAGTTTTCTTCTGCCTGTGTAAATACTGCCAAGAGAAGGACCGGCTCTTTTTCTACGCCCAGGCTTATGTGGATAAGAAAAATTCCTCTTTTGCTTGTTTTGATGAATAAATATGTATTTTTCAGACACATCTTATTATGCTGACTCTGAGCTACCTCAGAAACTGTTAAAGCTTATTGTTCTGTTTAAAATGTTCTTAGTTTTTTTTTCTTCTGGAAATCCTCTGTATACAGAGCAGCTGCTGAGTTAGATGTTTTAGTGTATGTGGGACGGAAACTCCTAGCAGTTAACTGGCTGTAGGCTGTCCTTGTGCCATTAGTTGGTTTCCTGCAGTTAGGGAAAGTTACTGATTATCCTTGATAAGAGGAAAGCAATGAAACCAGCAGGTCAAGAGTGCTGATGAATGAAGAATTGATAATTTCTTTACTTTTCATGTTTTTGAGCGTTTCTTGGTTCAAGATTGCGTGTCATAGTTATTTGGACTGCTTTGCAAGGTGATCAGATTGTAACTGTTAACTGTGAAGGGGAGCAGTGCAATTGGCTTCCTGTGACTGCTGTTGGAGACTTGGAAGCTACAAGTGGTAACGTGTGTTTGTCTCACATGGCTCTTCAGGTGAAGAAATAAGGGCTTTTACAGTCAGTCAGCTACTGTCTTCAAGAAGCATTTTGCTTTTCATAGGATCATTCATGTTGTGCAAGACGACCTAGATCTTCTAGTCCAACCATTACCCCTTCATCGCTGTATCCACTGAACTACGTCACACAGTAATGCATTCACGCGGTTCTTGAACTTCTCCAGGGTCTGTGACTCCACCACCTCCCTGGGCAGCCTGTTTCTATGCCTCACTGCACTTTCTGACAATTTTTTCCAAATCCATCGTCAGTCTCCCCTAGTGCAACTTGAGGCCGTTCACTTAAGTTCTGTTAGTAGCTACATGAGGGAAGAAGCTGACCTGACCTCAACAGAAGCTCTTGTCAGGTAGAGAGAGTCTTAAGGTCTCCCCTGAGCCTCCTCTTTTCCAAACTGTGCAATCCCAGCTCCCTCACCCACTCACGTTAAGGCTTGTGCTCCAAACCCCTCACCAGTTTTGTTGTCTTTCTCTGAACATGTTCCAGGGTTGTGATGTCTTCAATGTAGCAAGGGGCCCAAAAGTGAATGTAGTATTTTAGGTGTGGTTTCACCCGTGCTGAGTTCGGGGAGACAGTCACCTCTCTGGTTCTACTGATGACACCATATCTGTTAAAAGCCAGGATGGCTTTGGTCGTCTTGGACACCTGAGCACACTGCCGTCTCGTGTTCAACTGGCTGAATGTGATTTATTAAAAATCCAAATTTAAAATCAAAATGTGACATTTTAATTTAGCTTTTTTGCTTCTGGATGCAATGTTTTTTGGATACACGAGTGTCTTTTTAACAGCAAACAATGCAGAAAGATTATGAAGGTGCATCTAGTCAGTTTTATTGGACAGGCTCTTTTTCTTTTTCCAGCTTTTTGCATAGTTTAGTGCTGTACAGATGACAAAGAAGTGTTGCCCTGTGTTGAGAAGTAGTGAGAAATCATGATCTAACTTTAAGGAGAGCATTTATTTTTTGCCTTCCCTCCACTTAGACTGTAATCATAAGTGAGAACTGGATTTTGATCCTTGAGGTGCATTCCATGGTGATGGGAGGCCTGGGTTTCTACATTATTAGAAGGTTCGGGGGTTAAAGGGCTTTTTCACTATCCTAGCGTTCAGAATAGTTATTTGTTCGGTGTTACATGCACTCCTAAATCAAAAGCTCTAGGCAAATGCGAGTGGCTGCTGTGTTTTTGTGGTTGTTTTTTGGTAAGGCACTTACTCTGGGTCTGAGTCATAGTCTTTATCTTTCTCCCTGCAGCTCATTTTGATGGTTCATATGTTTCTAATAATGTGTGCTTCTGTTCACTGAAGCTGTTTGAAATGCCTATGTGAAAATTGTAGCTTCTGCCATTCACCATGGTTTTTAAAAAATATTTTATAACATTTAAAATCTAAAATGGCATTTGCCTGTTGCCATTACATCTGTGACACGGAGCTGTGGCAGATAGTAGGTGAGAATAAGGAGTTACTTGGTGTTTGTCCATGCCGTATGCACTGAGACTGCTGTCTGTAGATGTAACTGTTCTTCTGCCATCCGTTTCAGTCCTCATTGTAACAAGTAAGAGTGTAGAGCTTGGAGGGGAGAAATGTATATACAGGTAGGTCGCTTATATTGTTTTATGTTTCCCTTCTGCTTTAATTCGCACTTACGTTTTTGAGAACCCAAACTTCTGGCTTGAGACATGCTGCCTTTCGGAGTAGAGATGAATTTCTTGTGCTTCTACATTCCATTAAAAATCCAGATGCTGGTGAGCAACAGCAGTGAGTAACTGAGTATATGCCTTCCAAAATTTCAAGTGAACTTTCCTAACGTTTGCCATTTGTGATGGCAGAGTGCAGCACCCTCCATTGTACCGAGCAATTTCCACAGCAGTAACAGAACCTGCTGCTTTGTTTATACAACTTTTGGGCCTAGACTCCACGAAAACTCCTGAAAAGCACCTTTGTGAGCTGGGGTGACTTCTGGCTGGGTTATCGGGTCGAGCTGAGGCTGAAGATGTTTTTGCAAATAGAGGCTTTTTTAGAACTTATTTTCTTTTCCTTGTCTATCAGACTAATGGCTGTGCATTCGATAAAGCTCCTTTAAAGCTTAATACTACTTGATGCAGCTGACTGCTGTCAAATAGAGGCATTATTGGCAGTTCCTGGAAAAATCTGGCACTTCAATTTGTCTCTACTTCATCTCAGACCCTCAGTGAAGCTGTAGGTCTGGTGAAATCAACAGAACGGGGTAGGAACTTCTCCTAACAGCCAGTTTTCCTGGTATTATCTATGCAGCTGAGATGCTGTAGCTGTGACCATTTCTGGTACTGACTTAGTTTGGTTACTTTGGCAGTGGTACAGATGAGAACTGGTTTCACAAGTGTATGTAAGGGACAGTGGTACAGTAGCATCTCTGTAGTTAAGTGTCAAGAACCATCTACAGGGTGGTGTCACGAAAGCCACCAGTCCAACTTACTAAGACAGCTCTAAAATATTAGGACAAATAATGTATGCTTGTTGTCAGGATGTCTCTGGTTCTGATGGTGAAATCCTCATGGCTTGTATTTCTTCTCATGAGAATGTTGTTTTGAACGATGGAGCAGCTCAGTTGATTTATTGTCCTGTAATGTGTTTCAAGAGGCTTCTTTGATAGGTGAGATAGAAATATCCTCAAGAGGGACCCAGGGTTTTTGAGCAAATATAGCTATATATGCACATATATTTTAAGGTCAACTTTTGAAGAGCTCTTTACTCATGAACTGAATCTGGTTCTGCATATAGAAATCGTGTGTTTATCTAAGGCATTGAGATGTAATTTCAGTTTATACCATGTTAGCACAACTAATCCTTTCAGTGATGTTCAGCTCCTGCCAATTCTGTCAATGGACTAATTGTGTGAAGTGAAGCATACAAGCGCAGCAGTGTTTTATGTACTACATCTTACTGCTTCCTGACTCTGCCTCACTACCTTCTTGCAGTCTCCTAGCCAGATCTGTTGTACAGTTAGAAATACCCAGGTTTGACAAACTCCTTTGCATTGCAGGAAGCCAACTTTTGTAGCGCATCCGTAGGAAGCGTCTCCACTACAGCCTTTCACCACGCGGGAGAGAGACTGAAGATGTAGGCAGCTGGCAAATGTGAAAGCACTGAAGAGGTGTTGTGAGGCTGACAGTGCTTTTTATAGAGCGTGTGTTTTCTGGGAAGGACGTAAGAAGGCAGATAAACAAGTGATGACTGTGGCAAGCTGAGAAATAGCTGCGGCAGACCAGGATGTGCCAAGAAGATGATGACTGCAAAAAGGTAAGGATGCCAACGTCATCCTATCCTTTTTCTTCCTGCTTGTGTGTTTTCTTCATTATCAGTGATTCTTCCTTTGAAAACACTGATGTTTTATGGTGAATCTTGTGAATGCTAAACAGCTATTTGGCATTACTTTGAGAAAAACATGGTAGTATTTTTATAGCTTGCTCTAGCCCTCTCAATTGCTTCTTTGTTTTTTTTTCTAGCAAAAATACTGATCAGGAATACCCCTGGATAATTCCTGCGTAGAGATTAATAGTCCAGCAAGACACTATTGGTGTTGGGGAAAATTGATGTTGAAGTTGATCAAGTCTTACAGAAGACTTTTTGGCTCAAGGTTAGAAATAACTCTGAGCAACATATTGTCTCTTGGGTAAACTGTTTTTACTTAAAGGTATGCCAGGAAGGATGTATGACTAATCTGTTTCAAAAACCTGTGTCATGATGCCATGAATGCATCCAAAGGGAGACTGTCTGGGGGTTAACTTGTGTTCAGGTCTAACAGTGCAGTGTTATGGTGTGATTTAGGATGTTACTCAGCCTTGGCTTAAGTCTGTCAGCCAAACAAATGGTGAAATTCCTTTCGTAGGTGTGGATTTGTGCCACGGCTGAGGGACTTTTAAAATCCCAGTGGTAGTGTTGTCAGCCTGTTTTAATGTAGTTTACGGTTAGATTAACATTGATGCTCAGTCATTTAATTTTTCTTTCCTGGCCCAATTATACCGAGGGAAGTCTTTGTCATGAATAGTTTTAAGTTTTAGCTTCCCTTATGTTAAAAATGCCTGTGCTGTTTTTCCTTTAAACCTTCTCAGTGGTCTTTGCTTCTGGGCAGAAAGCACATGTGGAAAAGCACTGTAGTGCCAGGTGTTGTTGCAAGACTTATTCCATGTATTAGAATTGTACCTTAAAAGGTGAGGATAGTGTGCAGTGATGATAGCCTTCTAGATGGTAACAAAGCTCCTCGTGATTTTGAGTAAGACTTCATCTGAATGCTCCTGATAATCCCTGTTCTTAGTTCCTTGTGTTTTATGGGAGCATCTGATAGATTATGTCAAGTGAAGTCTTAGTTTCAGCAGTTAGCCTTCTAGTTACTTGGTTCTCCAATTACTCTTCAGATGAAGCTTCCGGTGTTTGAACAGGACCGTGTTTGCGACCTGATGTTTTGGAAAGTATGACCCTGGAAGCTGGAATGTATGTCATAACTATGGGATCGACTGCCTTCAAAATTTCAGTGCTCTGGGATTGGAGAATTTGGGGTGCCAGCATTGCTCAGATGAGCTGGTCACCTTAATGAATGACTGGAACGTAATGGTAACAGATAATGACTTCCTAGTAATTCTTAAGCCTGACAGACTTGGTTGCGTAGACTACTTTCTGGTTGGCAGTGGTCGTAGTTGTGTTATTCCAAGTTAAGTTTCTGCACACAGGATTGCCTATGTAAGGGTCTTAGCACCTTCTGAGTCTTAGCACAAACACTTCATGACTGAGATCTACTAGAGTGGCTGAGAAATGACTGTAAATTATTAGGATGCTCTTGAGCATCCAGACTGAATGACCAAATTTTCATGTGCCTGAATGACTGTCCTTTTCATTTTTGTCTTTCAGGCCCTCAGGTTCCATCAGCCGCCAGGTGATCACATTGCAGCAGCGTAGGTGTTGCCGTAAGGATCAGGAAGTGTCCTGTCTGCTTTGCCGTTTCTCTTTTGGTCCTGCTGGGTAAACACTGGAGAGAGCCCAATATGTGGGGAGAGCACAAGTTTTAAGAGAGTTGTCAAGCCAGCTGTTGTACATACATGCATCTGTGAAAAGTACCTCAAGTCCAGCGGCCTCTGTCACATAGTGAGGATTGTACAAACTGTTAGTTCGGTTGGGGTAGACTATGCTTTTTGAGAGATGATGCTCAGACGAGGATTTCTTGCATTTCTCCCTCGACTTGTAGGCCTGCTGGTGGTGGCCTGTTGCTCTGTGTCCATCGTCTATATGTTGGCTTGCACACCCAAGGGTGACACTGAGCAGCTCGCCTTGCCCAGGGTGCACAGTCCGACTGCAAAGGAGGGGTATGAAGCTATTCTGCAGGAGCGTGAAGAGCAGCACCGCAATTACGTAATCAGTTTGAAGAAACAAATTGCCCAGCTGAAGGCTGAGCTCCAGGGCAAGACTGAGCAGCTTAAGAGCATGCAGGATCAGAACTCAGACCCCTTGGACTTTCAGCTTGACCACAGTAACCCGGAGAAGGCCCAGGCCAGTCTGCTGGCTTACCTTCGTGCCCAAATAGACAAAGCGGAGGTGCACAGTGGTGTTAAGCTGTCCACAGAGTATGCAGCTGTACCCTTTGAGAGCTTCACCCTACAGAAGGTGTACCAGCTGGAGACAGGGCTGACACGCCACCCGGAAGAGAAACCTGTGAGGAAGGATAAGCGAGATGAGCTGGTAGAGGTGATTGAGCTAGCTGTTGGGAGTTTGAACAACCTGGAGGGAGACAGCAATACAAAGCACCGTGTATACACAACTTCTGACTTCGTTGAAGGTTTGTATGCAGGCGGTGGGTTTGAGTCCACCTGCTGAGCTGGCTGAGCGGGACTGCCTTGTTGAGGGACATGGAGTAACATTATAGCACAGAAGTATGGAACAGTGTTAGTGCTGTGACCCAGAAGGCTATCTTGGACACAGCTGCAGTATCACAACTTGTCTGGGGCACAGAGCTTTGTGACAGCAGAACCTCAGTCTGTCATAGCAGCCAGCAGTGTATGTTCACTGCTATGTTATTTAGTCACGTGGTTGCTTCAGAACTGACAGAGCAAGTTAAAAATGACCGGGCCACAATCCCAGCTTTGTTACCAGTGTGAAGGTTGACAGCTCCAGTTCAAATCCAAACAGTGTGACTGCTCTGAGTTAGAAGTGCAGGGGATTGTGCAGCAGAAACATATAGGAGAAGATTTCACAGGCCTTGTTTCCGAGGGTTCATGATTATTATTGACTAAGGAAGCTACATTTTAATTTTTAATAAGGTGTCCTGGTTTCATTTTGTTGAAGCTGGCACATTGCCTGTTTTGTTGTTCATTAGTGTTGTCTGAGAGATCTAATACACAGCTGACCTCGCTGAGTTTTATGTAAGAGTAGAAGAATGTCTTTCTGATCTGCACATGCTGGTACTGTGGATGAAGGAGGCATTTTGGTAGATGCCTGCATTTTACAGCTTTTTTTTTTTTAGCTGAACACCAGGGACCAGGGCTTGGGCAGAGAGCTGGGAGGTGCTTGTCTACTTGACCGGAGCTACACGCTTGCAGTTTGCTTCCCACTGTTCGCTTGTTGCAAAACGCATTTCTTCTGAGATGCTTCTTGCCACATAGAGTGCTTCGTGTTCCAGTGAAGTTATCCCTTTTGTTAGAGCATGTTTCTTATGCTCAGTCAAGGATATTTGCCTGGTTTCCAGTGGACCGAGGCAGAAACCGGCGTGTACGAAAGCATGTGGAGGGCATAATGCGTGCTGCAGCACACCAGTTAACACTGGTGTTAGGTAGCCAGCAAAGCAGACTGTTTTTTTTTTTTAGAGTTTAGAGCTGTCCAGTACAACTCAGGCTTTCTGGGAGGTATGACCAAGCTCTGCACTGAAAGTAATAAAATTTAACCATATAAGCTTTATGTTATGTTGCTGTTTTAGAATTAACATGGCATGCAAGCTGTGTGCATCCTTTATATAGGATGTGCAGTTACTGCTGTTGTCTTAAGGTTGGACTGGTGGGAGACAGGAAAAGAAAAACCAGGTAATCAAGGTCAGAGTAGTTGAAAACCTGAAGTGCTGCTGTTGACATGACACTTTGTTTTTACCTTTATCAACCATCTCTGACACTGGCTTGAGTCCTGCTTTCTCAGTAGTGATGCCAATCCTGCAATTTAGTGTAGCTAGCATATTAAGTTATGCAAGAAAATCTTAATTGGTTTGAGCCTCTTGCAAGGTTTTTCTTTATTCTTGTAGCTTACATCTGTTACCCATCGTCAGGTTTTCAGTATTAGGCCGTTGCTGATGTTTAGCAGTAGACAGAGTGGTGGCATGCAGGAAGAAGGTGTTTCTTCGAGTACTTTTACTTAATGGTAAGTGTTTCGTCTCTGTATGATGTCTTCTATTTATAGACACTCACTTATGCACAAGAGTGAGACTGTGACACTACCTTGCATATGAGCTAAATTTCCTTTAAGGAGATTTGCTGTTAACGTGAAATTGGATATGCTTCTCTGACAGTTTTCCTTCCAAGAGTTATAGCTGACACACGGTGGATTTTCCCATATTTTTCTTGCTCGGAACTGAGAGAAGCACACCTTCCCCTGGGGCCTGAAGTGTATCCATCTGGCAACTTCTATGCTCTCCTCTGCTTACAGAGACACAGTTGAGCCATTCAGTTGCTGTAATCTTGTCCTTGGCCACCTTGTTTCTCCCACTTTCTATTCCAAGTTATCTGACTTCCTGCCTCAAGGAGTTATTAAGGAAGAAAGTGGAAAAAATCAGGAGTCTCTCTGTTGTGTAAGCAAAGACTTGTGCTTTCAATTGGAAGCTGGTTGCTTAGTGGGCGGAGTAGCAGGTTTGGTCATTAAGCCATGTAGGTTGCAGTAGAGCTGGACAGATTTGGATGTTATTCGTTTGTTCAAAAATGGAGGTAATAATTTGAAGACTCTCAGAAGCCTGAGCAGCTGTACCTATAGGAGCACTTCTGTGAGATCTGTTTTTATTAAAAAAAAAAAAAGCACTTATTGTACTGTCAAGTATGTTGTACTGTAAATGTTTCTGCCTTTGGCTATCTAAATAATTGGAGTTTTAATTAAGATGTGAGACAAATAAAAAGGAGTGGCTCTACTTCAAGTTGACAGGTACCACTGATGGGCTACCCAGTGCAGCTATAACCTGAGAATTTACTGGGAGAAAGGATAATGCCTTTCCTTAAGAGTTTTTTTAGCTCTGTGAAGTGGGAAGACCCCTGTAATATCGAGTTGTAAAGGGAGTGGTGAATGCTGATCTATCTTAAGTGATTTCTGCATCATCCAACAGAATACCAGTAGAGGGCATGTGTATAGGCATAGAGGTCTACTCCTACCATAATGGTCCTAAGCTCATCTAGTTCATACATCCACATACCACCGATGTTGCATCCAGGGAGTGCTTCTGTTGGCAATGGAAAACCTGAAGTCTATCATCTCAGTGGAACTGAGGTGAAAATTGTCATCTACTCAACAGCTTTTTAATCAAGTGGGCTCAAGACATTCAGGCTCACTTCTGAGGCTTGCTGCCTGACCTTGTGTGAATCACATTGCTCCTTTTTTAAGAGAAGTTACATAAGCACTATACTAAGTTTTCCTGCTTCAAAAAAAAAAAACAAAACCAAAAAACCACCAAAACCAAACAAACCCAAGAAGAAACACGTGAAAAACAGGACTGTTATACTCAATGCACTTTTAAATATTTTTAATGACCTGTTTTCAGCTTGCATGCGGTTCTCTTAAAGAAAAATGTTATAATTATAAATTTTTGGATTACCTCCCTGCAGAACAGAACTTTGCCTTCACCTGGGCTGCTTGTTTTCTACTGTGCTTTAAGTCTTGAGCAGAACTGTGGTGCTAGAAGCAGCCTCTCTTGATGTGTGCCTAGTATAGGGTAGAGACCCTTTCAGTCACTGTGTGCACTGTCTTTTAAGGAGCCTCTTCTTTATTTGGCAAAGGTCCTCCAGTTTGACAAATAAATTATATACCTCTGGGGCAGTTTTATTTATGATCACATTGTTTCTTGGCTGTAGTAGGAGAGGATGTAGAGAAGTTAAAGATGCCACCTGGTAGGTCTTATTAAATTGGTTAATTGAATCTTTTATTAAGAAAGATGTGGGTACACTAAGTCAAAAATGAAACATTCCCATCTATTTCTCTCTGAAGAAAATGTATATCAGAATTAATTTTGGTGTTGTTTTTTTGTTCATCTTAATGGCAGAAGGCTATGTTATGTTTCCACAAAACAATCCTCCTTGACGTGGCTTACATTAAAAAATAAGAAATGAGTACCCCCAGGGATACACTTGGATTATCAGCAAGCTTTAATAACAGGAAGAAGGCAAAGGCCCAGATTTCTATTTTCTGACCATCAGGAAGAGGAAGTGCAGGACCAATTAAGTCATCACTACAGATGATCTGCAGTGCGGCTTCCAGTTGAGTAATAGTAGTTTATGGCTTGTACCTTGGGCAGACTGGTATAAAAAGGCAGGGAGAATGAAGACCACGGTTCAAAAAGATTGGTAGAAAGATAAAGATGGGTATCCTGTCTCAGTGCAGTCCTGTGTGATGCTGGAGGAAAGAAGCTGTTGTTTAGTAACTTGACAATAAAAATAAAACTTGAACAAAGTAACAGGTCAGTACATTTTCTTCATATTAAGCTGCTGCTGTGCATGTTCAAGAATAAAAGAGTTAGGCAATGGCAGAGGAGAGGCAGTCCACAGAACTCGTGCCAGATAAAATCGTTTCTTATGGATCTGTTGGATGTTCTCACCATACCAATGGAAGACCGGCAACACAAGATAAGAGCTGCTGTCACTTGGTCATTCAAAGAATCTTTCAATACACAATATCAAACTGTTATTTATAACCAGGCAAAGAAGGAAAAAAAAGGTCAACCTGAAGAATTTTCTTCCAGATAGGTTTTTCTTGACTCTTGAATTTCTGAAAGGGTTGGAAAGCAGTGGAGTTAGACTCTTCTGCTGATGAAGTTGGTGAGATGTTTACAGTGAGTTTAAGGAGTTAGGAAAAATTAAATGCTTGTTCCTGAATGTGGTGGATGGGGCTAAGAAGAAATTTTGAGTATGCACTGCAGGGCCAGAAGTGTCATTTTGAATGGGTAACACCTATGGCCTTTCAGCCATCTATGTCACATTTAAGTTATCAGTAGTGTTGCAGTAAGCTGTGACTATTACTTCTTGTGTCAGCCCACAGCGTGGGATGAATTTCACCCATGGAGAGTGTTGAAAGTTCATTCTATATAGCAAATAAATACATCTAAAGAGTGCTCTCTACCTACAAAAGAAACCCTGTCCAGAAACACCTATGCAGCCTTCACTTTACAGCGTCTGCTGTAATGCAGTGTCTATGCCGTGTTTTCGGTGGTGTTTCCTCCCACAGTCAGGCTGGGGCAGCTCAGCAGTGGAGAGGGGGTTGCTTGATGCAGGAACGGAGATAGCTCTGTGTGTTCAAGGTAACAGTCCTTGGCTACTTTGTATGAAATGAATATCCTCTGGAGCTGTCCAGTGCAGTCTGAAGGATTTGTTCTGCTTTTACTTTGTGGCAAATGCTACAGTGTCATCTTTGCAGACCATTGCCCAGGAGTGGTCTGAAAAAAAAAAAAAGAGAACAGTATGTCTGCTGGGTTATACTGTGCAATAGCAGATGGTGACCTTCAGGGGGCTGTAATTGAGAGAAGTGTAGGTGTGCACCTGTTAGAATACCGATTAACTCCTACAGCCCAGCCNTAGGAGAGGATGTAGAGAAGTTACAGATGCCACCTGGTAGGTCTTATTAAATTGGTTAATTGAATCTTTTATTAAGAAAGATGTGGGTACACTAAGTCAAAAATGAAACATTCCCATCTATTTCTCTCTGAAGAAAATTATATCAGAATTAATTTTGGTGTTGTTTTTTTGTTCATCTTAATGGCAGAAGGCTATGTTATGTTTCCACAAAACAATCCTCCTTGACGTGGCTTACATTAAAAAATAAGAAATGAGTACCCCCAGGGATACACTTGGATTATCAGCAAGCTTTAATAACAGGAAGAACGCAAAGGCCCAGATTTCTATTTTCTGACCATCAGGAAGAGGAAGTGCAGGACCAATTAAGTCATCACTACAGATGATCTGCAGTGTGGCTTCCAGTTGAGTAATAGTAGTTTATGGCTTGTACCTTGGGCAGACTGGTATAAAAAGGCAGGGAGAATGAAGACCACGGTTCAAAAAGATTGGTAGAAAGATAAAGATGGGTATCCTGTCTCAGTGCAGTCCTGTGTGATGCTGGAGGAAAGAAGCTGTTGTTTAGTAACTTGACAATAAAAATAAAACTTGAACAAAGTAACAGGTCAGTACATTTTCTTCATATTAAGCTGCTGCTGTGCATGTTCAAGAATAAAAGAGTTAGGCAATGGCAGAGAAGAAGAGGCAGTCCACAGAACTCGTGCCAGATAAAATCGTTTCTTATGGATCTGTTGGATGTTCTCACCATACCAATGGAAGACCGGCAACACAAGATAAGAGCTGCTGTCACTTGGTCATTCAAAGAATCTTTCAATACACAATATCAAACTGTTATTTATAACCAGGCAAAGAAGGAAAAAAAAGGTCAACCTGAAGAATTTTCTTCCAGATAGGTTTTTCTTGACTCTTGAATTTCTGAAAGGGTTGGAAAGCAGTGGAGTTAGACTCTTCTGCTGATGAAGTTGGTGAGATGTTTACAGTGAGTTTAAGGAGTTAGGAAAAATTAAATGCTTGTTCCTGAATGTGGTGGATGGGGCTAAGAAGAAGCTTTGAGTATGCACTGCAGCGTCGGAAGTGTCATTTTGAACGGGTAACACCTCTGACCTTTCAGCCATCTATGTCACATTTAAGTTATCAGTACTGTTGCAATAGGCTGTGACTATTACTTCTTGTGTCAGCCCACAGCGTGGGATGAATTTCACCCATGGAGAGTGTTGAAAGTTCATTCTATATAGCAAATAAATACATCTAAAGAGTACTCTCTACCTACAATAGAAATCCTGTCCAGAAACACCTATGCAGCCTTCACTTTACAGCGTCTGCTGTAATGCAGTGTCTATGCCGTGTTTTCGGTGGTGTTTCCTCCCACAGTCAGGCTGGGGCAGCTCAGCAGTGGAGAGGGGGTTGCTTGATGCAGGAACGGAGATAGCTCTGTGTGTTCAAGGTAACAGTCCTTGGCTACTTTGTATGAAATGAATATCCTCTGGAGCTGTCCAGTGCAGTCTGAAGGATTTGTTCTGCTTTTACTTTGTGGCAAATGCTACAGTGTCATCCTTGCAGACCATTGCCCAGGAGTGGTCTGAAAAAAAGAACAGTGTGTCTGCTGGGTTATACTGTGCAAGAGCAGATGGTGACCTTCAGGGGGCTGTAATTGAGAGAAGTGTAGGTGTGCACCTGTTAGAATACCGATTAACTCCTACAGCCCAGCCGCTAGTCGGACTGCCTTCTCCAATGATACTCAATCACATGTTGGTTTAATAGCAAATATCTCATGTCTCTGCTGCATTTTCAGCTTAGAAGCAGCCCATTAAGGCTGCATCATTTTTCTGTCCTAGATCTGAGTTTTACTCCAAAAATCTCTCTCTTGTCCTTGCACAGGGATCTACCGCACAGAAAAAGACAAAGGCACGTTGTATGAGCTGGCTTTTAAAGGGGACACAAAACACCAGTTCAAGAAGATTGTTCTATTTCGTCCATTTGGTCCTGTAATGAAAGTGAAAAATGAAAATGTGAATATGGCTGACACACTTATTAATGTCATTGTGCCTTTGGCCAAGAGAGCCAGCAAGTTTCGTCAGTTCATGCAGAATTTCAGGTACGTCTCCATCCCAGTGCTGCTTCTCATTTATCTTACTTGCTAAGTAAGATGCCACTTCAGCGGTTGTTGAGACCTCCCTCAGTAGTAGTTATGCTACGTTTGCATAGTCTTTTGCTGTGTGTTCAAGAAATTGTTTTTGAAGCTAAGGGGTGTGAAAGGCATTTTATTCTTAATGCGTTGTCTTTGGCAGAAAAGCAACCGTAGTTTAGTCATCAGGGTTTCTGATTTTCGTGTGTCACAGAAGCACAGGATTGTAGGGTTGGAAGGAACCTCTGAAGAGAATCTGGTCTAATACCTGTGCAGGTTCCTGGGAGTAGGTTGTAGTACCTGGCTTGTGTGTCTAAGTCTGTTTTCTTGGGCATGCGTTATTGTGTGGTAGTGTAAGAATTTCATGCTGCAAGTTGCAGAGGGAAAATAGAGAATTAGTGCTCCCAGACACTTTGCCAGGATTCATTTGGGAAAATATTCAGGCAATAAGAGTCAGAAAGGGAGCAGAGGAAAACTTCAGGATAGTTAGGGGTTGGTAATTTTTAAGTCCTGTTCTTTCTCAGCGTAGATGTGATCTTTGGAGGGAAAATGTAACTGAAACGTAGCTTTAAATAGCTGCCTGGAAAAGGCTGTCTTAGCAACAGATAGCGACTCCTGGAATGGGATTTATTTTGATAATTCTAGCCATCTATAAATAGGCTCCTTGTCTAAGTTAACCGTCTGAGGGATGTTTGTTTTAGAATGGGAGAAATCACCCTTTGGTCGTGCTGCTCTCTCTACTGATTAGAGAAAAAGTCTTGCTGATTAAACTTTGTACTAATGTGGCATGTGTAGTGATAGGTTATATTAGGTGTACCCGTAGGCTTTTGGCGTGATCTCCAGGTGATACTTGACTTTAGGAAATGTTCCTTAGCAAAATGACCAAGATCTGAATTTGTAGGTATCTGTTACAGAAACTAAATAAAAATGGAGGTTAAGAAGTAGAGATTGTGTAGCGCGTTTACAGTCCTTCTCATCGTGTTCTTATAAGTGGCACAGTTAGTGCCTGCCGGCCCGTTCTGATTGGGTCTGGGTGACGGTTTTAAACAATGTGCTGTTAACAAAGCAGACACTCTTTAGAGAGCTGTTATCCAACCTGCCTAAAAGGTAGTCAGTCTGCGATCCCTTCTAGCAGAGGCAGAGAGCCCCTTGGTTGGTGAAGAGATCTCTGCTGGTGAACTGAGCCCTCAGGAATGCCTTCCAAGGCCCACCCTACTCTGTCTTCCCCAGTAAGTGCTGGTTACTAAAGCAAGCTAATTTCATAAATCTGTCTCTCCTCTCTAGGGAAATGGGCATTCAGCAGGATGGGAGAATTCACCTCACAGTAGTTTACTTTGGAAAAGAACAAGTGAATGAAGTCAAAGCTATACTTGAAAATACCTCCAAGTAAGTATTTGAATAGCTGCGAATGTACGCAGTGATGGTATCATGAATTGGGGACCAGATTTAGAAAAAAAGCAAACAAGTCCTTAACTGCATTGGAGAAAAAAAATCATTGTTTGTTTGTATCAGCTGTAAATGGTGCTATTCTGACAGTCCCAGATTTTTAAAGGTGACTTTTTAACTGTTAAGTCTGTAGGCTAACTTCCAGAGACAGGTGCAGACAATCTAGTAGAGCATACAGGACCTAGATGCTTTTGACCGTCTAGCCAAAAGATCTCGTCTTGATCGGCTTTGTTATAATCTCCAGGCTGGAAGAAGGCCCTCACTTATATAGATACCATAGGTAATGTGACTACAGGTATTTTACAGTTGCCTGCTGAAGATACTGTCCACCTTATAGGGGTTTTTGTCAGGTCTGCCCAAGGAGTGTCTCTGACAGGAACGCTAGCGTAATTGTACGCAGGTCAAGCTCTGAAAGTAGATGCAGTGAAATTCTCCTTGAGATTTTAAGAGGTCATCTGTTCCCCTGAAGTGCTCTCAGAACCCTGGTATGATAGATTTCTAGGTTGTTTTATATTGGAGTCCCATACCCACTTGCACTAAGAGCTGTAAGTGAGCGTATGTTGATGAATATTTTCCTACCCTAGATCAACCAATTTCAAGAACTTCACTTTCATCCAATTGAATGAAGAGTTTTCCAGGGGCAAAGGACTAGACATTGGTGCTCGAGTTTGGAAAGGAAGTAATGTCGTTCTCTTTTTTTGCGATGTGGACATATACTTCACAGCTGAATTCCTGAACTCCTGTAGATTGAACACGCAGCCAGGTACTGCTACTCGTGAATTAAGTGGCCAGATCCGTAGCCACGGTGTAACAGTACTACAGTGTTATTGTATTTGAATTGGTAACAGAGCTGCTGTAAATCGTTCTTAAAACCTAGGAAACTAATTAAGGCGTATGAAAATTCCATTGCTCGTTGGCTTTTGGAAAGTTACAGCACCCCCACGCCCACTGGTAATTGAATTCCTTGCCTATGGCACCTGTACTTTCTGGAGCTGAACCTTTTTGTTGACTATATCCTCACATTTGCATTCCCGTGCAAAGAATATAACTTGACTTGAAAACTTCTTTGGCCGTATGGTTTCGGTTCAGTCTGGAGAGCATCTTGTAGGTGTGAGAAATGTTTTATGCAGTTTAAACAACAAATAATTAGCCCATTGTCGTTTCCAGGAAAGAAAGTTTTTTATCCTGTACTCTTCAGCCAATATAATCCCAGTATAATTTATGGTCATCAGGATTCCATTCCGTCTTTAGAACAGCAGCTGGTAAGTGTATGTTTTACAGAATGCCTGCTTTTCTATGTACAAAGCTCTCAATTTTAAACTGTGCGTGTGCTCTTAGGAAGTATTTCCCTATTCCTTGTGCAGTGACATGCGTAAGACAAGAGTACTATGCGGACAAAATAAAGTATAGCAGTTACCTCACAGTGAATTCTGAAGTTATTTCACCCAAAAATATATTGGTACAGTTTATTTTAGCCCTCGTTTGTTACTTTATACCTCGAAACTAAGAATCTAAATTTTATCTGCTGCTCTGTCAGAAGGGATTTTTCTAATGAGCGAACTCCTCGCCTGTGGCGTGGTGTCTTGTGGTAAAAGTCCCTGATGCTGCTCTCTTCTCCTCTTTCTTTCCTTACATCTTGAAAAGTTGGTGCTCGTCACAGCTGCCCCTCTTGTTGCAGGTGCTGCATCTGACAGGGCCTGTCCTGTCCCAGCCTGGGTGCTCTCAGAGTTTGGGGTTGTCGGCAGCCCAGCAACAGTCACAACTGAACAAGACAGACACAGTTTTCTTTCCTCTCCTTTCTAAGATACAGCATGCTTAAGACTACTGATGTAGGGAATAAGTAGTTGAAAAGATCGTGGCAGAGTAGCACCTAGAGATTAAAAATTAATTCCTCATTCACAGCATCTATGAAAAGACAATCTTTTTTTAAGCTGTCACACTTAAAATTTATTTTTAATGTTATTGAAAAGTCTGGAAAATCCTTGTTACTGCTTTTGTCTCAGAGGAAACCTATTATGGCAATACTATAGAATTTGCTTTAGCTTTTCTCTCTGATTAGAGTATGTTAGAGATCCTCGGGCTTGTGAGCACAGTGCTTGGAAAGGAAATAGAGTTTAGCTCACAAACTCTCATAAATTCCACAAACCGCTTTGTCAGGACTGTGCAAATATTTATAGCTAATACTTGAACTGTAAAATGCGGTGCTTATTTCAGAAAAAGCTTCTTGATTTCAAGTTGTACTGCCAATCTCATTTTTATGTAGATTTTTATACTTTCAGCCTGCATTAGTTCCTGGGCACGAGGCCAGATCTCTGCCATTAAAACACAACAGTTACCTCTATCCCGGTACTTGGGCTGCTGAGAAAAAAAGACTTCTGAAATCTTTGGAAGAAATAGATCTGTGCAGGAGCTATTTGTGCAGAAACTGTTTACCCTAATGGGAAATAATAATGCTAATGCACACGAGTAGCTTGCATCGAGGGCATAGTTATGGAGATGTCTTGTTACAGTGCAGACCTGAAAGATAAGGTCTTATTTTCTTTTAATTGTTTTCTTTGTTGGCTTGGCTTTTTTAAGTGAGAGAAGAAACAAGAAAGAGAGAGCAACAGGAGCAGTAAAACAAAAAAAAAAAACCACTTGAATGACGAGGGTTATGAACAAAGGGGGGAAAGGCATGAATGAGAAGTCAGGAGAGGCTATTTTGGAAGAGGAATTTTTGGTAAAGGAAATGCTGCTGGGATTGATAAAACCGGAAATGGAAATCCTGGCTCATCTCCTACAACTTGGTTGCAAAGGAAGCCAAAACTTTCAAAAATAGCTGCTTAAGGGTACGTTTGTAACCACCCCTTGAAGAAGGTGAAGTGCTGCTAACTTCCTTAGTGGATTTAAATACCTGTTCCAGTCTGTTGAAACCCTTGGATGTCTCACGTTAGGCCATTCACACATGTGAATTATGACCTTGGTGGTCTATTTTTGTATATTTGCTTTGACAATTATAGCTGTGCTCTCTAATTGCTCTGATTTTCTGTCTATAGTACGTTGCATTTTTGTAGTCCATCTCAGTGTTGTGGGCAGCCTATCTGTTATGACGAAGATTTGTATGGAATATATATTTACCTCTGAATATTTCTGGACTCTAGTTTTAGCTGATAGCTAAAATAGTTATATAGTGAAAACTATCCTTACCGCTTTTTGAATTTTGGTCCAAATCAAGTTAATCAAGAAACTGTCATTTGTACAATCAGGTCAGAGCATCTGTTTTCTTCCAGAGCTCTTGTGGTCCACAGTCCAGATCCCACCCATCAGCTCCATTGCCGAGTCTGGCTTTTCTGTCTTCCCAGTATGTTTCTTGCTTGTGATTTGTGTCCCACAGACAGATGATTTTGGATGTTGATGTGCCTCTGAGATTGTGGTGGGATATTTTTCTATTTTGTCGACAACAGCGGGAGGGGAGCAAAAGCTGATCCGTCAGTGTCAGGGGATTTATCCATGACAGCTAATGACATAGTTGCTTTTCTAGGCAGAAACAAGCTATGAATATCTACGGAAGTTGGTAGATGGGCTACAGATTTACATGGTATAGAGTGAATTGGCTGCTGTTCCTGTTTCTGATGGCATTTGAGACCTTGCTTCTCTGCTGCTCACACTGTAAGCATTTCTACTACCATATAAATGTTCCTTTCCCCCCGTGCAGATTATTAAAAAAGAAACTGGATTTTGGAGAGACTTTGGTTTTGGGATGACTTGCCAGTACAGATCTGATTTTATCAACATAGGTAAGAAAAATACACTCGAATACATTGGCAGTTTCAGTAAAACTTTGAAAAATGCTATCAACTTTTCTTTTCCCTGGCCATTGTGTGTCTATGCCTCTGCTTTGCGGCAGTGATCTGGCTAGCTGTTCAGGCTATTCCCAAGTGCCATAGAGGTTACTAGAATCTAAGCACTGATTACTACAAATAAAGCAATTTTGACTGATGGTGGAAGACTTTGAAGTTCAGGAATTATGGACGCTTTGTTGGCAGAAAGCGTGGCTATTTTCAAGGGCTGACTGGAGCTAGAAAACAGCTGTAGTACAATTTATAGCATCAAGTTTGGTAGTGGAAGGTACATGTTTCTAGAGTTATTCTGGATTTTCTTTGTGTCAGGTGGCTTTGATCTGGACATTAAAGGCTGGGGTGGTGAAGATGTACATCTGTACCGCAAATACCTTCACAGCAATCTCATCGTGATCAGAACGCCCGTCAGGGGTCTCTTCCATCTCTGGCATGAAAAACGATGTCTGGACGAACTGACCCCAGAGCAGTACAAAATGTGCATGCAATCCAAGGCCATGAATGAGGCCTCTCACGGCCAGCTAGGGATGCTTGTTTTCAGGCAAGAGATTGAAACCCACCTCCACAGACAGAAACTGAGCACTAAGAAGACTTGAAGCCAGAATTTTGCTAACAGAACATGAGTTAAGACTGAAAGAGGATGAAGATTTCAGCAGGCCAGCAGCGAAAGCAGATGAGAGAAAGTGCTTCTTCCGAGTTTTTCATAATTGGGCTTTTCAATTCTCCATTAGCCTGTCCAGCACTTGCTTGTGGGGGAGACTTGAACACTTGATGAGATTAAAGGTCACAGAGACAACGAACGTTTCATAAATACCAGTGTGTTACACTAACGAAGGATATGTTCTTCCATTTGAACGTTTGTAAGATGCATACAGTTGTTTAAAAGATTGACCCTTTGGTGCTTTAATAATAATGATCTATTCCCTACATATCTAACAATGGCTGTGTTCAAAAACACAGAGTTCCTGCTCTGGAAAGGAAATCTGATTGTTAACAATGATTAAGCTGGAGTGACCACAAATCTTTTTTCCTTTTGGGGACTTGGGTGGGGGGACAGCTGCAGTGTGCTTACAGGATTATTCACCAGTTCATTCAGTGACAGGAGGCATCCCAGTGCTTTCTAAAATTCGGAAAGAGAATGCCCTGCCAGTCAACTGTGATTTTTCCAGAACACATGAGGTTAGTGTTGATTCTATTTTGTGGAAAGTAAACCAAAAGCAATCAGCTGTGTCTGTATCACATGAATCAGATTGTGTATTTCTGCTTCAGAATACTGTAAGTATCTCAATATCCTTTTTTTTTTTTTTTAAATGGATTTGGTTTTGCCTGGGAATTATGTTGTCATTACTTGTGGTTTTCGAACTCTAGCCTTACTAGGAAACAGTACAGCCTTCCAACACTTGGAAAATGCTCTGCAGATCTGTTTTTCCTGGATGGGAACTTGGTTCAGATAAATGAATTGATTTTACTGTAGAATCTGAGTGCTGGAAGGAAGAAGCTTTATGCTGGAGAAGAGGAAACGTGTTTCAACTTCGAGTGCTGATTTAGCAGCAAACTTCAAATTCTGAATGTCATTTATCAAAATTAATGGAAATTTTCTGACTTTATGCCAAAGTATTCCTTCTAAACCAAATCTAGAATCTTGCCCAGGGTGTAGCAGCTTTTTGTAATTAACAAAATAAATTTTTTTTGATGCATTACCGAACCCTGGAAATTCTCTTATAGTAATTATAGGTGCATTCCTGAAATGAGCCATCTTAATAGAGTTTTTTCAATCATCTAAAACTGTTCAAAATGAGTTATTGCTGTTGTAGAGCATTTTCTTTCAATGCTGACTGCTGTTTATCCATTTTAATGTTTAATAGCCGACAAAAAAATGCATGGGTGTGTCAATCCCATTAATTTACCTAAATTCTGCATCTCCCAGTGGTCTCTTCATTTTATAGCTTCAGAGTAATTCAGGGCAGTCTGAAACTAGATTCTAATGTGGTTTTTGGGTTGCAAAAGCTGGAGTGATAAGTATAGGAGAGAGCAATTATCAGTGAATAAAATGCCATTTGTCCTTTTGCTGAGTGATAGGAAGAGTGCTTGTGAACCTCTCTAGAAAGCACTGAATGCAGAGTCTGCAGAGAATGTGCTGGTACTGTTAATACTTTTCCCATTGATGTATGTTTGCACGTTTGCCTTTTGTTAGATGCAAGTGACTTTCATTGCACTTCCATGTGAAACATCAAACGTGTCCCAAAACAGTGCAAAATTACACGAGGATCTGCTGCAAAGAGTACTCTGTGCTTAGGAAAGAACCCTTAATGCATCACTTACCATAGCTTCAAAGGTAGTTCAAGTAGATCGTCCAAATAATGTTTTTCTTTCCAGCGTGCGTGATAAATTGTTCATAAAGTAATGTGTTCTGATGAAGAAATCTGACAAATATTATCGTACTGGGAGGAGCCAGGCATGTTGAATGCATTTAAGAGCTGTGATCACTGCTGTTCCAAAGTGAAAGTTTCTCCTATAGTCCCATTTAACCTTTAATTAAAGGTTAATAAAAATTGTTAACCATTTTTCACCTGGTTTTAAAAATGGCATTTTATAGAAATTTCATAATTGCAACCTGCCTTGAACTTGGCCTTTTCTATTTACTGTGATATTTTTTATCATCTTAAGTTACGTATAACCTAAGCCCTGAGCAGCTTAATGTTATTCTGAGTTTGGGTCTACGTGTTGAGCGTGGCTGGATGATCTCCGAAAGTCCGTTCGTACCTATGTTAGTTTGTAATTCTAAGCTTTGGGCATCCGTAAGTTTCACGCATCACTGCTTTGGGTATAGTGCATCATCATGCCCCTGTCCAAGTTGCCCAAGTTATGTTTTATAGAGGTCTCTTGTGATTTTTCTTTCAAGTCCTTTTCCATTGAGATGCCAGGAGTAATATTGTCTATGCACGTCCTGTCGCTTGGCGAAAAGTGGGATTCAGTCAGTGATGAGGGCGCCAGCCCACGGACACTAGCCACCCCAGTGAGATCCACAGGAAAATCTCATCACAGCAGAAGTCTGGTAGGCCTTGCTTAAGGGTCGAGACTGTACCAATGTGGAAGAGAGAGAAAGGGAAGCTGGTATTACCTACACTTCTGTAGACAAGTGGAGGTCTTTCATGCTGATGATATGAACATCCAACTTAGCTGTAGCTTTTGGTAGGCAGCTCTGTACTTTCCTTGTCCAAGAAACAGTTTGTGATCTTTCTCAGAATGGCAGCTTTAACAAGATCTTGGTTGGGGAGAGCATAGGCGTCACTATCCATATTAGGAGGGGCCGCATGGGGACTTCTGCATGTCCTGGCTGAAGGAATGAAGGCCTTCGACAAAACAAATTGATACGTACTTCCAGCTGTCATGGTTGTCCCAGCAAGTAGTTTACAAATATTATAACTCTCGTAATACTTGCACAGCTTCCTTTGAAGAAAGAAAGAAAGTCTGTAGTGAAAGTCTACAGTGTGAGTGAAACCAGCATCCCCGATTCTTCCTTGCTCCCCTCATTCTCAGGGTAACTTGCAAAGAAGTAGTTATAATACAAAAGTATTTACTGGCCAATAGTCCAAACTCTGAAGAGGCCCACTATGGATCTTAGAGACGCAGTTGGTCGTGTTTGTGAGGTCCTGCTGTGTCAATGCCAGATCAACCTGCACATTACTTCTGCAAACTATCAGCCTGTTTCTCAGACGCTTTTTTAAAGAAGACTTCATCCACTTGTTACTAGCCCATACTTATACAAAACACTTCATGATTCGTCTCCAGCAGGACAACTGCTGTCCTGTACTCTTCACCTGAGATCATGAGAAGGTATAGTTTTCTCTAGTGTTGTTAACCTGGCTTTTAATTTCGGTTACTCAATAGAAGCAGTTCGTAAGGGGGAAGGGCGGCTTTTCTTCCCCCTAGAAACAGCCTAGTGACCTTTCTCATGATTGACATTGATTATGTTGAAAATATTCGTTTTGCATATGTTATGTAATGCTCAAGAGGTTCCTTAAATCTTTTGCTCTATTACCGTTGTTTCTTCTTTCAGAATCTCGGTTTAAATTAAGGCTTCCATCTCTCGTAATTTAAACATGCTGCAACTGGAGCGCAGATTTTGCTCTCTGTGGAAACCACCTATCCGCATAATAGTGAATTTTAAGACCAGATGATTATAAGAATTTCTTCGAATCTATGTTCTGCAAAATACAGGTCAGTATAAGACTGAAGCTTCTGACTGCTTCAGGGTCAAAAGCAGGGTATCCCTGATCCAGTTGAAGGAAGGGAACAGGTAAGCAACTGAGTGCTTGCCTACTCTTTGACAGTCACATCTCTAACAAATGATGGTGTTAGCAGACTTGCAGAATAGTCCCAAGTTGTCCAGTTTCCCATGTGCAGCAATTCTAATTGAAGCAGTCTGGGTGAGGATTAATTCATGTAATTCTGTCCAGATTCTTCCTCAATATTCTGAATTGTGTGTTTTAAGAGCAGTGTAACAGATACAAAGAGAGAACGTAGTGTTGAAAGAAAAAGTTCTGTAATACAGTTCACACCATCTGCATCCCAAGAATCTGGACACAGCTTGTAATAAATAGCTCTGTTCTGAAAAAACAGCATTATTTACTGGCAAACAAACACTTCTGTAAACTGTTCTAATACTGATACAGGCCCCATTTCTTACATTGTTTAGGTTCTGTGCATGTGTTTCTAACAATTTCCTGCATCCCTTCTCCATTCCCTTGCATTAACCTTTGTTAATCCCCCTCTATGCAGAAAGGCCAGTGTGGGATTTAGATAAAGGTTAAAAAACTGAGGGCCTATATTCAGAGTCTAGAGGAATTTTTAAAATGCATTTTTCATAAAAAATCCCTCTTCAGAGAACACACTTCACTGAAAGGCACCGAGGGCGTGCTTGGATGTTTTACTTCAACGTCCTTGATTCCAAGGGCACAGCATTTTACAGGATTAAGTTTCACATTATACAAATTACTATCAAGACCGATTCACTTCTGTGCGTTGTTTGGTGCCTTCAGGAAGCTATGGTCTCCTTCAATTGTAGGTACCAATCTATTTCCCAGACAGCAGGCAGCCTTGCGTTCCAGAGCAAAACGCAGCTTGAGCATAGATATCCCTGAGGAAATCTGCAGAACTCTCTGTTCAATTGATACTTCCTTGTCTAATCCACAGCAATGTGCATGATGTATCTGGGTGTTCTGTAGCTCGCTGGGCTGGTGCATCCTAAAACTCTGTTGAAATGACAAGCCTGTGACAGCGCTTATCCTCCCACTGCTTTGTTGTGAAGGATTTGAAATAGAGGCACTTAGGGCAAGTTTCAGGTAAGCGTCAGCAGCTTCCAGTTTGAAATCTTGGTGAAAATGAGCACGGGGCTACGTAGTGAGACTGGGAGGTTCACTCAAACAGAGAGATGTAATCTGGTTCACGGTCCTCTTGACCACATGGGTAAAGCAACAGCTCCTTTCCCATAGAAGTGATGGGTTCATCCTGTTGACAGAGAATACAATTAAACACTTTTCAAACGGGCCAGTATACCGCAATACACTAGCACTCTGTTACTGTGTGGACCCGTTCATCTCACTGTGTGATGTGGCTCAGAGCACAGGGAATTCGGGAAGCAGATCTGCAAGGCTGGCTTCTGCCTTCAAAAAAACATCTGTGCTTGGTGCGGCAGTCTGGTGATGTGATACTGGTAGGTCTTGGAAACAGCTGTGCTCATCTTGTAAGCAGCTTATACGGTGTGGAATGCTGTCCTACCTAGGAACTGTTGGAGCGAGGATTGTGTAGCACACAAGTAAACAGGACTGTATGCTTGCAGGCGAGGTGCCCACAAGTGGGAGCTGTTTGTGGGAGGGATGAGAGCGGGTCCTGCAGTGTGCCCTCTGCTTTGGCAAGCCTGTTTATAATGAGAATTCCCTGGAAACTGAGTTTCTGCTTCCCATCCTGTTCTCAGTCCCAGCAGTAGATGCGTGGCGAGCTCCTTGCCTTCTTTCATGGCCACCCAGTGGGCGATGAGCAGAACCCACCGGAGCACTTTAGCAGGGCGGGTTTGCCCTGCTCCCACACGCATCTGCTATCACGCAGTAGAGTCTGTAGGATTCTTTGCAGACTGTGGGTGTGATTCTATCTTTAATACGGACATCCACAGCCAGGCTTTAAATCTTCTGGCTCTGGTGCCAGTAAGTTGTCTAGCTCCCACTTTGAACAGATTCAACCTGCAAGAAGCAGGTTGAAGAAGCCCAGATAGAGCTTCATATAGCAAATGAGCATAGATATTTTCTTCAGCGACCAATTTAGTTTAATCACGTCTGCATTATAAACTTTGTGTGAACCTTTTGGCAAAACGGTTGTCCTGTCTCTGGTCAGATCTTACAGTAAATGAATGCATAATCTCAATCCTGGAGTGCATGCAACTGCAGTCAGTGCTAGCAAACGCTTGGTGTTATTGTAAGGACCTGACAGCCTTTTTCCTTCCCTTCTGCTACTCGTTACCTTTGTTCCATATCATACCTTGCCCGCTTTGAAATTACAAATACACCTTGTTATCTTTCTTTCTAAAGCTGGAGACAAACAAGTTTCTACTTACAGTACTTGCTGGGACTCCACAACCACAGCATAGTGTTTCCTATTGCCTTATCGGCAGATCTACTCATTATCGTGTGCTAACTTGAGCCCTGTGCAAGGTGTTCTGTTCACTTCAGGGGGAGCAATTCAGGTCTACGACATCTGAGATGTACTTGGTTGTCCCCACTAGGCTTACATACCCTTCTGGAACATCACAAAGAATACCCAGTAGCTGCCAAAGTGGGACTTGTTAACTACATTATAAAAATTGAATCTGATCCTTCTTATTTTGAAGTACCCTGAGGAAAATACTTAAGAAATCATTAACGAGTGCATTGCTAGACCTTCACCTTGTGGTAGTCAACAAGGTCAGCCAGCGTTGAATGTTGTAGCTGGTCCACTCCAAGGAAGCTGTAGGAATCACTGGAGGCATCAATAAGGAAGTGTTTACATCCCTCCGCAGACCGGTAGGAAAGCACATAGCCTTTGATTTTCTCGCTGATGCGGACAAGAAAGCTTCCTGGCACTGTTTTACTTAGAAGCTCCTCTGCTTTCTTTGAGGTTAGGATACCTGTTCAAAGCCACAACACAGAGCTGAAGTGAGAAAAGCATTTGTGCAGGAGCAGATGGAGCAATTCTCCAAAGAAACCCTCTATACCATTCTAAAACTAATTCACAGAACTTCTATCCTCGGCATGTTTTCTTGCTCACTAATCCAAGAGAAGTATTGCCATTGCTGGTAGCAGACCATGGTGTCATGCTGACTGTTCTACATCCAGCGTATTAGGCTCACTATAGTTACGAGAAGTTGAGAAGACATGGCTTCTGCTCTAAGACTTAAGCTTCATCTTTGTAATCATTAGAGAAATTCATACTATCATGCCTATTAAAAATTGAAAATGTAGCGAGCCACCGTCAAAAAGTTCCTGGGCTCAGGTTGTTGTGGCAGCCCTCTCAGCAGAAACACCTCCTGAAGAGGTTGGGTTGGGGCCAAAGGGCCTAGGACTCACCATGAAACCAAGGAGCTATCGTGTCTGTGGTTTTCTGGTAGCCAGCTCGAAGTGGGAATTGCTCCTCTTTGAACCACTTGATGATACTTTCTTCAGCTGAATTGGAGACTGTCCTCTGGATTCCCTCTTTCCTGTTACAAAAGACAGTGATTTGTGTCTCAAGTTGGAATGGCAGCTTTTGGATCCTGGCAAGAATTGCTTTTTGTTCATCGTGTTAGGAACAACCCTAAACAGAAGGCTTACGGTAACGTGGCTGTGAGTGTAATTGTATGGTTTCCAATGGTCACCTGGCAACGAGAGGGTGTACTGTGTATTCTAGAATTAGGATGTTCTATTATATAAACTTGTCACTGAATCTGACTTCTGCACATGGCAAAAAGAAAACTTGACTCCGTTGTAAAAGTGCCTTGCATCTCTAAAAGCTCAGTTTAACTGGGAGGTTGGGCATCTGGAGAGGAGGCTAAGAAAGGCAGAGCCAAGAGAATGGTGGCCAGGAACAGCTGCAATGGCTGAGGGGTTGAAGCTGAGGGCATGCTAGTCAGCAGCTCTGGTGATTTGATCGCATTTCTCTCAGTTGGGCAAAAATACACAACACAACTTTTATGACACTGGTACTCGGCAGATATGCCACTGTCTTTGTTTTTAGTAGCCCAAAACTGAATTTCCAATATTTCCTGCAGAGACGGATTCCTTTGCAGTAAGCCACCACCTGTCCTTTTATGTTACACCATGACGTAAGCTAGCCTTGTCCGAAGAGCAGTGGTAGATAAAGTGAACTGAAGTCACCGAAAATCACTAGAAAACTGAGCAGAACTGTGTGAGTGTCACTGAAATGGAGTTTCTGGTGTGGAATTTTATTTTAGTGAACAGCAGTGTCAGTGAGAATCCCAATCTGATGGTTAATCTCCAAGGGTGAATGAATGTACCGTATCGTTCTAATCAACAGTTCTCCTACAATCTTCATACCCTAGGCTGGAATATAGTTTAGCCTTTATATTTTTCCCAGCTGAGTGTATCTTCTACACAAGGTGAACAAGCATTTGTCATTTCAACCAGCCCTTGCCAGAGCAGAAGAATCTCATCCCCTTTCGCCTCCCCTCAACAGCGCGCGTTTTTCTCACCTAGCGGCTCTGCCATTCGCCATCACAGGAGGTAGAAGTTTAGGCTTGGGTGGGAGAGGAGGATACTGGAGTGGACGCCGATCTCCTGCTGTGGCATTCTTGGATGTGTCTGCCTGCTTCCCTCTGTGGGCTCCCTGCAATGAAAGCCTCCTGTAGTCATCTCTGGCTTGCCGTGCGAGGGAGCGCCTCTTCTCGTCTGCAGCCTTGGATTTCCGCACTGGAACAGAAAAGCAGTCCTACAGGAGCGAACAACCAGGCAAGTGTTGAGCTTGCTGCTGCTTAGCCATCTCCCTGTTTGCTGGAGCTGAGGAATAACGCATTTCAGAGCGCTTAGATTCTTTGTACGCCCCTACAGTACCATGGAGGAGGTGAGCTCTGGGACTAAGGTACTTCCCCTCCTCTGTTTTCAAGAAGGCGTTTTAGGTTGCCTACTTTGGAAGTCATGTATCTTCCTTGCTAGCCTTGGGTGGCTCAGCTACTCTGGCCACCGTATGAAAGATGCACTTATCTGTGAGAACATTTGTCACCTGTCTCCCACTGCTTTTGGGCATCTGCTATGGGCTTTGCAAAGGGAGGGGAGTGTTGCTGAAACTTTTTGTGGGGTAGAGAGCTCGTCTGGATATTATTTTGTTTGTTTGTTTTTGCTGAGTAGTAACCAGCTCTCCAGCCTGAGTTAGGCTAGTACTTTCTGTGCTTTTGTGATCAAATTCCATTTTGTAATTAGAAGAACAAAAGCCTTGGCCTGAAGTGGAAACAAGTGATAGTACAGCATTGCCATCTACTGAACAGCAGGGGAGAAGCTAGGAAAAAAATACATAAGGTTTGCCTTCAATATTCCTTCTCCCCAGGAGAGGAAGACATGAGGAGCAGATCTTGAACCTGGATGGAAATGAAGGCAAGCAGAGTGTCAGGGTATTTCTCAGTATTTCCTATTTACTAAGCTTGTGACCCTTTGTTACAGTGTCTGAGAAAGCTGAACAGCAAGATTCCCTCAAAAGGAATCGAGTTGAAATATCTTTTTAACTCGGCCTATGCTGAAAAATCACTTCTGCGTTATGTGGTTACTGTGGGAGATCCTATAACAAAATGTAGTCTTCGTAGTAGTTAAGACAGGTCAGGACACACTTGGCAGCAGAGGTCGATGTTAATGTAAGTCTCATACTGCTTTGTCATTTTTGATTCTCTGCGTTAGAAGGTGCAGCAGGGCTCTGGATCAGTGAGACTGTGTGTGAAAGCAAAGCAGATGAGAGGGCTGTGCCTTGCAGNACCAATAAAAGAGGGAACTTAAGATACACATGTTAGAGAATACTGGCAGAACTACATTCATCTGATCTTTTGTAAAAGTAGATGATTTATCTGAGGGCTGCATCTTTGCATGTGAAGATCCTGGGATAGCCACCCTGGTCTTGTCTGAAAAGCAGTCCATAATGCCACAGAGCAGGAAAGAAAGTACTGTGACTCTCACTTTATCCATGGAGAATAGAAGTAAAGGAATCAAGAGTAACTTGTCTGGTGATGCAGAGCAGATCTGTCCCAGCTAACAATAGCACTTAAACCTTCTAAGTCCTAAGCAAGGATGTAGCAGTAAGGTTTGTCCTGAAAGTTCAGAAGAAAAACCTTAATAGCCAGCTAGCTTTTCTCTCAAATTTCTATTTTTAGCAACCAGGATTAGCTACACTTCCTCGATCTCAAAGCAAATGATTATGGGTAGCATGGAGAAAAGGGGAAAAGCTACCTTTTTGAGCTCCTGGCTTTTCCCAATTGTACCAGCAGTGTTTTTTCTCGCCTGTTCTTTCTGTTCCTCTACAGTGTCTTTATTGTTTCTCTGAACTTCCGTCTCACCCAGGACTTCTGCCTGTGGTTGCAGAGACTGTGTTGCAACGCGGTCTGTCTCCCTGAAAGACAAGAGGCAGGGCTTAGGAATACCAGGGAGCGACTCTCTGCTCTCTAAGCATCTGACAGGAAATTACACATGAGCAGAGTAGTTGCTGTGATAGAGCAGTGTGCCTACACGCAGCTGTCATATCTCCAAATCAGGTAGATGGAATAATTCAATTAATTACTCACTGTGAGTAACTGTTGGCCTTCTGCAGGCAAGCACCTGTTGGTGAATCAGTGCAATCCACACACGTGGCCTGCTGCAGAAACAGTTACTATTTCCTGTGATATGCTGAAGTTAGCGTACAGCAGGGATATGCTGGGAAACTGAGGAGCTGGGGCAGGCCCCAAGCAGGAGCTGGTCTCTGCTGGTATCGTGTGTGCCTGCAGAAAGCCTGTGCTTTTCATCTACAAGTAGAGTGTGACAGCGACGACCGTGCCCAGCCCAGCCCCAAGGTGGAAATCAAAGAAAAGAGGTTTTACGAAGAGATTAGTGTTACTTCCCTGTGGCAGTGCTGGACTTGCCCTCTTGCTTCTTTGCGAGGAGGAAAATCTACAGAGCAGAGGAGAGAGTCCCCAGAGAAGAGTCCAGCCTCCACTTTCTAGGAATGTTTTTTCCTCCCTGCCCCCCCCCCAAGTCCTCCAAATGGAGGGTGCTTACCTGGCCTCCTTGCCTTGCTCACTCGCTAACCGCTTTGCCCTTTGTGCCTGGATCTCTTCACAGATGGCTGCATACGATTTATCTGAAGGATGCTCACCCATCACCCAGACCCAGACCTCGTTGTCGGCACCTAGCTTCCATTGTACTGACTTCGTGCTGGCTGGAAAAGAAGTGGCTTTTTTGAAATCAGTTTGCTCAGCAGCTGCCTGCAGGACCTGTGTCCCTTGGCTGCTGCTATTGGCAGTACCCTTCCAAAAGCAGTTGTACGTGGGAAAAGATCAGCTGGGACACAGGACACGTCTCCCATTTCATTTCATGGTACTGCATCCAGGTCAGTGAAGGAGAAATTTCTCATTTTAGAGGCAAGGGATGCCACTGTTTCCTTTCTTTCTCCAGTTCCTTGCCACTACCCTCCCTAGCCCCCTTGTCCAGAGACTGCTGAGGGATGAACTGTCTGCAAACAGAGCAGGTGGGAAAGAGCTGAGAGAACAGTGCTGCAGTCCTAGAAGAGAGCACGCTATGTAATCCTAACAAGGGCAAGGGGACTTCAGGTCTAAAAGGCACCGATACGGTGTTTCAGCCCAGGTAAAGGCACTCGCCAAACTCCGGTATGTTGCCGATATTCTAGGAGAGGCGTTCAAGTCCAAGGTTATTTTATAGACAGATTCAGAGACCTCCATGGAGTGGGGGAATGAGATAAATCTCTTGCTCCAGGGGGTAAGCAAGCCATGCCTTCTCAGGAAGGGGATTTTAGAAACTTAGTTAAGGACCGAGCACCTGAGCCAGAGATTGAAATCACCGTGTGCCAGGCCAAAACTGCCCCGTCAGAGCTGGGTTTATTTACAATTTGGAAATGCAATTGCGATGTGTCCTGGGGAGAAGAAATTGCTCTAGGGGCGCATTGCCTCCCATTTCTAGGGCGCAGTGCACTCGGTCAGATCTGGGCCACAGCAGGAAGCTCTTACCTTTTTTTGGCGGTGGCTTCTTTGCTGAAACCTTGTCTGCAGCAGCTTCTCTTTCTTTCCACCGTCTGATCTGCTCCTGCCTCATCTTGAAGAAGAGGATCTGCTTTTGCTCCTCGCTGAGTTCTGCCAGCAGGTCAGGATCGATGTACATCTCCGATAATATCTGTTTCAGCATGGCTGCGGGTTTCAGTTACACACGTTTGTGGCAATGATCTCCAGGGATCCGGTTCTCTTCCTGGCTTGAACGTGCCTGCACTGACAAGAAAGACTCCCTTCCCTCCTGAGCCCGGAGCAGGAATGCAGGCGTGCCAGGGNAAGATCATCGAGTCCAACCACAAGGAAGGGAAGGGAGGAAGCAGGGGGATTGGTTGCAGACCCTTGTCTGTGTTTCATGCTCTTTCTTTCTTTCATGTTTCTTATTATTTCCAAGGTCTCAGACAGTCTCACCTCTCCACCATACAGTTCTGTTGTGCAAGCACTTTTACCCTGGCCTTGCACTGATCTTCTGCACAGAACTGAGTTTTGCTGAGCAGCAAAAGCCCTCCCCACTCATTTCTGAAGTTTGGGCTAAGTGCTTTTGTAATTACCCTGTTTAGTTCGTCCTCACTACCTGTGATTCTTTTCCACACGTGCAGTGGTTTCTGCAAAGTTCTGCCGAAGGCCAACTTTTAGTTTCAAATGAATTATCCTGGCTACACTCATGTGGGTCCTATCCGTTATTATTTTCATATGGCAGCTGAGGGCTGTCAAATGCCAGCAGGACTCATTCTGCTTGACACTGTTGTTTAATATTTAAACCTATCAGCTTACAATTAAAAATAAATATAGAAAAGACTGAAAATGCAAAATGATGACAAGTGGAGATTTTTCTGTAGGATAAATTCACCGTTTCTCTGCCCAGCTCTTGTTTCAGTGCTGTGTGCACTCAAAAATTTCTGATAATGCAGCACTGTGTTTTTTGACAGTACTCTCCACCTACTAGCCGAGAAATAATGAGTTCAAGTTTTGCAGGGGAATGATTGAAATGACCACGCAGAGCCCTAACATTTCTCAAACCCCTAAAGGAAAAGGTCATCCTAAGATCTTACAGGATTCTTGCCATTCAGGCTCGTTCTCATCAGATTTCTGCAACATCCTCTGGTTTTCTGAACATGTGTGGCTTTGTGTTATGGTCTTCAGCGGGGCTGTAGTCTCTTCTGAATTTCTTCTCTGTCCTCCCTTCATCTGTGAAAGAAATGGTTTGTTCAGAGCTTTGTCCCAGGCTAGTTTTAGCCTTGCTTTTCACCTAGCTTTTAAAAACCAGGAACTCAATTCTCTGTTGTGAATTCCTTTGATTTCAACATGCAGAACTTATTCTTTTACTGCAGGCTCCAACAGAGAAAGAAGGGCAAAATAAATGATCTGGAACATCTTCCCATGCCATTCCCCATTCTGCCGGGCTGGCCTGCTTTGTTCTAATGCCATACTTGAGGAATATGGCAGTGCTGGGTACAACTGGGATTTTAAGATAACGTCTGCATCTGACACGAAGTCGGGAGCATCTTAGATTGCAACATACCTGTGAGAAGCCACCCCTCCTCATCTGGCAGTCTGACAGCATCTGGTGTACATCCCGGGCTTCCCTCTGGGCAGAGGAAAAGAGCGGTGAGGAACAAATGCAGAACGTGGAACTTGGCTCTTTTTTGGAAGGTACCCTTGACAAAAACCTGGTTGACTGCAGGTGGAGATTGTGGTTGTGCTGGGCTGCCGTGGCCTGGTATGCTTTTCACGTGTAAGTGCCACATTTTGTACTTTGCAGACTACTCCTTTCTCTCGGCTTTCTCTGGCAAGCCCAGCGAGACAGGCAGGAACATTATGCACTTTCGCAGCTGATGCCAAAAAGCAGCTGCTCTCTCCTTGTCATTCTCCCCACAGCTAGAGCACAAGAATCTTGGGAGTGCTTTACCCGTGGAAATATGCAGCAACAGAGAATTTGCAGAGTGAATCTCGGTCGCGCCTGGGACTGGAGGTACACCTCAGCCTAATCTTCTGCAGATGCAAGTAGCTGGACTATAGGAGTTCAGTGCAGAAGGATGAATGCGACTTCTATGGTAACAGATTTTGCCAGTTTTCTCTGACTAAAATAGTTTGTTTTTCATCATACTAAATCTAATGCGCCATGGGAGAACAAGTCAGAGATGGCAGGAATTGTCCCAAGTCTGCCTAGATTTGCTAAGCGATACTCTCAAGCGGTCCCAGGGAGAAGACAGCTTCCCATCTTTCCTTTTCTGTAAGTCAAGCCCTAGCAGAACCTGCCATCTGGAGCTTTACCTGTGCTTATTCGGTTACTGCTGTGCAGTGCAAACCACTGCTCGTCAGAGTGACCCTGATAGCTGTGTTGTGTTTTCCCTTTCCTAAAACCAGTTTAGCTATGCTAGACTGTCGTGTAGGAAAAGGTGAGCTTGTTTCTGAGCGAGCCCCCACCCACCTCCCTGTTTGACCCAGGCTGCCTCCCACGACACAATGAGTAATAAGTTAGCTGTACTACACTGCTTACCAAGGACGTGCTTTGCTTTCTCCATCACCCGCTGAGCTATTATTTAATATGAATCTCGATTTTCAATTTCCATCTCCTAAACAGAGAACTAAGAACTTAAAATGTAAGTGAAGCAGCTTGTTTTCTCAGGTAAACCCCCGTACCCCTGCAGCGGAGCACTATGCTCAGATCCCTCAGGTACAGAAAAAGCCATGGGACAAGGAAGGTGAGAGAAAGCTCCCCTTCTTCTCCTCGCTTAGCAAATGCAACATTTGGGTCTGCAGTCTGTATCCACCCTTTGTCTAGCAAAAAGATCAGAAACCTGCGAAAATTACTATAACAGCATAAAACAGAAAGTTAAATATGCGAAACCCCCAAACCCCTCTGTTGCAGAAGTTTGAATACGTTTTATGTTTTTGGCAGTGGCATTTTTGAGTTGGCAGATTCAGTGTTTTTTTATTCTGACTAATAGTTTTCTTTGAAGGGGGGGAGAAGATCTCCCACATAGTTGCTCAACTTCAGCAAACAGTGCTGAGAAAAACCTTGTGTGATTCAGAACCTTCTGATTAAGGAGACAGCCACTCAGCCACTGAATTCCCTCAGTATATTGGCAGCAGTGGGAGGGGCATTTAGCCCAGACCCGATCTTCGCTTATAATGCTTATATGCTCAGATATGTCATGCCTGTGTAATAGGGGAATATACACTTGAAACAGTAGTTAGCAGTGGAAGGCGGAATGAAAACTCACAGAATGAGATTGGACTTCACCCATTGAATTGGCAGGACTTTTCTGTTCAAATTTGATTGCATTGCTAGTTAATATTATATATTAATATTATATATATAGTATATATATATTTGAACAAATTTGAACAGAAAAGTCCTGCCAACGTATATATATTGAGTCTCAGTTCTCTGTAAATGGCATTTGTAGCTAAGCAGCGCAAATATGTTTATTACTGGAAAAAAATATTCCTGGAATGAAGCACCTCAGTGAAAATGGAGATGCTGTCATGATAGTTACTGCATTTGGAGTATACTGTCAAGTTCGTGAACTGTAATTTTTTTCTGGAAGGCAAAAAAAAAAAAAACCAATAAAAGAGGGAACTTAAGATACACATGTTAGAGAATACTGGCAGAACTACATTCATCTGATCTTTTGTAAAAGTAGATGATTTATCTGAGGGCTGCATCTTTGCATGTGAAGATCCTGGGATAGCCACCCTGGTCTTGTCTGAAAAGCAGTCCATAATGCCACAGAGCAGGAAAGAAAGTACTGTGACTCTCACTTTATCCATGGAGAATAGAAGTAAAGGAATCAAGAGTAACTTGTCTGGTGATGCAGAGCAGATCTGTCCCAGCTAACAATAGCACTTAAACNCCCCCCCCCCAAGTCCTCCAAATGGAGGGTGCTTACCTGGCCTCCTTGCCTTGCTCACTCGCTAACCGCTTTGCCCTTTGTGCCTGGATCTCTTCACAGATGGCTGCATACGATTTATCTGAAGGATGCTCACCCATCACCCAGACCCAGACCTCGTTGTCGGCACCTAGCTTCCATTGTACTGACTTCGTGCTGGCTGGAAAAGAAGTGGCTTTTTTGAAATCAGTTTGCTCAGCAGCTGCCTGCAGGACCTGTGTCCCTTGGCTGCTGCTATTGGCAGTACCCTTCCAAAAGCAGTTGTACGTGGGAAAAGATCAGCTGGGACACAGGACACGTCTCCCATTTCATTTCATGGTACTGCATCCAGGTCAGTGAAGGAGAAATTTCTCATTTTAGAGGCAAGGGATGCCACTGTTTCCTTTCTTTCTCCAGTTCCTTGCCACTGCCCTCCCTAGCCCCCTTGTCCAGAGACTGCTGAGGGATGAACTGTCTGCAAACAGAGCAGGTGGGAAAGAGCTGAGAGAACAGTGCTGCAGTCCTAGAAGAGAGCACGCTATGTAATCCTAACAAGGGCAAGGGGACTTCAGGTCTAAAAGGCACCGATACGGTGTTTCAGCCCAGGTAAAGGCACTCGCCAAACTCCGGTATGTTGCCGATATTCTAGGAGAGGCGTTCAAGTCCAAGGTTATTTTATAGACAGATTCAGAGACCTCCATGGAGTGGGGGAATGAGATAAATCTCTTGCTCCAGGGGGTAAGCAAGCCATGCCTTCTCAGGAAGGGGATTTTAGAAACTTAGTTAAGGACCGAGCACCTGAGCCAGAGATTGAAATCACCGTGTGCCAGGCCAAAACTGCCCCGTCAGAGCTGGGTTTATTTACAATTTGGAAATGCAATTGCGATGTGTCCTGGGGAGAAGAAATTGCTCTAGGGGCGCATTGCCTCCCATTTCTAGGGCGCAGTGCACTCGGTCAGATCTGGGCCACAGCAGGAAGCTCTTACCTTTTTTTGGCGGTGGCTTCTTTGCTGAAACCTTGTCTGCAGCAGCTTCTCTTTCTTTCCACCGTCTGATCTGCTCCTGCCTCATCTTGAAGAAGAGGATCTGCTTTTGCTCCTCGCTGAGTTCTGCCAGCAGGTCAGGATCGATGTACATCTCCGATAATATCTGTTTCAGCATGGCTGCGGGTTTCAGTTACACACGTTTGTGGCAATGATCTCCAGGGATCCGGTTCTCTTCCTGGCTTGAACGTGCCTGCACTGACAAGAAAGACTCCCTTCCCTCCTGAGCCCGGAGCAGGAATGCAGGCGTGCCAGGGTAATTATACTTTTTTTTTTTTTTTGCTTAGACTTCCTGTAGAGACCAAAAAAGTAAATAAGTAGCTTAGAACCTACTATTAAAACTTCTTGAAATAACAGGTGAGCTCAGCTCGGACGCAGCCCCCGCAAGTTCTGCAGGGACATCTGGCCGGAACTGGGGGAAGTTCTGAAACGGGGAGTTTTTGTTTATATATCTCGATAAACCCAGCTGATAGTCTATCAAAACAGAGAGAGCTCTGCCTGTTACAGTCATCAGAGGTGTGGCTTGTCCGTGCCTGAGCAAACATTCCTGCTGGGCAGAGAATCAATGAACCTGCGAGTAGACGGCTCCTCCTTTGAAAAGGAAAACTTTGAGATGGGGCGGTGTGATGTTAACAAGTCTGGCCGGCCTCATTTTACCAAGGAAATACTGGGAGGGCCTTAGGCGCTGCTTTTGAGGTAGGAGCAGGAGTTGCTTGGTTGGTATTCTGGGGGGTGCTCTTTCAAAGACAGCATCACAGCAAGGCAAGGGAGTGCAAAGTGGTTTCTTCAAAGCCAAACGACTTAGATCTGAGCAGCTCCTGAGCTTGAGACAGCTGCCTGTCTGGCATTTCTTGCTGAGGCACTTTCCCCACGTGGTGAGCCTGACACAGCACAGCCCCAGCTGACAGGATGGAGCAGATGGGGAGAAGCAGTGCTCCTCTTCTGGCCCAGGGTGCCTGGTCACGTCTGGTGCGTGCAACGTACTTAACACCTGCAAAGCTATGCTTTGTGCCCAAACACTTACAATTACAGCAGGGATTTATTGCTATTATTTTCTGGAAGAGTTGTGATAAGTCTTACAGAAGCGAGGCTGGCTGTGGAGTGGGGAAATAGAAATGTGGACTAAGGACCTTGGAACTACTTTCTATATCTTATCTGGATAATGTCAGGGCTATCAGGAGGCTAGTTGACAACACGTGCAAAGACACTGTTGTACAACTGTGCTGTTGGTGTGGGAGAGGGGGGAAGAGAAAAACTTAGCAGGGTTATTCCTGTGCTTCTGCACAAATCCTGGGAGTCTCAGGAGCAATCACACAGGATGTAGTACCACAGTAGGGAGGAGGAAGGTGGTTGGTGGGGCAGTAATTTAGAGGTGCAAAGAACACAGTGGAATAACCTATAGCAGGGTGAAGCAGCAGGATGTATTAAATCTGGGAATTACATTAAGTCTCTTAAAGTGGAGAGGTCTAGATCCCTAGAGACCCCAATTTTGGGTTGACTCAGGAAAAGCAAAGGTGCTGGGAGCACCTTCGGCTTCAGAGCACGACTACTTGCAATCTGCTTATTTTTTCAATTTAGAGGAATGAAAAAAATAGAGAAGGAGGTGGCACAGAAACATAATACTAAAGTTTTCCAAAGGAGCGTGAACACGGTGCGTTTAATTAGTTGAAATGGAGCAGCGGAACGATAGCTTCTATGAAGTCCAGCCGGCAGGACGGTATTTGATGTATTTGTTCTCATGTAGTGGTGTCCTACCTTTTCCCATCTTACCCCCACGCCAGCATCACGCAGGCTTTTGGGGCCGCTCAGTGGGAATTGTTCCAGATCAACAGCTAAAGGAAGGAGCTCGGGCTGTCCCAGAGCCCTGGAGACAACAGCTGTGGAGAAGGAATATGTTTTACGGGGAGGGTGTTGGTGAGCACTCAGTGATCCCTCAGGCAGCATGAGCAATGTAAAACTGAGGGACTGCTTTTGAAGCTCCACCGCTTCCTGCTCTTCAGCAGTATCCACAAGAGAAGCTTTTTGCAAACAGATCAGCGTCGGAAAGTACCGTTAGTCAGGAGCGGGACCCTCATGCTTTCAGTTTTGATTTGTTTGTTTTTAAAAGACCATTTCAGTTCTGAAGATGAACGATCTTCAAAGGGTACTTGATGTTGCTCTGATTTGAAGTAACGCGACAATCCTTTTGTGTACGCCCAAGGTGATTTTCGTTTGGAGGAGTGGTTAGTGTTAGGTCCCTAATGGGCCAGAAATAGCTGAGGCAGATAGTAGCCCTGAACTTGATGATCGGGCCAACAGAAGTTAATCACTGTTTAAAATTGAAGAGGCTTTTAATGTAACAGTCTCGCTGCGTGAAGGGAGGTAAAATGCCCGTATTGCCTTCAGGCGAGAAGGTATCATTTGCGGTTTGTGTGAGCCAAATGCTGAATGGCGTGCTAAGTAGAGGGCATTCAATACTATACCCAGGGGAAAAAAAAAAAAAAAAAGCCAGCCAGCTGGTAAGGTCTCCCAGCAGCTCTGTTTTCTGGCTCTGGGTCAGCAGAATTACTCTTCCCTGGAAACTGTTCAGTGAAACCGGGATGGCCAGAAATCGTGCCCTAAGGATGTCCCTGTTACAGCTGAGCAGGGGCTGTGTATGTCTGCGGGTGGCAGGAGTGGCTGGAACTGACGGGAATACTCCCCAGCTGGCTGCTGCCCTTGCAGCAACGGGCAGCTTGAATTCACGTCACTTGTATTTGCCCTTCTCACCACTTGGCTGCACAGGAGGTATTTGTCTGGGCTCAGTACAGTTTATATTGCAGTGTTAAAATTTGCAGAGAGCAAAACTGCAGAGGTTGTGGACTTTTGTCCTTTCTCTCCCAGTTCTGCCCCTTGGTGACCTTCCTCACTCTGGTGCTCTCTCTTTTAAGGCTCGTTACATTTTATGTCAATCCTGCTTCCTGGCCTGGTTGGGTTAACTCCCTGAAAGCGTTTGTGAGATAGTCCCTCACTCGTGATTGCCAGTCCTGATACCTTTTTTTTTTTTTTTTTTTTTTTTTCCTGTGAGGCTTGGACAGATCGATGAGAAGTTCAGATGTTTGGCACCACCCATGCAAAGGGAGGGTATTTTTCCCCACTATTGCTACAAAATTTGCCTGAGGATAACCTGGAAATTCTCCCCTGTGCATTTAGGAACCGGCTCGCAACTGTATCTCACCTTGACTCACGTGCCAAACTGCCACTGAAAGTAATGGAAACCTCTGCTCCTCGAGGGAAATACACAACCCTTAAAAAACCAAGGTCACACAGCTCATAAACTGCCTAGTGGAGAGCCATCTCTTCTCTGTGCCCCTGTAAATCATCTACCATTAATAGGGGAAATGTAAGTATATGAACTTGCATAAATATGCCAGCAGTTAGGGAAAATTGTTATGTGTTCCTGCTTACAGATCACACCCCGTGCACCAGGCTCGCAGGACACCCCCTTGTGACAGACCTCATCCCTCTCCTGACTATTGCTGCTGCCAGCAGAGGGAAGGGCACTCCGGAAAAAGCCACGCATTTGGTATTCTTCATGTCAATCAATAGATAGGAGGGTATAGAAATAAATAGTGGGCATCTTGTACTGATTTTCCAGGAGGCAGCTTCTTCAAATTGCATTAGAGCTACTCTGTGCATCTCTACTGTGAAAATGTGACAGGAACATTACATTAAAAGTGACCCAAGAAATTCAGACACTGTGGGAGAAAGAGACTGCTGGAAAAGGTGTCATTGCTGGTTGTTTTGTCAGTTCATATCAAATGCCACTTAGGTTTTTCCTCCCTCTTTCTTGCATCTCCTGCCCCTCCCCACGCTCTTCTGTAGGAATGGTAAAGAGATGTTAATCTGAAGGATCGTAATCTAGTTGAAGCTTAACTTTTAATGCGAGACATGACAAGGTCAAATACTCTTGTGAAGCCCATCAGAAAAGACTCCACTCGATAAGACAAATAGTTGAAATGTTTTACGCCTGAAAAGGGCTTTTCGTCTTTTTGTTGTTGTTGCCTTAGCTTTTTCAAAGCGCCAAATCTGACACCGGGAGATGTGAATTAGTGTATCTGAGCCCTCACCGTGGCTTTGAGGATGTGATAAAGCCAGAGGAGAAGTGGAAAAGAGCAAGACCGTTCTTTACGACCTTGGGTTCAAGAAGATGAAGGTAAAGCCAGGGAAGGGGGAATGGCTTTAAGCCCAAGAGAGAGGCAATTTAGTTTAGATGTTAGGAAGAAATGTTTTGACCAGAGGGCAGTGAGGTAGTGGCTCAGGCTGCCCAGCAAGGCCGTGGTGCCTCATCCTTGGAGGCTCTCAAAGCCAGGCTGGGTGGGATCCTGGGCGACCCAATCGAGCGGGCGGCAACGCTGCAAACGGCAGGGGGTTGGGTCTGGATGGGCTTTAAGGTCCCTTCCGTCCCAAGCCATTCCACGCGCGGCCTCCCCCCACCGGCTGCCGGCAATACGCGTGCACCAATCGCCGGAGGAAGAGCAGCTTCCCGCAGCCGGCACGCAACCAACCTTGGCGGCGCCCCCTCCGGGGCGATAAGGCGGTGCCGAGCTGGGGAGGCCCGCCCCGGGGCGGGCACACGGAGCGGAGGTGGCCCCGCGACCGGACGCTCGTCTCCGCCCGCGGGCATTACGGCGGGCGGCGGCCGTTGCCCCGGTGACGGTGGCCCTTCGGCCCGGGCTCTTCGAGCTCCTCCCGCAAGTGATGGAGAAGTACCAGGTGCTGGGCCTCATCGGGGAGGGCAGCTACGGGGTGGTGAGCAGGTGCAGGAACAAGGAGAGCGGGCAGGTCGTGGCTGTCAAAAAGTTCCTGGGGAGCGTGGACAACGCGGCAGTGAGGAAGATCGCCGTGCGGGAGATCAAGCTGCTGAAGGTGAGCGGGGTCGAGGGGAGGCTGAGCTTCAGTCGGGTAGGGCAGGGCAGGTCGTTTGGGGCAGCCTTGAGTCGATGTTCCCTGTAATTACTGAAACAGGAAGGCGAATGTCTCCTTCCAGCCGAGCGTACGCCCGCATGTCTGTGATCAGAGCGTCTGCGTGGAGGTGGCAGTGGCTCAGGATTGACGGAGGTGTTTCAAAGCCTTGCCATGGTGACCTGCAGGCTCTGAGGAGAGAGAGCACTTCCTGCTGAGTCTGCTGCAGCGTCCTTTGCAATGCACTGTTTAGGGGATGGTACGGAGCAAGCATAAATTTCACACATTGGGTTGGTTTTGAAAGCTGTTTTTAAAAGGGTTACGCTGTACGTCAGCACAAACGACCAAGCCCAAACCAAATGAGGCTTGCTCTATTTCTGCCTGTGTTCCCACGAGCAGCCAAACTGTGGTAGGTTCTCTTAGCTTACAGCTGTAGCCTTGCACAGCTGCTGTCCCTCTGGCTAGGTGCTGCTGGCCCAGTTTGGTTAGAAGCACGTTTACATGCGCGGCGAAGGCGCAAGGAAGTGAGCTTCGTGGTCTCCGTTCCCTCCTGGTAGGAACTCTTCCTTGTGCATGGCAGGCAGCACCTTGCTGCATTGAGTTGATGAAACCTGCAGGTAAACAGTGACCCAGCTGGGTGACAGCAGACCTAACCAAACTGCGTCCCAGCTCGATTCCTGGCAGGCTTGAACCGACTGCTACAGGCTGGGGGAAGGCGGCCTCCGTGCTCGCTGAAGCTTAAGGGTCAGTGGTCAGGCTGCAGCTAGCTGACATTATGGCTCCTGCTGATTGAGTGGTTGATTAGTCTGTCATCAGCTGTGGGTGTTCTAACACCTAAATGTCCGGTCGTGCTTCTGCCTGGTGGTCTTCCTGCTCCGTCTCTCGGCTCTGTTTTTTATGGGGAACTTCTGCATGTCCCCAAGTTGCTTCACTGCGAGATTTTTTGTTGCCATGTTTTCTTGTTTGATTGTTTTTTTAATGAGTTTCTTCATGAAATAAGGGTGCAGGGTGGGATTCCGTGCTAGGACACACGTCGACATTTCTGCTTGCTTAAGTCTTTCAGTCCTTGTATTCTCCACCAACCTCTAGCAGTAGCAGCAGAGTTTTCCTTCTTCTTTGAGCTCCCATGACGGTATGTACTGTGCTGCCATACTCACATTGGAGCTGTTAGTTTCCTCGGTGTGTCTTAAAGTGTGGTGTGCAGAGTGTGCCTGTCTCTGCGCATGGGTGTCTATCCGTGGGCAAATGTGCTTTGGGTGTTGGGTGATCTGTCTGCTGAAGAAGCAAAAGAGAGTCTAGTTGTGGTGGTGGGGTGTTCTGGAGGTCCCCTTGTGTCCCTCCTCCTCTGTGATGGGCTTCCACAAGCAGCTCTGAGTCTGCCAGACTGTATTCCCTGCGCTAGGTAGGGAAAAAAGTGATTCCCCCCCCACTACAAGAGCTGCAGACACTTGGTGCTAATAGGAAGGTAGGCTCTGGAGCTCGATGCAGCCGCCAGCTACAAGCATTGTTCCCTCAGATGCACTTAAAACCAGTCTGCACGCTCCTGGGTTGTACATGGTCTGCTGGCAAGTTTTGCTTAGTTACTGAGTCAGAGCACGTACCGCCTCCCAGGTGCGTTGGAAATTAACTTGTTAATTAACTGGGTAAATGGAAACTTAGCAAGGGGGACATTTCCATGTACAGCTCGACCTCCTTGCACAGCGAGGATAACTATCTAGGGATTCAGTCTTCCTGTAGCTTCATTACTTGTGTGCTCCCTGTGAACCCCCTTTTTTGATTTTTTCCTCTCCGCTCTGGCGCTTAAGCAGTTGGAAGCTCTCCCAGGCAGAGGTACCAAGCCGTGAGGTATGAATCGTGATGAGCAAATTCTGGTGTTGTTCAGACCAACAAGTTAAGAAAATACCATGTCCTTCTCTCAAATTTCTAATTGATCATCCTCGTTTTTCAGACCTGAGGGATCAGGGTCTGTGAGCCTTCTTCTGCCCACCAGCTCTCAGCTACGCTTCTCGATCAGCAGAGCACTTGCCATCCAAGTCCCTGTGCTCCGCAATCTGATTGTGTCTTCCTTGGGCATGCTCCCTGAGGCACCGTGCTGCCTTCAGGCCACCTCCTGTGGCAGTGGCATTTCCCAGGCTCCAAGCTGATAAATAACTCCATGTTGTAGCAGGGGCTGTTTCAGTGTTACAGTTGTGTAACAGACTGGAGATGGAATTTGGCCTGGTAAAAATGAGGTAATTAAAGAACTGGAAAACAGAGCTGCTTTATTTTCTCTTCAGAATTTTTTTCTCATGTCCATCTTTCCCCCCTGCATAATGATATATATAAATCCTTTTTAAGTAAAATCATCAAATCCTTGTCTTTTCACTTTTTGCTCAGAATCCACTAGACACAGTTTAATAGATCTTTAGTTGTTAAATGAGTGCTTGAGGAATGGTGAACTTTCCTTTTATCCGTTCAGTGTACTTGTATTCTGGCACGTGCTGTAGTAGTGTGCACAAGCTGATGGTGTCAACAGAAATGATTTGGGTATTGTTGGAGCTTAAATGAAAAGCCTTTGAATAGCATTCTTAGAGAAATATAAGATAAAGAGATTTTAAGTCATGGTGAACTGGCAGCTAAGTAGAAGAGATATTGCAGCTGCTTTTGTTTTTATTTGAAACGAGAATGTAAGAGATTTTAAAAACAAGGAGCTAGGAAATGAAGTGAAAGGGAAGAGCAAAACCTGTGGGTAAAATGGGATGAAGGTCAGTTTGTTCTGAGTTACTGAGGGAAGCAAAAACTTCTATCAAATCTATTGTTGACCACTGTCTTCTGCAGTCCTTTGGATGATTTGAAATATAACCAGAAGGGGCAGCTAGAGTTGCAGGGTTACGTGGTTCCCTTCAGGAGAATGTCTTGTAAAGAAAGTTGAGTCACAGATACAGCCTAGTACGAAAGGAGCAAGTTGTGTGTATTGCTTTATGCAAGTGAAACATCTTATCTGGCATTTAGTTTATTTTTATGGGGCAAAAAAAGGCATATGCATAGATCTTCCAAGTCTCATATGCAAATCTTCCAAGTCAATTTAAAAAAAAAAAAAAAAAGGAGAGGAGGAGTTATGGAAATATCTGTGAAATGATTTTAAGAACAAATGAGTGTGGATGCTAGGATGAGAAGAGCGTTCTAGGGCAAGGCATCAGCTAGGCTGCAGTAAAAGGCGTCTGGTCTTAGTTTACCCATTAAATGCTTTCGTGCTCTGACAAGAATATGTTCTGTTTCTTAACAGCAACTCAGGCATGAGAACCTCGTGAACCTCCTGGAAGTGTATAAAAAGAAGAAACGGTGGTACCTGGTGTTTGAATTTGTGGATCACACGGTGCTTGACGATCTTGAGGCATTTCCAAATGGACTCGACTACAGCAGGGTTCGGAAATACTTATTTCAGATTTTGAGAGGAATAGCGTTTTGTCACAGCCGTAACGTAAGTATGCCTGAGAAGTCAGCTCTGCAGTTAGACTCGAATGGATAGATACAGGGCTGTGTATTTGTGAACAGTAAATACAGCTTTGGCTGGAAGACGGAAGTAGAGGAGAAGGGTCTGACTGAGTTTCATACGAAGTGTCAGAGCCTGGCACCAGTTCAGGCACTGGTCCGTCTGTGACTGAACTGTGAGAGTTCTTCAGAGGAAGGGCGTGCAAGTCCAAGGAAGCAGATCACCTCACTGACTTTATTCTGACAGAGGGAGATGGTTTCTCTTCCAAAAGCTTTCTTCTTATAGTGTCTACGTAAATATATGGGCTTGCCTTTTAGTCGTGACCATGTAACTATCCACGTGTATTTCTTTCTATGTTGGGGAAACTGTCTTTCAAGTAACCCTAAAATACTCTTCACGTTTAATTGCAGGATGTGCTTGTGGCCCTTGAAATACTTAGAGCTTTTAAATTCATGATCGGGTCTGGTTTTTAAGTACAATAAGCTATTTGTAAAATCCCTATGGTAAATTCATGTAGAGAAATACATTAAATTAACACCCCTGCTCAAAAACTGAAGTTTTTGCACTCCTGTGTTGATGCTTTCTCCTTGTCTGCGTGCACATAGCTGTGTTACGTAGAGTTTATGTATTTCTCATGCCTGCGAAAATATAATTTTTTACCTGAATGTGAGAAAGGTACTATTTCTGGTGGGCTGGTCAGTTTCCTGCATGGAAATTACGTGACTTGCTTTTTCCTTGTGCAGATAATACATCGGGATATTAAGCCAGAGAACATACTGGTCTCCCAGTCGGGAGTGGTAAAACTCTGTGACTTTGGTTTTGCTCGCACATTGGCTGCTTCTGGGGAAGCTTACACAGACTACGTGGCAACCCGATGGTACAGGGCTCCAGAGCTGCTGGTGGGAGACACGAAATATGGCAGGTAGGTGACGGGCCAGGCTGCAGAAGGGCTTGGGGTTCGTGGGGTTGCTTTGTTTTCTGTGGGCCTCGTGCACGTTAAATTGATCAAAGCAATGATGTGCGTCATTCCTCAGTTAATCTTTTGTGAAGGCTGGAGGCTTCCTCTTCTTTCTGTCTCTGTGGAGCTAACTACTGCCAGTGCTAGGCTCTTCTGGCTCAGAAGAGTAGGACTGAGCCATCAGCGTCCGTAGCCTGTTGTCTACAGGAGCTTTTTGGTTGCCAGTGCTAGTATTGGAGGAGGCTATTTCACCTCTGTGCAGCTGGTCCTGGCTTGGAGGCAGAGAAATCACTCCAGATATAAAAAATATTTCAGGACAGAGGAGGTGGGACGAATGAGGTTTTTTTACTGGGATCTCTAGTGCTGTGAAACCACATCAGAAATTAAACTGCCATTCACAGATCTGTACAGCCCTGTATGCTTATTTATGACTTGTAGTTCATTTATAATAAGTGCCCCATAAAATACAGGTGCCTGCAGAAGGAAAAGCTTTGTGCTCTCTTAAGGACAAGATTTTTCTAATATACTACTTTGCAGTAGAATTTTGAAAGCATTGGGGTTTAGAACTGAAGTTCAGGTACGTGAAACTTCTGTTAACGTTTGCTTCTTCAAGAGCTGAATCCTTGGCTTTCATGTGCAAGCTTGGAAAACAGCTGTCTTGCCGTTTGTGAGGTCAGAGCTGCCCTCGGGGCTTGTAGCCTGCTGAATACTTGCTGGATGCTGGCCCAGCTCAGCCTTTACCTCCAAGAGAAGGATGAAGCTGTGCTGAGTGGGGATGTTTTTCTTCCAGGGCTGTGGATGTGTGGGCTATTGGCTGTCTGGTAACAGAAATGCTCACAGGAGAGCCCCTGTTCCCAGGAGATTCAGACATTGACCAGCTCTACCGTATCACCAAGTGCCTGGGTGAGAACAGCCTGTCAGACTCTTAGTGCCTATTTGTTAATGAAGGTGTTATAAATAGGTCTTGATGGGGAGAGAAAGGTGTGAAGAGGAAGACTATGTTGTGTGCTGAACTTCTTCTGAGAGCATGGCTTTTTCATGCTTTTTGCAAAGGGAGAAAGCTAGGAGCTTTGCGACTACGGAGTCCATTCACGGTGCTTGAATGGAAAGAGAATGACACAGTTTCTAGCTCTTACAGTACTGCTAACTTAGTAATTTGGCCTCTTGAACGTTCTCAGGATGGCATTTCTTCCATTTGATTGCTTTGGTTATGTGATTCCAGGTAATTTAATTCCAAGACACCAAGAGTTATTTTGTAAAAATTCCCTCTTTGCTGGCATGAGGTTGCCTGAAGTGAAGGAGGCTGAATCTCTGGACAGACGATATCCTAAGCTCTCTGCTTCAGTGCTAGATTTAGCCAAAGTAAGTAACTGATCATTTTAGAAGTTCCTTGGAGAGGTTCTCTTAAGAATTTAGTGCCTTTGTCAGATACTTGCCACGGGGAAGTGAATTCAGCCTGCAAAAAGAACTAGCACGGTTGAGCTGGCTTAACAACTGCCCACACAATAATCGGCTGCTTGTGTCGGTAGTTCAGCTACTCTCCTGGGTCATGGGAAAGACTGAGCTCATCATCTCCAGCTCCACACGGCTGCTGCACTTCCTCTGAGGAGGACTAGTAGCGTGCAGTACATAATATGCAGTCTCTTGGTGTTTTCTTGTTAGCACAGCTGTGTGATACAGTGTTTTCTGTCAACCCTCTATCCACCTCCTGATGGAGGCACTGCGAGCAAATAGGCCTGGATGAGGTGGCACTGGAACATGCACTTGTGTGGGAGCAGTGCATCTTTTTAACGATTCTGAAGAATTTTTCTGCTTTCAGACAGTAGTCTCAAACGCCAATGTGCTGGGTAACTAAAATAACCTTTAGACACCTGAATGTGTTTGAAATGCCCTGTGATCAAACCAGCTTCTAAAGGCTTAGCCAAACAAATGGAATCGAAAATGAGAGGTGTCCTGGGAGGTGGAGTATTCGTGTGGCAGGTAGACAAGCCGTCTTCGTGAGCCTTAGTGATTGGAGTGGATGTAGCCAGCGAATATTAAAGGTTTTTTTGGGAATAAGGGTACGTCTCTTGGGCTCATCTCCATGTAGCAGGCCATAGAAGTGGGAGCTTTGCAGCTGTTTTTCTTGACATCATTTGGAAATGCTAAAGCCTTTGTTTCATTTCTGCCTTCTACTGTTCACCTTGGTTCGACAGAAGTGTTTGCAGATTGACCCAGACAAAAGACCATCCTGTGACGAACTCTTGCAGAGTGATTTCTTTAACAAGGATGGATTTGCTGAAAGGTAAATAGTGCATTTCTTACTCAAAACAGGACAAGATTAGGAGGAAGTTAAGGATTGTGCTTTAAGATTGCGTGCTGGGTTTGCAAAGCGGGTAGTTGCTGAGTGTCTTAGCTTTGTTCTGTTTGAGCCTTCCCAAAAATGAGGGAACACTGAGGGAAACAGTTGAATGTGGACACACTCCAGTAGTGCGTTTACCACGTTACCTTGTCGTGACATGAATTCATCAGCGCGTGCTTCGTGTCACAGCATACTGAGTAGTACTGTCTGACGCTGCATTCTGAGAGTGCGTCTTACCTCAGACTAGGATGCAGCCATCTTTATGGCTGTCAAAACAGAAGTGTGCTTATGAAAGATTTTATTTATTTTAATAGAGAAATGCTATTGTATTGGCTTCTCATTACATAAAAGTACTTGGTTTGTTTCATTACTTGGAAGGTCATAACAGCCTGGGCTGAATGCTGCTATTGATACTTAGATTAACAGAAGCCTTTTCTTTTTCTCTTCCCCACTATCATAAGTAGATTTGCTCAGGGGCTGAAATTGAGGATTCACAAAGAAACCAGAGACCATCAGTTACAAAAGAAATCAAAAGTCAGCAGAAGGCATAAAGATGATGCTGCAGAAGGAAGAAAGATGCTTGGTAAACTGGTAAGTCTTTTTTTTCCTCTTTGCTTTCCAAACCTGTATTTATTTCCATCTTTTAAAATGAATGAATAAGTACGTGATGTAGTTTAATTGCTTAGCAAAAATACAAATACAAGTTTACATGTCATTGTATAAAAAGACTAGATAAAGTATATGCCAGAGAAGCTCACCTCTCTGTGAGATTAAGCACTGCCTGAGGCCTGTGCCCTTCAGCTCTGCTCCTTGCTGCAGTACAGAGAGCAGGCTGCTGTGTATATGTTCTGTGCCTTCCATTCTGTCTGGCTGCTACAGGTTGCTCCGATGCCTGGCTAGACGTTCTGCAGGTGGCTATTGGAGCCTTCCCTTGTCAATAAAACACATGACAATGCGGTTACTTGCAAGTAGAGAACTGTAAGGAAAACCAGTTAGGAAGCCTAAGTTGTGTTGAATGAGCAAAATGTGGTTCTCTGCAGCTGCTTACCCGTGTTTAAGTTCTGTCTCCAAAAGTGCAGATTTTGCTTTCAATCAGATGTGGAGGACTAGAGGCTTCGGAGTACAGTGAGGTGACACTGGGCTTGGTTTATCTTTCTTCAGAAGTGACACATGATATGGCTGTTCTTCCTCCGTCGCTTCCAACTTATTCCAGGGTGACTTATTTACGGAGGGTGCTGGATCCCTGACAGGTTTCCTCCTTTCAGCTTTAACGGAGGACAGGCTTTCGATCGCACTAGTTAAGCCAACTCCATTAGATCCTTGCAGAGTTGTGCAGGCTTAGGCTTTTGACGTTTTTCTTCCATGTACAGCTCTAAGTTAATTTTTAAATGTAACTGTAAGAGAAACACGATGCTCATGTTCCCAAACAGGATTTCAACACTGACCCCAAGAGCAGAGGTGCAAAGATGTTCAAAGTGAAGCATTCTAAAGGAGGTGGAGAGAAAGCGGAGCGATCATCTGACCTGAGCTCCTTCTATGACAGTCCAACCAACCTGTTGAAAATAGGCCCCCAAACCAACCCGAAAGATTCCTGTAGCAACTTGGACTACCTCAAGAATGCAGGCATTGTTATTCCTCCCATTAACCGGAATGTTTCTCCCGCTATGTCTGCGATGGTGCCTGTGCCTGGGAACTGTAACTACAGGTATAGGAGCAGAGCTGGAAAAGCTTGTTTCTTTTGACCTTGTTGCCGAGGAACGGTAATGTGCAGAGGGAGCTTGCAGGGTGGTGATGTGGATTTGGGGCGTGATGCAGTGAGGAGTAGCTTTAGGGTGAAGGATGGTGTGTACGTGGATTAGAAAGCTTGGCTTCATCTCAGGCAGCTAAGGGTCCATGCAGACAGAGTCTCTGTGTTTCTGCGTTTGGCAAAGCCTTATTAGATGGCAGCAGTTTGCCAGCAGCTGCGATGCTGGCATTTCTTTGACTCGTGGCTTATCCTTTGGACAAAACTTGTGTTAGCTGGGCCCTCTGTGAGTGTTACCGTAGAATCACCGTGGTTGAAAAAGACCTCCAGTATCATCCAGACCAACCACCCTCCTGCCCCAGTATTTCCCCAATAAACCGTGTCCCTTAGTACAACATCTGAGCGTTGCTTGAACGCCTCCAGAGATGGTGACTCAGCCACCTCCCTTGGCGGCCCGTTCCGGCACCTGAACGCTATTTCTGAGGAGAAATTTTTCCTAACGTCCAACCTGAGTCTCCCACGGTGCAGCTTGAAGACATGCCCCCTTATCCTATTGCTAGTTATACAGGAGAAGAGGCCGATCCCCACCTCACCACAACCTCCTTTCAGGTAATTGGAGAGAGAGAGAGAGAAGATCTCCCCTGAGCTGTCTGTTCTCCAGACCGAACAATTCCAGTTTGCTCAGCTGCTCTTACTAAGAAATCTCCAGACCCCTCAGCAGCCTCTTTGCCCTTCTCTGGACACGCTCCAGGGCCTCGACATCTTTCTTGTAGCGAGGGCCCAAAACTGAATGCAGTACTTGATGCGCGGCCTCACCGGTGCTGAGTACAGAGGGAAGATAACTTCCCTGCTCCTGCTGGCAATACTATTTCTGATAGAAGCTGGGAAGAGGGCCCCTGCGGGCCTTCCGATTACAGTGTTTCTGGGTTTTTGACACTTGTTTGTACTTATATTTTCTATTTTCTGAAACAGTTTGGGCCATTTGTAATTGCAGAGTTGATGAAAAGAGCAAGAATTACTTGAAACCATTTTTAAAGCAAACGAAGCCTTCTCCAGGAGACCGTTACGGTGTAAGCTTGACTTTGGTAAGTTGTCTGTCCTTCCCCCCCTTGACTAAGCAAAAATAAGTTCTCAGCTGTGTGCTTTATTGTCCGTAATCTCTTTTGTCTCAGTGTTCACCCTAACTCCCAGCTAGAAATAATATGCTTTTCAGCCTTTTCTTCCTACGGTTGTTATCCTTTGTTATTATTATCCTAATGTGAAAAGTACTTTATGTAGAAAGACAAAGTTTCTACGTGAAGGGCGCAGTCAGGAAGGATACTTGTGAGACCTGGACTATATCCACGATGTATTGTCTGTCCAGGAAATGGATCGTTTATGTTGAAATGTTGAAGCAGAGCTTAGGATTTTGATTTAACATTGTCAGGGTCTCCTTTAGGCACGTCATAAATGCATATAAAGCTGATAATGAAAACAAATGAAATACAAAGATCTCCATTGCGTGCGCTACCTAGATAGCAGGTTTTCTAAGATGGTGGAGTATTTGCCTTTTTACAGAGAGCTAATCTGAGCCATTCTCCAGTTGTATTTTGCCTCTTTGAAAGCAATTTATTTTAGATGGTTGGTGTTGCTTGTTCTGTTGTACCTATTTTTAGTTTGTTCTGCTGTGGTTGTTTTTTAATGTGTGAACCATATTTAAGCAGAATGGATTCCTTTAACTATATGATATAATCTTGAAAATAGCTTTGTTCTTTCTGTATCTATACGAGCTGATCATTCACTGGATTTCAGGTCTCTAATGAGAAGAACGTCCTTCAGGCAAACAAGAAAAAATGGAAATTCTCAAAGGCAGACGTGCATTTGCCAGAACTGAATCATCTCCCTGAACTGAGAGGAGTGGAAGGTATGAGCTTTGATGTTCTCTGAGTTGAAGCGAAGCTGCAGGAAGCAGTGTGCATTACAGCAGTCAGGTGTCGCTTCTTTAACCTTCTGTGCACTGGTTGCATTTTGCAGGATGGCATCCCAGGTATCTGAAAAAGGAAACAGTTTCCGAGTCCCAGGTCCCCTCCCTTGCTGCTATTGACCTTCGTAACACGAGTCTGGCCTCACAGCAGGTAACAAAGCAATAAAATAGTTTGCGCTGTTCTGCTTGATTCGGTTCAGGACTCTGAACAGCATGACCCTCAAGTTTTTTGCTTGGCTCTCAACAGAAGCAAAACTTGCCTTGGTTTCTTAGCTGTCTGAGTAGAAAAAATTGGAAGAAAGGGTTGAAATGATTCTTGTGAAGGCCCTCTGCTACCCTGACATCATACGGTTTAGGAAACGAATGGCATCCCTTGACATTTGGGATGGAGATCTCTGGGGTGATCTTGATGACAGTGGGCGAGAAGATGATCCCTTGTTCCTCGCTGATCTTCCTGAATATGAGCAGACAGTTTCATAGATGTTCTGAACAGATCAAATATGGTACTGAACAGTACAAATATGGTACAGGATTTCAGTGGCAGCTGAGTAACGATGCACGGAATGCCCCTGAACAATTCCTTACATGGGTGGAATTAATGCATGGTATTGTGAACGAGTTGTGAAATGGGCGGGGATGACGTGGTAGCTGACGAACAAAATCTAGGGCCCCAGGGAGGAGATTATAAGGTGAGACCTGTGAAAAAGGGAACAGAAATTAAACCGAAAAGAAATGAATTGAAAAACCTGCAAACACAATTTTGAGAATGGATAACTGAGTATGGAGAAAAGCACTAGCCTTAGCCATTCCTAATACTGCAATGCACGGTCGGCCTACTAGTGCTAGCTTGAGTCTGATTGGATCATTTCAGAAATGAGGTAACAGTGCGGGAGAGGAATGAAGTTCCAGTTCCCAGAAAAGCAGATGATCCCTTCCTCTCTCTTAGGGAAGAATTGCAGGGTGTGAAGCTAAAAAGTGAGTAATGGCCGGAAGGTGATGGGGTCTGCCTGTCTGGCAAGTGGAGGCTTATCGGTGGATAACTTACGATGGTCCATTATTTGATTCCAGTCAGTCCCCAGACATGACTGGTGAAGATTCTGGTAGATACAGGAGCCTATGTTTCAATACTAACACAAGATGCTGAGAAGCTGACTTTGCAACCTCGATATCAAGGAGTTGAAAATTACTGGTGTTAATGGAGCGAGTGTTGTTTGCCCAACTGCTGAGGTTAATTTATGACTTCTGGATAAGAAACACCTATCATCTACTTGCTTTGCAAGTAAAGGCCGTCATGAAAATATTTTACGACTTGCATCAAATGGGTTATCCTGGCACCTGCCAAATGGCAGCACGTAGTCCAAACCCCACGGAAGTGGGTAGGCACTGTGATATATACTGAGGAGTTGAATGCAGTACAGAGGGAGGAAGTGTATGAGCCAGGCACAGACGGGGGAGGGAAACGTTTGCGACTTTTAAAGATGAGTTCTTCAGTAACACTGAGGTGATCTGAAAGCTGTGTAATTCCCGTCTGCCATTTTGGCTACCTTGCTTCCAGTTGAGATTTGGCAGACTGTATTGGAGGGGGGGGTGGAAAAAGTGTATTCTTGATACACTTTTAAGTCTTATTTGATCAAAGGATGTTTGTGTGTTGCATAGAATGTGGTTTGTCACTGTTTTCCCTACTTGATACTGCACTTGCAATTTGAATTCTCCTTTTTTTGATTTTTTTTCCCCCTATTTACAGGTGTCGGGGAGCTCGATTCTTGATTCATCAGAAGCCAGCGTCCCCAGAGTTGAGTGCTAGCATTACAGAGAAGGAGATGATAGAGTCATTATAGAATTGCTTAGGTTGGAGGGGACATCTAGTTCCAATTCCCTGCCATGGGCAGGGTTGCCACCCACTAGGTCAGGCTGCCCAGGATCCCGTCCAACCTGGCCTTGAATGCCTCCAGGGATGGGGCATCCACAGCCTCTCTGGGCAACCCGTGCCAGTGCCTTACCGTCCTCTGAGCAAGATGTTTATTCCTAACATCTAACCTAAATTTTCATGCTTTTGGTTTATAGCCATTTCCCCTTGTCCTGTCACTTATCAGACCATGTACAATGTTGATCCTCCTCCTGCTTGTAAGCTCCCTCAAGTTCTGAAAGGCCTCAATGAGGCCTCTGAGGAACCTTCTCTTTCCCAACCTAGACAAGGCCAGCTCCCTCAACATTTCTACATAGGAGAGGTGCTTCTGCCCTCTTTGTGGCCTTCTGGACCTGCTTCAGCAGCTCCATATCCTTTCTGTACTGGGTGCCCGTGGCTTGGACCCCAGGGTCTCACAAGGGTAGAGTAGAGGGGAACAGTCACCTCCTTCTCTCTGCTGGCCTTCTCTTGCGATGCAGCCCAGGATACTGTTGGCCTTCCAGGTTGCAGGTGCACTCCCTGGTTCATGTCCAGCTTCTCATCCATCGGAACTCCTAAGTCCTTCTTGGCAGGGCTGCTCTCAAGGAGTTCTTCTCACAGCCTGTACACGTCTGAGTTTGTCCCACACTAAGTACAGCAATTTATACTTGGCCTTGTTAAATCTTATTAGGTTTTTGTGTGCCCGCTTTTTGAGCCTGTCGAGGTCCCTCTGGATGGTGGCCCTTCTTTCTGTCGTGTCAAACACGCCACGCAGCGTGGTGCTGTCTTCAGACCCACTGTGGGTACGCTCAATGCCACTGTCTATGTTGTTGATAGAGATGTTGAAGAGAACCAGTCCCAAGACGGACCCTTGCAGTACACCGCTCAAGACAGGCGTCCACCTGAATGTAAAGCCGTTGACGACAACCTTCTGGCTATGACCACGCAACCAAGTCTTTATCTACCAAACGGTCCAGCCCTCAAATCCATCCCTCTCCGGTTTAGAGATAAGGATGTGGTACGGGACCGCGTCAAAGGTTTTGCACGAGATGGAGTAGAGGGTATCAGTTGCTCGTCCTTTGTCTACTGATAGTGTCATTTGCTCATAAAAGGGTCTGCCGAGTGGTCAGGGATGATCTGCCCTCGGTGGAGCCATACGGGCTGTCATAGATCACCTCCTCATCTCACGTGTGCCTGAACAGCTCTTTCAGGAGGATTGCACTTGCCTATAAAATTTCTACAGCAGAGCCTCCTGCTGTCTTTCAAATTGGGTGTTTCAGAACACTTAACTAGCTGGGCAGCACGATGGAAAAATCCTTTTACACTTCCCACTCTAGTTCAGGGCACGTAGCTATGACGGTAACTCCTTACGGAGAGCAGTGTGCAGCTTTCTTTACAGGTACTGAAGTGGACGTGTAGCAGGTAAACCACTTTCCGGGTGCTAGGGATTGCTGTTGAGAAAGTAATTACCTCGTGAATTTGAAAGTTGAGGAAGCTAGTAGAATAACAAAAAAGGGGAAAGTGCTGTTTTTTTAATAATGATGTCATATTATTTAACTTAACATAAATATATTAACGTAGCTGTGGAGCTAAGTGGTTTTTTCTGGGAAAGGAGACTTCTTATTGTTACTCAGTGTCTTTCAGGGAGCCTGCCACAGATGTCAGAATTAGCCTTATTTCTCTTGAAGGGGAGCACTCAAGGGCTTTGCTGAGGATTTTTGCTCTCAGGAGCATTCCTCTAGCAGCTGCTCACTCTGAAATGCCTGTTTAGTCTTGTGTACAAATGCTGCACTTGCTTTTAATCTGAGTGAGCGTATTTGGCATATACATGCCAGCAACGAGATGGCTTAATACAACTAGGAAGATAGAAAAAACACTTGACCTGAAAGTAAGCTTGACAGTGTAAATGGGGAAAAAAACCTCCATGATTAAAGCTGTTTCCAACTGTGAAAAAAGGTGCAGTTGTACAGCTTAGTTATTGTTTGCCTGCATCATCCTACTTTTATCCCCTTGATACGGGTGACCAAAACAGTGGGAACAATCTGTCTCAGTTGGAAGATGCTCACACCATCCAGTCTCGGGAGAAGAGAGGAGGATTGCTTACTCTCACGTTAGCACAGTGGACTGTACATGAGATATGGTTTTGGTTCAGTCTGAGGACAGAGCTTGCTGCCGTTGCGTGCAAACCAGTTTGTGAAAGGTGGTTTAGGGCCAGGTCTTGACTGAGATGGATCAGATAGAAATCGACTTTTCCTCTTTCTCTTAACGTCATCAAATAATGCAAGGCTTGTTCAAATTTCCTATAAAACTGTACAGCTTAGGAATATATTACTGCGAGGAGCTAACGAGTATAGGATAACTGTGTTGCAGAGATCTCCTAATAAAGTTGGTATTTCTTCCTTGCACGTATGGATCTTGAATCTTGCTTCACCTTAATCTCACAGTGGGATTTGCAAACCTGGTCGTCCCTTCCCTCACTGGGTGACAGTTGCTTACGTCCAGAATTTCCAATTATTTAATATACAATGTCCTTCCAAAGTCTAAAGTTGTCTTTGTTGTTTCACTCAAGAGCAAATGAGGCTTCTCACCTGTGACTTTTAATGATCAGCGGACTGATTGCAGATGCACGCTTGTGAACGTACTGGCCTGTATTCAAGGGATGCTTCCAGACAGCGTTAGTTGCTGTAGCATCTTGTCTTTGCGTGGATGATGTGACAATCTGTTAGGTACTCAAAAACTAGTGGTAGGAAAGGAGAGGAAGGCAACGGAAAAGGCTTTTCAAAGGCAGCGTAGCAAGGAATACATAAACAAATGTAAAACAAGAAAGCTGCGTTCAGAAAGGCCATTGTTCAATTCCAGTAGGTAATCTGGTATCACAGGGGAAAGAGCAAAACTGATCTAGGTAGGAAGTCTCAAGTCTTGTTTCAGCAAGCACCAGTTAGTGAGCAAGGTGCCATTGACAAAGAGTCAATTCCGCTGAGGTAAGCAAAAATTGTCCTTGAGGTTGCCTCCGCTTCTTTAATAGCCAAGCAAGCTTTTGAGGAGGTGCCTACTTCCATCTGGCGAGCAACTCGTGTTTGTCCTCTAAAATGCGAATGCAGTGAAGATCTACCCTGACAGACTCCTGAACTTTGTTCGCCCCAAACACTTTTCAACAAGCACAGGGTAAGCACTATCTATCAACTCAACTAGAAGTCATAACGCAAATTAATGCTCTTCACAGTTAAGAGAAGTGACAACAAGTTAAATTACTTTATTCCAAAATGGGTCAAAATTAGTTGCACCTATTAAATGTTTAATAACAGTGAAACAGAAAACAGGATTCAGCTCTAATTTTCAAGTAATACATTTGAAGATTCTCATCCGTCAAAGATTTCCACATACTGGCATTTGTGGAATTGCAACGTGCTGTTTAAAATTGTGTAAAAGCTGGATGAGCAGCTTTGTGCAAACACAAGTAACAGACAACTGACGTTCCCAATGAAAAAGCAGGGAACAACTGTAAAATGGTAACGGGGAAGGGATTTGAGGAGGAGGACATACAAGTGAAGAAAGTGTTTAAGGTCTGTAACCGAACTGTAAGAACAGTCGTAAGTAATGCTTCAGCTGTTTCCCAGAGGCATAGCAAACAGAACTCAATTCTTAAAACTGGAAGGCAATAGAGGCATTTCTCAGGAGTAGCACCTACCGTAAAAGCCATTTGACTTTCACAGTGTTATTACTGTCTTAATACAACTTATGTGAGATCTTGAAAATGTTCCCAAGTTACTGCACTACGAAAAGAAGTAGCAACTGTATGCAAACTTTCTACTGAAATTCTGAAACGGCTTTGATCTCTATTCCCTGTAAACAATTTTGTCACGGATGTCACAGCACCGTATCAGACTGTTTCATCTGCTCCATTAAAGGACTTGAATAACATCAGTTTGCATTCTTCTTATCACCGTCACGCAGAGACAGAACCTTCAGCCAGCCTTCTTCGTTACCTGGGCGAAACAGAACGTGCGTGTATGAAGCTTAACAAACCTTGCTCCGTATTTGATTTTACTGCTCCAATCCAAAGTTTCTCCAGCTATTTTCTTACCTCCAACACGGCGAGAATATTATCAATACATCATCTTAAATATTTTCTAGATCCTTCAGAGGAGCAGCCTTTTTCTTCCTTGTAGTTAATGTGCTGAGCTGTAATTTAAAACATGCACACAAAAAAATTTGCAAGAAACTAAAATCTAAATAACAGTACAGTTTCAAAATGGAAAATGTCACAAAGGAGAGGGAAAAGCTGAGTTAAGTGGGAATTTGTGTTAAATAGCAGAATTTACAATGGATTCCATAGGTAGTTAATACTTCATCTAAATTCAGGTCCCTAAGAATTCCAGATGATAAGAGAGGAGGTACCAGGAGTACTCTGAAGATGTTCACAGGTAATACACACGTTTTCAAACTGAAAACGTTATCCCATACTTGTAATATTTTTTCATTTAATTCCTATTATGAATAAGCCAAGTTTTATAGTCTTTGCACTAAGGACTGTTAATTCTAATACTTTACTTCTTCAGAATCATCTTTCGTATCAAAATACGGCCCAAGCTGTAGCGTACAATAGTGCAACACTGAATAAGCCCTCTTAGTCTTAGAGGACAACAATCAATTGGAGAAACTTAATTTAGCCTCGGTTTTGTTCTCCCTGGCATCTTCAAGGAGTCATCTCCTGCCTTCTCTGGCTGGCTGTCCTTCAGAAAAGCTGAGTCAGCATTATGTGGGACTTCACTGCGACTTACAGCAAGGTAGTGAACTGAAGTAACACTGACTGGAATCAGACACGCTTGGTTTCAAACCAGGTGGACACTCCCCAGGATGTAGGTGTAGGAATCGGCACATTTGCTCTTTTGCCATCAGTGCCGTAGGTTACACCAAGCTAATAAGGCTTGTACACGTGAGCTGCAATTATTTAACCAAGTAGCTTCTTGTTAAAAAAGAGACTTTTCCTAATACAGAGATTGAGATCCACCTTCATTCGCACGGTTTGAACCACGAGTGAAATTCTCATCCGTTTGCTTTCATAAACAAACCTGTGCTGTCCGGTCGGCGTCCTTTCAGAAAGCGGCTTTTAATCAAATGTGCATCGGTCCTGCGATGACACATTCAAAACACAAGAATACCGTTCCAATTACATTAGCAATGCTACTCATACGCGATCGCCTCTGCCTTGGGAATAATACCAAGTGAGTACTTTTATAATAATCAATGGGATTTTTGTATGTGCTTTGATAACATCTTTTCTTAACAGTTTCGTACCTTCTGTGATGCTGTAGCTGCCCTCTGTTCCGCGTGGCTTAGTCGCATTTGAAGCCTACTGATGTGTTTTTGATACTCCGTCATTAACTTCTCATCCTGTTTAAATGAAGTATCTTGTTACAAATATCAAGTTCTCTTGCCTGGATCCATCTTTACCGTAGTGAAAAGCTTAAAGCAAGAGGACCTTTAGAAGTAGAGCTGTTCACCACTACAGTAAGACTGAACACACAGCACTGACACATTACGAAGCATGTCTGGCTCAAATAGGAATCGTATGAGTTCCCCAGTCACAGTCATCTTCTGCGGAAGTTTCACGTGCCTGAAGTAGGCGCACAAAAGCTGATACTGTAATGCAGGTAATTTAATTTATGCTTTTATCTGTACACCTATTTGTGCACGTGCAGTGTAAATTCTACTGCGTATGCTGAAAAACTGATCTCTACGTATGCCACGTTATCCGTAACACACAGCACCTCCTCCTTTTTAGAGGTACGCATGTATGCAAAGGCACGTTTTTGCAAACATTCCGTATAGTGCCTAAAATTGCCAGATGAATAACCACATAAGATGCTCTCCTTCACCTTTTCAAACATTTTGACAGGGAAGTTCATGTCTTTTTGCTATTTGAACGTGCCAGTCAATAAAAGCAGTTGTGTTTTCGTTCTACGTCTACTCCTGCCAGAAATCTTTCTTAATGAAGGTTTTTAAAGCAGAAACGTATCTTGATGGGCTTCTGTTAACATCCCAGTGTATTGGCATCAGGTTGTAACTGAAAGCAGTTGTCCTATTAATCTTTATCTTACCTCGATCGCTTTATTGTTTGCCGTTTCCAGCTGAGCAATAAGCTCCTGGTTACGAAGTTTTTGTTGACTCAAATCACTTCTATTAATCAGAAGAGAAAGGAAAGGAAAACATTTACTCTTGAAGAAACCCCAAACTTTAAGCCTTAGCATTTCACATGTTTGTCTGAAAACTGCTATATGGAATTTGCAATGCCTGTTAATCTAAGGCTGCAGTACATGCAGCTGGTAGCTTCCGTTCCCTTGTTCTCAAACCACCGCTTGAACTGTTCCAGGTAGATACCGAAAAAAGAACTGAACGTCTTTTGACTAACTGCTATAAAAATGAAGATCCATAGGCAGTGCTAGGAATATAAGCCAGTTACCCGGCAACCTGTAGAGTAACTGATTCTGTAACAGCAGCCAAAAGAACAACAAAATGGCACTTACTTTAACTTAGTGATCCTGGCTTCTGTAGTTTCAGTCAGAACTTTTGTTTCTTCTTTCCACCTATTTGTTGCTTTTTGCTGAGCTACCAACAGATGCCTAAGTTCAGCAGTAGACTTTTGACTGATGTCTTCCATTTCCTTAAGACGAACTTCAAACCCGAGTTCTTTCACAGCATGCTCATGCTCCATAGTGCTTATCTATATAAAAAAATACAAACAGGATACACTCATTTTTTAAAACACTTGAACTAAGTTCGTCAGCGTTTGCTGAAAGCATGTAGCATTTAATAAACTTGTAATTATGTATTCAAATAGACACATACTCCCAAGGACGTTGTAAGCCAATTCTGCAACTGACAATAGAGGATAATTTTTAACATTTGTGTTCTTTTCTTCAGGACTACATTTTCCACCTAGTCAGAATTTGTTAGGACTATCCTAATAGCATCTAAAATCCTTTGTACATGAGAGGAAAATGGAGGCAAGCGACAACTTTTATCTGCGACTGTGGCATCCTGTCCGATTATGGACGTGCTAAGTTCTGGTACATGCTTTTTAACTGCTACCTATTTTTTAAGCTTCAAGGAAGGGTTCTCGAGTTGGAACGAGAGCTCTCATTTAATGACTTCATTTATCTTGATGTATAAAGAGCTAAGCGGATGAGGTGCTCCTCATTCCTAATTAGTAAAGCTGTTTCTGAAATCTTCATTGCTGTAGATATTTAGAAAGCACGTCGAGAATCAAAGCTATTATTCCTTTCAGAAGGCAGAGGTACGTGAATCTCCTGAAGTTAGCTACTATTACATTATCCCATAAGCTGTCTGTTCAAGGTGCATCTAATGCAACCCTTTGAAAAGCAATTCCATCTTTCAATTAAATATCTTAGTTTGCAACTATTTGCACGGAAAAACTTTTTTTGTCCAGAACATACACAACCAGCGTTTGACAACCATGCTACTGTATTATTTGCAAGCTACGCGCTGATCTGGTAACGCAGTGGACGTGGAAGTAGAGGAATGCTGTACTGAAAATTGTACAGCGATTCCTAATACGGACAGTAGATAAATGAAGATCTAGATTAAGTAAAATCAGTGGAAGAAAACTGTTTTACTATTTGGACTATTCACAAGGTGAATTCCACCTCCGGTTTAAACTTCCAAATATTTTTTCCTAGAAATGTTGTCTTATTAAGCAACCATTAGTCTCATAATAAAAACAGTATATAAACCTGTAGTGGAAATGCTAAGTCCCAGCTTGAAGCGGTGATGGAGCACCTGGTGGGAAGGCAGTGCCAACCCAGGGGAGCTCAGGTGCGTGCAACAAACCTGAGTGACATGAAGGGGTGGAGCCAGGATCCACCCCTACCCAGACCTCGTTTAAGGGTTGGCAGTGGAGGTAAGGGTATCTGGCTGGAGATCCCTGCCTACTGGAGGCCTTCTGAAGGTAAGTAGGTTTTTTTCCTTTGTTTCTGCGTCCACAGCTGCTGCGTTTGAATGCATCCTTATTTGCTGTAGCCTAGGACTCTGCTACCCCTCTGCCGTGGCTGTGCTTTCTATTGTGTTATGGCATTACAAAATCGTACCTTTATTTTAGCTTTTTGCTGTGCCTCTGTGGCCAGTTTTTTCAAGCTTTCAATTTCTTTTTGCAATTGTTCATTCTCTTGCTGAAGCTTTAACCTTTCTTCACCGATGAAGCCGCTCTTTTCCCTTTCTGAATCCAGAATGCTTTGCAAGTTACAGATATTTTTCTGGTAATTAGATTTCTCTTCCTCAAAGCTGAAAGAGAAGTCATTTTGTAAAGAAAGCTTTTCACTCTGTGGTTTGCTGTTCCCCTTTAATGCTTCTGTAGCGATTCATAGTCCATTTCTTACTTCATTTCCAGCAGCTTCAGTTTATGTTGTGTTGTCTGCAGGCTCAGCTGAAGGTCGCATTTTGTAGTCTCTGCGAGTAGATATTTCTGATGCAGTTGCTCTAGTTTTCTATTGTCAGATTCACGATTGCCGTATTCTTTGCAAATCTGAGGAATACAATTACATGCCAGATCATCTTTACCTTGTGCTAGTTACTTATGCAGTTGTAACGATGAGGAGGCTGCTCCTCACTGTGTCCTATTTCCAGGGGTTTTAAACCCAACTGTCTATAACTGAATTCCAGTGCTGCTTCTAAAAAGGTTTTCCAAGACCTGGCATTCATTTTGTGTTCAGCATATCGTGCTTAAGCTTAAGACGGAACGTGTTCCAGCATGCTTTTAGATCGTATGCTTCTCAAAGAACGTTCGGTATCAGTTTAGTATTAGGACTTTTATTTTCCAGATTGAAGTTACCAGATACTGACGTGCATGTTTAATGTTAGGAAAATCAGGTCCCCAAGTGAGGAAATTAAGGATCGTATCATAATCCTTCATTGCAGCGTCAGGGGAAAACATGGGAGGTGGGAAAAATAAAAAAACAGAAGGAATACATTTTCATGCTAATGATACACCTCGAGTTTGATGTGACAAAGCACGTGATTGCCTTACCTTTTCAAGTTCTTCTTCCACTGCTCGCTTTTCTCTAATGGCTCGTTCTATTTGGCTTTGCTTTTCACCACATTCCTATTTTAGAAAGTCATTTAAACAAACCTCTCATTTCTATTTCATATGGAAATGTATTTATTTGTGTGTGTGTGTGTTTACATACATAACAAAATACCTCATGCTATAAATTCCACGCAGTATATTACCATCTGCTTTTACTGCTTGTTGTTCCCTATTAAAACTTAGCTGTACTAAAGGGATGTGAAGATGCTCTACGCTGGTAGTGAGGAAATCATTAAGCAGCAGTACTAAGCTTAAACAGACACCAGTGAAGACCAGGTGCAGACCCACAGCTACAGTAGGATTTATTGGACTTACAGGAGGTCCTGTAAATGATCCTACTGAACCTCCACAGGTACAGTGAAGTTTAGCACGTTCCCCTTGCCTGACAGTATGAGAGACCCAGGGTGGGATCTAGCTCGCTACGTAAATATTTGCAGAGAACTAAAATCAGCTCTGCTCGGTATACCTGCTTATTTGTCCTCACTTCTTTGCCTCAGCCCTACAGCAAATCCAGACAGGTGGAAGAAAAGAAATCAAAATTAGGTGCAGTAGGAAAGTTGCTATTCATGTACTTGCACTTTTTTTAAGTGTGACTGAAACATCAGAGCTACGTAGTAGCAGTGCCTATTAGTACAGCGTATATGCACACAAATTATTAGATTGTTGGGGCTGAAATGTAAATTTATTGTGCTTTCTGCTGGCCAAAATAAAAATCTATGCACAACTCCTTCCAGACAACACTGTAAATAAAGCATTCTAGTAAATCCTCTCAAATGGGCCAAGATAAAAGTATCCCTGCTGTTTGTTGACCCATGTGCACATGTAAAAGCAGTTTAAAAATTTAAAAGAACCAAGTTATGATTACTTATTTGCAACTAATCCATAGTAACTTCTATTTAATATGAAAGAGAATCACCAGTCTAGAAGAAATTATGTCAGAAGTTTTGACCACTGTGTCTAAAACTAGCCCCCTCTTCACCACGTTGCTAAAAATAAAACACTGGATTTTACTTGATTTACTTTTATATTTCATTAAATACCTAACTTGGTAAACGAAGTCTCAAATGTTTTGGCAAGCACGAAAGTCAAGTACGTACCATGTGAAGAGCTAGAAGTTCTTCTGTTAACTGAGAGATCTGCACATTGTACTGTTTCTTTGCAGAGTCTACCTGTGATCAAAAACAAAGCAAATCTAAATAACCAATATCGCAAACTATTTTTCTATCCTGTTTTTACATGTACAATCATTTAGGTTGGAAAAGACCTTTGAGATGATCACTTAGAATCATCCACCTAACAGTACAACTCCACCACTAAACAGTGCCCTTAAGCATCACATCGTTTAAATACCTCCAGAGATGGCAATTCTGCCACCTCCCTGGGCAGCCTGTTCCGATGCCTAACTATAATTGCCCTGAAGAGCTTATTCCCAAATTACAGTCGGAACCTGCTGAACAGAACTTGAGGCTGTTACCTCAAATACGCTTTGTACATGTGTGGTGCTTGTATATAAAAATAGGAGACTAAGAGTTGACAGTTGGTACTACGTGAATGCTAAAGGAATGTTTATTATCAATCTGTATTGCTGTAATTGAGAGTATGTGGAGAAAAAAATCAGGAAGACATCACAACAAGGTCTTACCAAAATAACAGCACGACTACCAGAAAACTGCTGTCCGCTAGGTGCAAGATACCTGGAACTTGTGTAACAGATATTTTTAGAGCACTTAAAAATACATAAAAAGATACGTTACTCTTGGAGAAATAAGATTTAAATTTTCTTTGTACGCTTTTGGTATAATCTCTTTTAGTGGGATTACACGAAATAAGACATTTCTGAATTTCCGGATTCTAAGCAGTAAAGCATTGCCACAGGAAGACAGCGGTTACTCTACTTGCTTTTTGGCTCGTGCCTCCTCCGAACCTTGCACGACATTAAATACTGCTGTTTTAAGTAATCCACACAATTCTGTGGTTTTGTTGGGATAACCGCCTAGTAGAAGAAACACATCGTCTTCCTTGTCATTTTAAAGATTTTGGAAACGTATGTAAAATTTCAAAATCTTTATTTAATGTGAATCCTTTTGAAACAGGCTTGTTGTATCGTAGTGAAGCAAGTGAAAGGAGGCAAAACCAATTATGCCACTGAAAAATTACAAGCCAGGCAACGAATTTACAGCGTTGTCTACTTGCAACAAAAGACACTGACAACGCACATTGAGATGACAAGATTCTTATTTCCTCCAGAGTTTTCCTTAAAATGAAGCAAGTCTATTTGACGTGTGGATAACTGCTAAGAATCTCTAGGGAGATAAGAGCAGTCTTATTTTAACTGAAGATGGGACATAATGGAGAGCAAATTAATTTGTGAATAGTCCGCAATCAAACAGCTCCGAACTTTCAGCCATTTTGTGATAAGAACGAGCGTGACAAAAATAGATACTATCAAATCTCGTTGTTTCTCTAACAAGTTCAGTTTTAGTGTTCTGCGGTACTGAGTTTTTTATTATTAGCTGTGCTTCATGGAAGGGTTTTATTTGTCTAAACAGAGGTGTATTTTAAAGCACTGAGATGACAAAAATCTGATCTTATAACTCAATAATTCTTCTCACCTGAATCTATACTATAAATATCAGTAAGCTCTAAGATGAGGACACGTGCTACTGAGCATAATTTCTCAAGTGCCTGAATTTACCTTGTCTACACCAGTATCTGCACAGACAGCGATACGTCTGGTTCATGAGAGGTGTAAGAATATCATTTGGGCGGGAAAAGTGCTTATCTAGGTGGTGAGGTCAAAGAGCGTAATACTGTCAGTATACTGCCCTTGCTACTTAAGTGACCGAGACACAAGTAAACTGCTGACATGACCGTGCATAATATATAACAATTTTTTTTTTTAAGTGTACGTTCACAGTTGTTTTTTCTAAGCATCGTAACTTACTGCCTTTCTAATTCTTGCAGCGGTATCTTCTGCAAGCTGAAATATTTCATCTTTCATCTTTTTGATTTCTTCCTCCTTTTGTTTCTTCTTAAACAGTGCCTAAATATATATATATATAATTACTGATAATACTTCAGTTGTGACATCATATTGAGCGGTGAGAAAAGACGCCATGCATAATCACCATTCAAAAGAACAGTAAACCGAACAGCTCTTTAGCATAAAAAGACAGTGGGAATTGCAGGAAAAAAAATGCTGTAAGAAACTCTTTCGGGGAGGATGAAAGAGTACCGCTACTTTCAAATAAGAGATGCTGGTCTGGAAAGACTACAGGGAGTAATACAGAGCAGATGTCACGTAGACAGAGAAAAGGGGGAAGGCATGAAGAAGGTCACCTATAGTTGATACAAATTCAGTCTGTAGAAGGTAACTCAACACAACAATTCATATGGCACATCGTCTTTTACTGCTCCCATTCAGTTTGTGTTTTGTTTCTCAAAGTAGAGTTCTTCTGATCTCGCTTTGAAAGCTTAGCTTAGGTGCTTGCTTCACGGTGTTAACATGAGAAAAGGAGCATTATTTTGACAGCCTGCTAGTCCCTCAGGTAATCTCTTAGAGACCAGAGAGGCCACAGTTTAAGACGGTTAACAAACTGCATATATTAGGCTGTGTTTTTACATTCATTCATAAAATACCCAGTTGGTTAAACCAAGGATATTTCAGCCTGAGCAGTACATTAGCAAGTGCCTGCTAATTCCGAATTTCCTTTCTAGAGCATTAGACTAAGTTACTGTTTATAAAAAGACTCCTAACCTGTAAGTGTTCACTAACCACCTCAGATACCTTCTGAGGATAAAAATATCTTAGAGGGAAAAAGGACCTAACAAGTTCAAAGAGCTGGAGGCCATAAAACAATTTCTAACTCCCATTTTGAACGGAGCCTAATAAACGAAAGGAGTTGCTGGAAATAAAAGCAAATGAGATCCAGGTGCTTAAGAACAAAGAAAGAAACGAGCGTGCTAGAAAGAAACCAGAGAGTATCATGCCTTACTCTAAGTGTACGTGAACAACGTCTGTAACTAGACAAGAATTTTCTTTTATGTAACAAAAAGAATCACGCAAATAACATGGCGCTACATTAATGTGCAAGACCCAAAGGTCTGTCAACGTTTTGTTCCTTTCCGGAATAGGTCAGAAGGTAGCGGAAACTCTTTTAAAAAAAAGTTTGGGACCCTCCGTTCAGATAGGGTCCTCCCTCCTTCGATACAGAAATGAGATCAGCACGAGCGAAAAAGACAATGCTAACTCTCCTGTTCCAAAGTGATGAAGTTAAATTAGATTTTAAGGAGGCTCCTCACGTTTGAAAAGCAACTTCAGGCTAAAAGGGAATGTTTAACTCCTTAAATGTTTACCGGTCCCTGCACCCTGTTTCCCTATGGACAAACTGTAGATAGTTGGAGAAAGTGAAGAACTGGAAAAAAAGGGGGACTATTTTTTGTGTGTGTTACATGAATTGGCAGTTATTTTCAAACCCTCTGGATTAGACCCCACCTTTGGTGGATTCTTCTTTTTTGAATTTGCTTGTTTTTCTATCTACGCTTTCGGCAGAAATGTTATCCTGTAACAGTTAAACATTATTTAAAACCTTTTGTGTTACTGTCTCTCCTGTGTGGCTTGTTGCCTCCCGCACTTCTCTAGTTGTCCTGCGTTATGTGAAATGTGCCAATCAAAACTGCATGTTAAGGCGCACTGTGTTTCAAAGTATTTTTTTTTTAGTCTCACTTGAACACTTTATGAGCATTACTGATTAGTACTGAGGATCACGTGAATGTATTTATGAGACCACTTAATTACTGTAAAACAGTAAAGTTCTGCAACCAGTACAGCATATTAGAATTTCATCTGCCTTGTAACGTATGCACTCAAATCCCCTGGAGTTTTGTTTTTCTTGACCGTAGATTTGGTGACTAATTGCCCCGTCAGTTTTTCAAAGTTCTTCAGAGGATCTAAGATTTGAACACAAAACGTACTCTCTTGGACCTGTCCACCATTTAAAAAGTCTCTGTAGTTCCAACTTTACTTTCCTAACCATTATGAAGCTAAGTTCATATCAGGGCCTTGCTTTTTTTATTCTGGCAGCCCAGTTTGTTTTTACACGTTCAGTAAGATGTTGATTGTGTGATAAAACTAAATGACATATGGTCGTACTGTCAGTCTGCTTTCTTGTGCATTGCTCGTTTTAGTACAACAGACATAAAAAGTTGAGTTGTGTATGTGTGCACACCCCTAAGAATACATAAACGGGAACTTTGTAACTGCAGGCGATGACAGTTTTCTATTACCTAAACAATGCCTTTGCCCATAACCTTACCTGACTTTTCTGGAGGTTAGCTTCCTCTAACAGCTGTAAGCAATCTTGGACTTTTGCAACTGCCTCATACTTCTCCCTGTCTAAATTAGCACACTTTGTCTGAAGCGTTCTGATTTGTTTCTCCAGAGCTGTTCTTTCTGTTCTCAGCTCTTCGGCATCTTGGACAGTAACACGTAATCTAGAACAAAGGAATAATTTTATTCATTTAACGATACAAAGCTTAATTAAAGCACTTATTTCAAACTAAGCTTATAGGAACTAATTAAGTTGGCGGAACTGCGTTCCTGTTAGTTTGGGGTTTTTTTTGGAAACTATCCTGTTACTAACAACCAATAGCTTGTCTTTACCTTGTTTCTAATTGTTTTATACTAGACTGCATTTGTTGCACGAGTTTGTCAGACGATGCTTCCCTTCGCTGGGCAGATACCGCATCTTCTTCCTAGAATGAATATACGTGTTTCCCAGGCAGCATCCGAGTTTCATTTACAAAAACATAAATATATCAAGTAATAAACTAAATTAATTAAAATACAAAATAAATGAGAGAACAGCTTGCAATTAATTTAACATCAGCGATTAGGTAACTGACTAGTTGCAAGGGATAGTCACCCCTTTCTCTAGAATACCTTTCTCTCCAATTGGCCTCGAAGCGTCTCTGTCAATCTGATCATTTCATCAACCTTAGCGCTTGCTGTCCACCTATCTATTTTAGCTTGCCTATGTAAAGAAAACAGACTGTGAATTACACTTTGATTATTACAGGGGAAAATCAGACTCTTACAACTAGGTTGAAATAGCTGTGAAGGGGAGTCAGATTTTGTGAGACTTCTCTGATATAGCGCGACAGGTTTTCCTCTCAACTTATAACGTTGAACAATGAGACAAATGGTGAATTCATCATAATGTGTACACGGTGAATAAATACTCGGGAGGACTAGGCAATGGAAAATGTAAAGTGATCCATTAATTTTAAATACAATTGGCCTCAGATATTTTAGAGAAATATTTTTCAGAACTACACTTCACTTTGTAAAGCAATTCGCACTAGGAATTAATAAAATCATTATCCATTTCTCAAGAAATGATTGATGTGCATTGTAATCTAGAAAGACTTGACAAGAGCAGAAACAGAAAAGGAAGAAAGTCGGCTAGTTAATGAAGACTGAAACGAGCAATGCTCCTACTCCTTTGACCTGGGAATAATCGGATGTGTACTGCCCCCACCCGGGGCGTAACCCAAGTATCTAGGCTTTGTATTAGGATAAATTTAAAGCCCACTGAGTCAGTATATGATAAAGTAAAAAAAAAAAAAAAACAGACCAGCAAGCAAACTGGAGTACGACTAAGGCACGAAGGAAACTAGAAAATACGTATTACTTTTAACGATCAACCCCAAGAAAAAATCCTTACAACAGTAAAAAAAATGACTGTTTAACAGCACAAAAGGCAAGAGTGTATTACGACTACATGAAAGTCGTGATCAGTATACACGTAACACGTGTGAATGTGAGACTTGGTCTGTTTTGGTATTCCGTTTGTCTGTAAAAATTTCAATACTACCTTGTGCAAGCAGTCCTTCAAAACATACGGACATAGCGTTCTCTTCTAACGCAGCAGCACACAGAAGCAACTTGTGGTAACAGTTGGAAAATACTTCATTTTCAAATACCTGGAATACCACCTTTATCTTTGTGTCTTGTTTTCTTGTCACGCTGTCCTTTCCCAAGATACGCTTAGCTAATACATCTGAGGTTATATAAAAATTCCCACTCAAAAATACACCTTCAAGTGACTAAGGTAACTCTGCACTTAGAAGCAGATCCTAGTCCTACATTTATGGTACAGAAGAAACAAAAATAAATATTAAGAAGAGTGAAAAGATTTTTATCATTTTTAAATTGCCTGGTTTATACCTCAGTTGTTCCTGTAGCTGCTCTAGTTCCGCGTTCTGTTCTGATACAGTTTTCAGAAACTGATTGCTCTGTAAAACAAGGAAAGATTTGTAGAGATTTTTTCTGCTTTTATTTTACTAACCGAGTATGAAAAACCTCACTCAGTTAGTGAACGTCACCAGATTTCTCTGCGTATCTCTGCAGCTTATTTCCATTTTCATTACCTTAAATACTTAAACACGAGGCGAGCGCTGTCCCCTCTTTGCTAGATTTCATTTCTAAAAGCATGCTGAAAAATTCAAACCTGAACACAGCCAGGGAACGTGACTGTTTTATCCCTGGTTAAAAAAAAAACCTGTCTAGTTAATCTTGCCCTGCACTTGTCATTTTTCAGTTTTTCGTTCAAGAAAGGCCACCTTTATTCTGTGACAACTTTAAGTCTTTGGCAATAGACCTTGTCAAACGCTTTGGAGAATGCGGATAAATGGACAGCCTTTATCTTAGCACTGTCTCTTTCAAATACTGCGGTCTTTCCACGCTTCTGCCCTCAATTTCTTTCCCCATCGTGATTTTAAGCATCCAGTCGCTCTGTTTCTGGATACCTGTTGCTTTGCTTATATACAGCAGATTAGCACGCAACTTCTGAATCAAGACGACTGTTTTGAGAGCTCACTGTATTGTCCTGAGATCGCTTTGAGACAGCCATCCCTCAACTCTTCAATGCAACTATTTTTAAAGAACAGTTGACTGAGGTCACTGCCTATATAGGACAAAAACTCATCTCTCCAACTGGGTTATTTTGCTTTTACTAAAACTAATGAAATAGCTTGTAAACACAACTGCCTGCAAGATACAATTCCGTAGTAATATGCAATATAGTACTCGGCATCTGTAAGGGCTTGAATAGAGCATTACATTGTTTTCAGCACCATGGGTCATAAACCATAACAACCTGAAAGAATCTAAAGACCAACAGAAAGAACATCATCTTGAAAACAAAACCCAGACGTCTTAAAGGGCCACTCTGATATGAACAGAAGAGGAAAGTCAGGGAAATGTAAAAGATAACGAGATGAAAGCTTTTGTTATCTGTGACAAGAACACAGAAGCCTTTCTTTTCCATAGCTGTGATACTTCACACCAAAGAAACGGGCTTCAAATTTAACGAGTGCAAAGAAACAGGATTTCAGCATTGAAGTCACAAAACAGTATATGGTAGGTTACAAGTCTGGGGTTGCAGTGTTGTGGTTTTTTGTTCTTGTTCTACACACTGACAGTAGACAGGACGAACACGGATCCAAAAAATGACCATTCTGGAATCATGTCTTACGGAGAGGAAGCTGCTCAGCTAGCAACTTAAAGTTTTCTGACCCTGGTTTTTCTATAGTATCAAGACTATGTTAGTCCTGGGCCAAGGCTTAATTTCAGTGTATAAAATAAAAGATCATTAGAAGGCAAAAATCTTTTCAAGGATCAGCTGTGCAAATGCCAGTGTCTACTAGGAAACTAGGAATCGCTAACGTGTGGCAGAGGTAGTCTTTGTAAGACACTGTTTAACGTTTTTTCTTCTGAAGATGGCTTTGAGCATTTGACCGAAATAGTTCATACTACAATTCTGAGCCTGCCTAAGTGGCTTATTATTAAAAAAAATCCTATAATTTCAGGAGCTACTATCTGACACCAACACGAAGTGTTTTGTCCTCAGGAAGAGAGCCACTATAGATTTTTGACTGGTTGCAAGACGTGTTTACAAATCTGTGCTACCAGAGGTCTTGGCCATTTAGATATGTTGGAGGGATATTTCTGTTTGTACCTTAAGGGCTCTAGTAAGGAAAAGAGAACACCACTAGGTCATCGCTTAGGTTTCACGTACCAATTCTGTTTTCTCATTAGCTGCGTGAAGCCTTGTAGTTAGCTGGTTAAAGTTAGCCAGTTGGTCCTAAAAAAAAAAAATACAAAAAAAAGAATTCAGCTTCTTAGAATCATTCTTGAGTAATGCTGAATAGTCATCTGCAGCGCATAGTAAGCATCTTCTGAGCCTAGCCAGGACTTAAGTCCCTGAGCTGGGATCTAATACTAATTGTGTCGTGTTTATACCACGGTTTTGTCATCAAATGCATGCAAGCCACCTATTCCAACCACCAGGTCTGTTGTAGAGGTTGGACAGCGCAAATAAGGATCTCACAGCTCATCTCTGCTTTCTTGTCAATTGCAATTCTAGTCAGTCTACCTCCGATAGCTATTGCCTGCTCCTCTGTTTAAAGCCAAGTGTTAGACGGGTAGTGCTTTTAAGGCCGTTTGATCTCATTCCTGAGATCATTAGAGGCGTTAAAATTCACTAAGAATTTGGTCACCGAAAGTGAACTCTTCACAGCCCCTTAAACCTCCGGCGGCAATCAGTTATCGGTGATCAACAACTATTAAGTCCAATAGCTGTAACAGAAACGAGAAGTTGCAACCACAAACTCCTCCTAGCTATTACTTGCAATAACTACACAACCTGACAGGATGCGGCAGCTGTAGAAAGGAATATATCGTTTAGATGGACTTAACTCAAAAATCAGTGACAAACTCCTGCCACGCAGATGAGCAGCAACTGCCCCCACAAGTCTAACGTGCTTGACAATGGAAAGTGAATTTGACTGACCTGGAAATATTGCTGTAGTGCGCTACAGATACGTGTGAAGTTTATTCGTTCTTTGAATACTGAGTGCTCTTTAATATCTCAGTAGCTATTACAGCCTAAATTTCTTTTGTTTGAAAGGAAAGGTCCTGAAACCTAACCAGAGAACATAGCAAGCTAACGCAATAACAAATAGTTTCCAGGTGTTTCCAAGAAGCAGCTGAAGAAATGGAATGCTAAACACAAACTAACATTAGAATATTAGCAACGTTCATTTCTCAGCTGTTTAGATGTGCGTCTTCATCGAATGGCAAAAGTTAATTGAAACTACTTTTCCTACAATTCCACTCTGTTCTTATAGAGAAAATTGAAGATTAAAAGGTAGGAGAAAACATGAAAGACTTTCACCTTGCAGTTAATTCAGGCATTTTCAGCAGCTTTCAGATTCAACCCTACCAAAGATTTCCTCGTGTCCAATTGAGATATTATTCTTTATATTTGTCTACCTTGTGTACTACTCTGCGTGCACCAAAATTCGCACAGCGTGGTCCCTAAGTTACTGTCCACATATTTGACACAAACTTTCCAATTCCAACTGTGCATTTATCTGTTGAATCGCTGACTTTATGTGACCATTCAAGTTTTTATAACTACCGTTACAGAAAACCATCAACAACGGGACCCAAGGGCCACGAAGATGATCGGAGAGCTGGAGAACCTTTCCCGTGAAGATGGGCTGAAGGAGCTGAGCTCTCTCAGACTGGAGAAGAGAAGGCTGCAGAGTGACACCATTATGGCCCTCCAATATTTAAAGTGAGCTTATAAACAGGAGGGAAATCGACTTTTTACATGGGTAAATAAGTGCCAGAGCGAGGGAAAACGGTTTTAAACTCAAGGGGGGAAGACTTAAATGAGAATGTCGGGGAAGCTTTTCAATGAGAGAGCGGTGAGGTTCTCAAACAGGCTGCCCTGAGGGGTTGTTGACGCCCCATCCCTGGAGATGTTTGAGGCCGGGTTGGATGGGACTCCGACACGATCTAGTACTGTATCCAGCGGTCGGCAACCCTGCCTGTGGCAAGGGGTTGGAACCCGATGATCCTCGAGACCCGTACCAACCCAATCCATCCTACGATTTTACGATGATTTTACGATACCGGTAGAACCGCTGCACTTCAGTTTGGCTACACACAGATGCAAAATCTCTACGGTATACGAAGGCATTTCAAAATGAACAAGAATGTAAAGGAAAGTTACTTGCTGTTTTAGTCTTTCAGCCACGTGAATTTGTGTTTGAGTTATGTGTTCGTGGTACTGCCGCTGGAGTTGATCAAGCTCCTGTGATACAGCCTGCCAGAGCTCTATTGCTTGTTCTTTTTCCTAAAAAGTTAGAGCAAAGGTTTGTAAGATAATTACAGTACATTTTTAATGAAGTGTCTTTTTTTTTTT
>VXAB01010564.1:757675-770539 GCA_013399175.1 Odontophorus gujanensis | reverse complement strand
GGGGGGGGGATTCTTCTTTGCTCACATTACAACCGCACCGAACACCAAACTCAGAGGCAAAAAACCAGTTGTTCGCACGTTCGCAGCCCAACCAACTAAGAACTGCCAGTTTTGTGCTAATTTAGGTAAGAGCAATTAAAAAACAACTCCCCTGAAGTTCTGAACCTGTCCCACACTTGCAATTACTTACCTGAGGGCTACAGTATAGTCGACCGACCGCAATTACTTCAGTTCAAAAAATGATCTGATTCACATTCTGGACAGTAATTCAACAAGGTAGAATGAGAGGCACAAATTAATATAAAAACTTCCTACTTGCACAAAACAAGAGAGGAACTTTCTTCAAGTTTTGAAGTTTTAAAGTTTTGGGGTTTTTTTAAGACATAAAAGCCAAAAGGCTTCAGAATACTGTCAAGGAACTGTTATAAACAAATTCTGAAGCAAGAAATAAGCTAGCCCTCCCTAATCTGCCAAGGCACTGGAGAAATAAAAGAGTAGAAGTGTTTCAGCTCACTCACTCGATTAGACAGTTGCAGCTGTTCCTGAAGGTTTCTGGATATTTCTTCATCTGCAGGAATAGCAGTTCCCAGAGGCTTGAAAGGAAGAGCATTCAGTTGCATTTCGAGAGCCTCTTTCAACTCTGCATGTAGCCTGAAATTCCAAGGACTAAGTTCAGCAAAGTATTTAAGTTAAGTAACCCGTTTTTAAATTAACTGAAGTACCGCACCTTTGATCTGTGTGTGCCATATACAACTACCTCACACTTAAATCTATTCATCAAGTTACATTCTATAAAACAGTTCTAAACTGCTTTATACCTACGTCTCTTGCGGAGACATGGCCGAGCCTCCTAATTTTGGTGCTGTAATCTGTATTAATCACTTGAGTAATATTTAGCACGTGAGTATGAAATCTGCCACTATTAAGCGGGGTCAAACATTTCCAAGTTCTATGAAAAAGAGCTGATGGCTTGAAAGACAGAAAAAAACCCACCAAAACAGCAGCAGCAGGTTACGTGCATTTCTTTACCTTTTGTTTTCTGTGGTGACTCGTTCAAGCTTGTGTCTCATCTCATTCATCTGCACCTAATTAAAAAAACACGCAAGATTAAGTCCTAAATGGCTAACTGTGGCTATTTTTTTTTCCAATAAACAATACTCACCTAAACGTTAGCAATGATAACTGAGCACACTAGCATAAATGACATTAAGACTTCGTTCTGCGAGAAAAGTCACGGGATGCCAGAAACGTACCTGATAAATCTGCAGTTGTGCCCTCATTTCTTCCAAGCACTCTACGTTTTTAGTTATCAAGCTGAAAAGTGGAAAAACACACTTAGAACCCATCTGAGAATGCTGAAACGTTCTGAGAATTAACCGGTTTTACGGAATTCACGATCTGGAGAACACAATAAAACCGTTGCTTCTCTTTATTTCCAAGCCCAGTGTTCACCAGCAACAAGCAAACAGCTTTCATTGCTACCTTTGAAGTACGATCACTAACTTCCCGTGTCACAGAAGCAGAGCGTGACCTTGCTACTGCTTTCAAACGCAACAGTAAAGTAACCTATAAGCTAAATAAATAAACATAGCTCTACTTACGTAGTTATTTAATATTTTCCAAGTAATACTTCCTTTTGAAATAGCGTTCCCACTTAATTGGAATCAGTTACCTTTGGTCCACAGTCCTCGATCTCGTTACGCCATTACCTCCAGCGATGTTTTCCTGTAAAGGATTATTTTACATCTGAGTACTTGCACATGAGTGCACGTGCGTTGTTTCTTCCTTCTTTTAATATATGCAAACCCATGCTGTTTACTCTGTCTATACCAAAAAGAATATACAGACTCCCCACCCATTGCTTTCAGATTCACATTACAGTCCTTGAACGTGGGCCAGATTTGAAAAAACGGTCACTGGTTTTTTTTAGCCAAAAACTAACCAAGGAAGTGGAATTCACGTCTTAAGACCGTTTCATTCTGGTGCCACTTAGGAAAACTATAAGTGTCTGTACGGTTCAGTGGCAGGATGGAAGCAAAGCAAGATGACGCTGAAACAGCCTGCGTTCTACGTGTGGGAAGATGTGTATCTCAGGCTCTATTTATTTCTTACCCACTGTCGTTCCTCAGCTCACATACCTCAGCGGTGCTGCTCGAGATCTCGTCCATTTCACCCTGTTCAAATGCAGCGTTTAGTTTCGGATCTGGAAAACACAATTCGAGTCAGAGGGTCCCACGAGGCAGACCAGGAGCTAGATGACGCGGCCGGCAGCCAGAAAGACGTGAACTTGTTCCGAGCTCCGTTCAGGGTCACGCGTTTCCAAAATTAAGCAGCCACATAAAGAAGATAACGATACCGTACGGAAGGACATCTTCACTCAGAGGGAAATGAGGCACGGCGGCCCAGAGAAGCTGCGCTGCCCCATCCCTGGAGGCGCTCAGGGCCAGGCGGGATGGGGCCGCGGGCAGCCCGAGCTGGGGGGGGACAGCCCTGCCCACGCACGGTGCAGGCGCCGGGTGGGCACCCCCACGAGAGCCGCGAGCAGCCTGGGGCCGCCCCCCCTCCTTCCGCCCGGCCCTTACCCGGCTCTCCCCCGCCGAGGAGCTCCGCGGCCATGCCGTCACGAGGCAGCTCCGCCAAACGCTTCCCGTGCCTCTCGCCCTCCCCTTGTACCCCCCGATCGAGCAGAGGGCGAACCGCCGCCGTCCGTCCCTGGCTCCGCCCCGCCCCCGCCACGCGACGGGGAAACGGTCACGGGGCGGCTCCTCCCAGCGCCGGTCACGTGAGCGCGGGGCGGTGCGGTGCGGTGCGGGATGCGGGGAGCGTGCGTCTGACGGCGCGGGGCGGTCGTTGTTAACCCCTCCGAGGAAGCGGCGGGTTCGGGGCCGTAGGTACGGCTGAGGAATTGCTCGCCCCGTGCGGTTCGCTGCCAGCCCTTCTCGTAGCGACGGGCGGAAGGGCTCCTTTGCTCCGTGTCGTATCTGCGCCGTAGTTGAAACGGTTTAACTCTTCTGTTGTCTGAAACTGTGGTCTGATGGTTGAGTTGGTTTGAAAGCGGCGCGGGCAGAAGCGAGCCCGACGGCTCCGCGCGGCGTCCAGAAGTCCTTCCCGACCTCAACGCTTCTGTGGTTCCTTTCTTTTTTATCTTAAGCGGAATATTAAGATGGAGTTGCGAATTGAGCACACGTGGGACGGTTTTCCCGTGAGCCATGACCCGGTAACAATTGCACTGAAGTCATACGATGCAGGACTGCTCGTGCAAGTTAGCGCTCCCTTCTTTAACGATCCCCCGGCACCGCTTGGAGCGCCAGGGAAACCCTTCGGAAACCTGTGGGACTACGAAGGTACGTGTCACTGCTCTGCCGCGAGCATCTGATGTGTGAAGTCACTGTTGTTCATCTGAAATTAACATACCGGGAGTTTATTTAAGTTCCTCTGGTTGTTTTCTAAAGCTGATCTCATTTGCTGCTTTATCCTGAGCGCTCTGGAAAAGAACTTAGGCACAAAACTTGTCGGTGACCACCGGCACGATTAAGAAAGCTCCTTAAGCAGCCGTGGACGCCATGCCGTACTCAACTGTAAAGCTGCATCGAGGGAGAAACTCTAGTTTTCGTCACGCCATCGACAGTAAGATGAATGGCCAATAAATAGAACTGTGCTGTTGACTTCACGCTGATGGCGTTTAGAAAAGCTCTGTAAGTCAGGATGACGGCGTGGCTTTTGAATTAGAAAGCACGTCAGTGGCGTGTACGCTGCTAGTCAAACTCGGGGACGGCGGAGGCCGAAAGCCACTGTGAGGACAGTTGATCGTGGACATCTAGGAATAGAACAGAATAGTAGTATAAAATACTGACAGCTTGTCTCTTTCAGTTGTGGAAGCGTTTTTCTTGAGCGACGGGAGTGAGCGGTATCTGGAAGTTGAACTTTGTCCGTAAGTATGGCTTGCCTAATGGGTCAAGTTGCCTTTCTTGTTCTAACGCTTGTTAAATGCACGCATGAAGCAAGGTGTGCATACAGAAATCACTTCGATGTGGCAGATATATATCTTTGTGGCAGATAAATACGCTGATAAGTAGACATCGTGTTATGAGAATTGTGGCTCTGATTTTTGACAGTCACGGACAACACTTACTGTTGCTGCTTTCTGGCAGAAGAAGAGTGTGGAAAGTAAGTGGTCAAAGGCGTTTGTAATATACGGAACCTAATTGCTTTAGATATTGTTGCTTGATTAAAAGATAAGTAATTTGTTTTTTGTTTTTTGTTGTCCCGTGATGTTTTACAGGAAGAACTTCCCTTAGAATTTGATGTGACCAGAACGGAATCCAGATGGAAGGGTAGCGCTCGTCTTCCTTGGAACTATTTTCCACCCGGCGCTAACAAGTTCAACGCGTTTGCGATCCATGGCTCAGGAGAACACAGAAGATATGAAGCGCTTTATCCCGTGCCTCGACACGAACTTCAGGAAGGACAGAAACCCGACTTGTAAGCATGAAAGTAGTTCTTCTGTAACGTATTTGTGCTCTCCTTGGAGTACTCATAGAGGAAACTACGCTGAGCACCGCTGCTATTTGTTATGCTGTTTAGCTCCAGATCCGCCGTAGTCTGTGTAAAGAACTGCCAGAGAGCTGTAATTCGTGCTTGATTTCAGTGTTATCCCCTAGGTGCGTAGCGAATGATGCGTTCAACGTAAGTTGCATCTGCTGTCGCCTTCCTTAGCTAAGTCATAGAGAAATCGTTGTGTTTTTTCCCTGCCTACCTCACCCCTTGAAGTACTGTTGTGTGTTAATTGTACCGGCGTAATCTCCAGCGGATCTCTTTAGCTTTTCCCCTACTGTTCAAAACAACGTCCCCTTACAGATGGATCCGGCCTGTGAAAAAAAAGTGAAAAGACAGATGAAATGGAGAGGTGTAAGGAAAGGATGCCTGTCGTCCGTGGCAAAACTAGTGCGTGTTGATATTTATGTTGCGCTGTGAGCAGGCTTGTTCATTTTCTGACCGAGTCTGAAACGATTCGGGCTGTTACTTGGGGGCACTTTGTGTAACTGAGCTAGCTCTAGAAGACTGCCGTCCTTCTCGTGAGAACTTGTTCGTCATGCAGATATGTCGTAAAAGCGAGTGTCGTTTTGTTTTTGCTCCGATTGCATTTTAGCCGACCTGAATTGAGGAGTTTAGAGGTGAGCTCTTTAACTTCATTTCGTACTCGTTTGTAGCTCAGGATTTTGCCTCCTTTCCAGTGCAAGCTTTTCAGAAACAGCGTTTACGTTCCCAGAAAGCATGGAAAAAAGCACGGTAAACCTACTGAGAATGTTCGAAGATGGTACTGTGAAGCTTACTTTTGTTTTTTTTTTTTTTCCTTTCCTTTATCGACAGTCATCGCCTGGAATTTTTTTAAGAACTGAACCTGAAAAAACTAATGGGAGAAGATTGGAAGCAGCCTGAATCGGACCTATGGAAGACTCACGCCGATTAGTCAAGACGGATCGAGGCTTACGTTTTGAGTAACATTGAGTTTGGATGAAGCTGTATGTATGAGGACGAGCGATTTCGGGCAGAGNGAAAAAAGCACGGTAAACCTACTGAGAATGTTCGAAGATGGTACTGTGAAGCTTACTTTTGTTTTTTTTTTTTCCCTTTCCTTTATCGACAGTCATCGCCTGGAATTTTTTCAAGAATTGAACCTGAAAGAACTAATGGGAGAAGATTGGAAGCAGCCTGAATCGGACCTATGGAAGACTCACGCCGATTAGTCAAGACGGATCGAGGCTTACGTTTTGAGTAACATTGAGTTTGGATGAAGCTGTATGTATGAGGACGAGCGATTTCGGGCAGAGTTTTTAAGTACGAGATGCGTAAAGCTTTCATTGGCACCGAATGTTGAGCAGTCCTAAAATCAGCAGTGACGTCTCTAGGCTGGTTACTGCTAAATGTGTGTAGCGTGCAACTGCCAATACGTGTTTCAATTCGTCTGCATCTGGAGCTTTCAATCTGTGTGGCTCAGGTGAGTCGGCCCCTTTAATGACGGAAAGATTGTGCTGAAATTGCGGCTGTGTTTCCGCGAGAGCTCCAAGACGAATAAGGCAAGCGTCTGGCTTGGAATCTGTTTCCTGCAGTTGCTGCATTTGTGCAGTGTTTTCACCAAGTTTTCTTCTTCTCGTTTACGAGATGTGAACCTTGTGTGCCTAAATCTTTTGTTGCAGCCGGGAGAGAGAACGCCTCTTTTTTGCCGTGGCTTTCTGGTATCCAGCACTTGCACTGCAAGGTGCTGTGGAGGTGCATAGCTAGCCGGCCCCATTCCTGTAGCACGTTGCTGAAGGGGAAATTATATTTGTTACTTTATTAGAAGTACCGTGGAAGTATTAGAAGTGCACTCCGGTGAACTCAGACGTATGTGTCTTTTGATTAGATGCTGGAGATTTCTTGCTCTTAAGTGCCACCTGTGGAAAATTTGGAGTACTGCTCGTTGAATTGTTCGGCTTCTGTCTGACCTTCAGTTAACGTACGGTGTTCTAAGGAATGATGTAATTGTCTGCAGTAATGAATCGGTGTTAATAAAAAGCATTTGAAATGTCTCTGTCTAACAGGTGATTGTGAAATGTCAGTCGAAAGCCAAAAACAACAACGCTTCAATGTACTGCTTTTTATTGCGAGGCTTTTTGTTTTGTCATTTCTGATGAATGATATTCTCTGTGAGACAAAATAAATCAATTTATTCAGTGGCTTCATTTCATTCATTCCCACTTGTGACCGCTTCATATTTGATTTAGGTGCAGCACTCAGATTATAAATGTTAAGGGGGATAGGTAAAGTTCTGTAACCCAAACTAAGTCTCTGCAACGCGAAGCGAAGCAGTAGCAGCTTCTGAAAATGGGAACCGTCACACAGAATTTGTTCAAGGCAGGTACCGCTCCACGCCGCTCTCTGCTGGTTCACTCAAACATTTCTGAGCTTTAAGAGTCTCTTTGAACTTTGAACGATGCCCTTCGGTGGTGCCCTTTTGTACGCTTTGGGGCGTGCAGAGTCCATAATCTGCCCCTTCCAGGACTTTGCAGGGGTGAGCATCGGTGTTAGCTGAGATGGCTTGCTAGTCCATAGCTGTCTTCCAGACCGGATTTTGGGTTTTTTTTTGTTTTGTTTGGTTTTTTTAACAGGCTTTATTTTACACCGTGGAGTCCCCTTCTCGCCCGTCTTTCCTGAACTTCCTCTGTTCACGTTGTTGATGTGCAGAGGTAACCGGAAGGCAAGACAAACTGCTCCGTGTGAGTTTTATTTCCACATCTAATCGTTAATCCAGAAGAGAAGATTCAACGTTGGTCCTTCTCCATATATCTATGTGTGCATATATAGAAATACCTATCAGGATTCTGATAAATGCAGGGAAATTCTACATTGTCGTGCAGGACATCGGTTTGTTCAAATAGTGTGCGGCATGATAGGTTTGTAGATCGCGCCGGTTATTCTATTCACAAATCCTTTTTACTGTGAAATGGATTTAAATGTTTTGACACTGTGAGAGCTTCTTAGCCGTTACCGCTTCTTAAAAGAAATCTCTCTGTCTGACAAATATTTCCCATGCTTAGTGTTCGGCCTTCTGCTGCTTACATACTGTGTCAAATCAAATCCAAGAGGTGGCAGTTTTACTCTTTTGGAGAGCGGTAATACCCGCTGGGGTTCACAGCACCTTATTTTATAAATTATGCCTAGTTCTGCGGGAGTGTTTAATAAATGCTCCAAACTTGTCAGTCCCACCTGCAGAAACAACGCAGTGCCGAGTTTTAATTGCTGGGGCAGCCACGGCTTCTCGGGGTAACCTATCCCAGCGCCTCACCGCCACCACCTGCGTAAAGACTTTTTTGCTGTCACTGTTTGCCTGCATGGGGAAAAAAATTCTGTCCCCCTCCTGTTTTTTCAGCTGCTTTCACGTACCAGAAGTCTTCACCGAGATCTTCCTCGAGCCTCCTCTTCTCCAAGCTGCACGGAGCCCGATTCCTTCGGCTTTTCTTCATGGGAGAGGCGCTCCAGCCGTGAGCGTCTCCTCGGCCCTCCTCTGGGTAATGAGACTTCAAGTTATGATAAAACACTCCCGGGCAGAATAAGTGAGCTGTTTTATTGCTATATAGACGTACACAGGTTTGAAAGGGTCAGCAAAGATCTGTGGAATCTGTTTAATGTCCTGCGAAGACTTTCTTGTGATGTCTGAGAACATCGTTTACGGTTAAAATCTGTTAGAAATATGTCATGCCACCCTATTGTATATCTTTTCTGGGCTTAGTCAGTGGGAGTGTGAACTGTAGAGCTGATTTGTATCTCGCTGTATCGTTAGTCTTATCCCTGTTTGTCTGCCAGCGCCTGTGGCTCGTTCTCGCCCTGCCTTTTTCATAAAACACTTCAAGATATCCTTGGAATCGGAAACGCTTCTAAGATTCAAGTCAGCGTTTCAAGTTCAGCGCTGTTGCTGAAGAACACCAGTGCTTAAGTTCCTTGTGTGCTACAGACCTCTCTCGCTTCGGCTCTGAAAATGTCGCATACCGACTGCGAGCCTGATGAGCATCTGGACGCGAGCGACGCGCCTTATGATGTGTTGAAAGCCTCTTGTACACGAATGTTTCTGTTTCTTTGAAAACACAAACTTGTTGTTTTGTGGTTTTTGTTGTTTCCCCGTTTTTCCCCTTCTGCTTGTCTCGGCGGCATGTACGCTCCCTCGCAGTCTCGCCTACAGTGTTAGCGTAAGGCCTTTGGTTTTCGGATGCTCTGTCATTTTATTTGATTTATTAGATTCAATTCCAATTACTACATTGTGTTATCTTGCCTTCTGATATCTTAGTAAAGTAACATTCCTCCTCAATCGGTTGCCGCTGCTTTTTCTTCAGGCCCACCGCCCGACCCGTTCCCCATTTCCCCCTTTCTGGGGGCGTGGGTCCCCCTGCCCCATTCGTCACGGAACCGGTCCCGACAGGCCCGTGAACCATCGACAGTGGGAATGTCTGGAAACCCTTCGTGCACCGCGGGTTTCCAGAAACGAGGTCCAGGGCAAATAGTACCGTTAAGCCACGTGCATGCGAACCCACAACCCTCAAAACCTGAAATATTAGTGCCTCGTAGTGACAACAGAAAACGATGTGTCCCTGGCGAAGGCAAAAGTGAATCTTTCTCAAAATGCCTTGATTCTTCCTCTCAAATAGCGCAGTTTCGAAGCACTTCTCTGTCCCAAGCAAATGGCTACGAGGTGTGAAAGTAATGCCAAATATTCAGTATGTCAGGTAGAACAAAAGTAATGGAAGCGGAGGCAGTCTGCCAGTGTTACTTTACTTGTGTAGAACAGCAGGAATTCTACAGGCACGTCACTAAATGACGCTCTGTTTGGAACTGCACACAGAACTGGTCAGGATTAAACAGCGCATTTTAAACCATTTGAGCATAGAAATATTAATTTCCAATCGGTTTCCAGCACGCGCATCGCTAAGAAGCATCTGAGCATCTCAAGCATGAGAAGCCACATAGCGATTGATATTTATTGCCTCTATATCGCTGTATTGCGACGATACGATGCCTATTGTAGCCAGCTAATGCACCAGACAGAAATGTACGGTATGATCCTTCTGCCTTCGAATTGAAATTGGGAAGAAGTTTTCTTCTTTTTCTTCAGAGAAGGAATGACTGAGCAACGGCAAAGTGCTCGGAAAGAAATGGAGTGGGTCACGGAAGGCACGAGGAGCCCCGTCTGTTTTCTTTACTATGGCTTTTGGTGGCTTTAAATCACCGGTCAATTTTAGGTACAAAGTGATTTAAGAGCAACGTGACGCTGACTCCTTGGGGCCTCTCGGTCCTATTCTATAACCCGGGACCTTTTTCTTTCAAGAGGAAGCGCTCGTTCGGAGAATGCAGGTCCTGAGAGGGACGCACGTAAATAATTTATTTACAACCCAAGTAGAATGTGCCGGTAACCACTAGGTGGAGTGTCCTGATACATTACCTAGATAGCTTTGTGAGGAAAAGAGCAGGTAAATGTTTTCACGCGGGGACCTCTCCAAACCGTTCGGGTTGGGGACGTTCTTCGGTAGCGTGACTCTCTATTGTTTCATTTGTGTGAAAAGCCAAGCGATCGGTTTCAATTCGGAACAATTATTTAACTCGTTAATGAATCCAGCAGCGAGGTGAGAAGAAGCAGCGCGTCACAAACATTAATTTAAAGCGGGATTTCAGTCCCGAAGTCACATCTAGAGCCCACGTGTCAAAGCGTCAGTGCCCCGGGCCGGCCCTAACGATGCCCGGCTGCGCTAACGAAGCAACGGCTGCCAGGTGCTGCGGGGCCGCCCGGCACAGCCGCACCTCGTCGGGGCTCGGGGCGGGGTCCCCCCGCCCTCTACGCCTCTTAAACCCCTCCGAGGGCTGCCGGGAGCCACGCCGTGGCGCCTGAGGGTTCTTTGCTTTCGGGCGCTGGAGCGGGCTCTGTTTTTTCGGTCGTCCTTTGTGCTGCTGCGACTGAAAGGGGATGTGTGGGGGGCTGCTTTTAAAATGGAAATTTGGGATTACGTTTCACGTTGTCTGTTTCACGTTGTCTGTTTGCTGTTTTGTTTCAGGTTGCGGGGAGATCTCTTGCAGTAAGGATCGGACCAAACCGGTGGGTGCTCGTGAGAATAATAGGAGCGCGGAGGCGGGGAGTGCTAGTTTTCCCCGGCTTTTATTGAGCCGGGGTGGCTTTTATGTTGGGCTTCCTTGACGGTTCCGGAGTCCCAGTGCGTTTCCGCGGCGTTCTGGGCTCTCTGGGTTTTTTTTCGTGAGTATTTCAGCTCCTCTCTCTCTCGTCAGTAAGAGAGAGTGGGATGGCACCTTGTTTTTCCAGCTTTAGTGTTTCTGAAATGAGAGGTGACACACACGAGACTGCCGAGGCAGAAGATTTCTCACATCCCGGGCTGAGCTGGGGCTACAGTGGAGCCCCCACTCAACCTAGAGTGGGAGTATTTTGAGTGGTGAGCCGCTAGGTAAGTTCTTTGTCCTTGCAGCTTGCTTGGCTTGCTGCTCAGCTGTCTCTGTTTATCTGTGATCAGTGCGGCGCTCCTGTATGGCTTTACTATGCTTCAGATAGAATAGGATTCTGGGGCAGTCTCAGCCCCGTGTGCTTCTGGCAGTTGGAGTAAGCAGGACTGGGATTGTATTTTCTCCTGCATTTGTGGCTTCACGTGCATAATCTCCTTTAGGTTTTGGAGAGGTGGTGGGGTAGCTTTAACGTATTGAATGCTGTGGTGGATGGCTGTGTGTTTTGTTTTTTGTTTTTGATTTTTTTTGCCTTTTAGGTCAGACAGACCTGTGGTGCTGGAGTCAATTTTACTGCAGGACAACTGGACTGTATTGAGCCCTACCTTGGGATGAACGGACCACTAAAGGACAGTTAGCCTCTGAGGCTGATGAGGCAAGTGAATGTGGCTAAGTTCACCGTGGGTGCCTGTTACAAAGTAGTTTGTGGAAGTTGATCTTCTGCACACAGCTGCAAGTAGGCTCACAGTTGCGTGTGTTAGTTTTCAAGGTAGTCTTGAACCAGCTTGCAGGCTTCCCGGCAAAGGCTGCTGCAGGGCATGCTTATTCCAGGAGGTTGCTGCCATTTTTTGAAGGTAAAATTTGCATTTTGCAGGTAATGGAGGAGCTGATGTAGCAGAGGGGTGCTTCCTCTTTATGTTGAGGATGTGAAGGCTAAGGATGGCCTGGAGTGTGGTACCTGTGGAACAACTGGGTGGGGAAGGCAGCCAGGTGGCATCTCCCTGCTGCCTGTCAATATCTAAAGTGCAGGTGTCTATTTAATGGGATGGGCTGGTGTGATTACTGATGGGAGGTGTGTGGCAGTATCCATGTCCTTGAACATAGAAGTACTAGACAAACAGGAAGAAGAATGGGTTTGCTGTGAGAGTGATGGAATAGGCTGCAGAGTCTCTTTCTCTGAGTTTTCAAGGTGAGTCTGGATGCTTTCCTGGGTTATGTGCTTTAGTGAGAGAGTGGGAGGGGATGATGTCAAGAGGGGCTTTTCTGACCCTTATAGCCCTGTTCTTTCAATGGTTTTGTGCAGTGATGGCTGCGGTGAGCATTGACCTGTGTTAGTGGTTTCTTTTGAGTGGAGGTGGTCAGGGCCTGGTGGCCACTGAGAGGTAGTTCAAGGAGCATTTCCTGTGTGTTGTGGGCTGGGTGGAGTTAAGCTGTGTCCTTTTTATCGTAGATGCTGGTGTTGTGTTATGCTTAAGTCCTCCTTTGTGCTTTCTTTACAGCCCTGGGGGTGTGTTGCTGGCCTTCTCCTGGAGCTGTGGACTAGCTTGGGTGAGAAGTGTTGGTGCCCTGAGAAGAAAGTCAGTGTCCTTGGCTGGGATCTGAGGTAACAGCTAAGTGTTTTGTGTTTGGGTGTGTTCTTGGCTGGTGTTTTTTCAGTTTGGTGGATCAGGTGTTGGCTTCTGAGGCAGTGGTGGCAGTTGGACACTTTGTGTGGGGTGTGCTTTTATTGCTTTTTGTGGTTTTAAGTAGTAGTGGCCATCGCTGTTGAGGTGTGCACTGGTAGTGATCCTGGTTTGTTTTTTGACTTTTGTGTGNGTGGGAGGAGCCCCTCCTGGCTGCTGGGGCTCTCTCCTTGGGTGCTGGAGAGGCTCCTGTTTGGTGGTGGCTGCTTTTGGTGGAGGTGTTCCTTGGCGTTCTGAGGTTAGTGATGGCTAGTGGATGTGTGGTGCTTGTGTCTATTTTGGTTAGGGTGGTTTTTTAGGCTTAGAGGTGTGTGTAGTTTATTTGAGAAGGGGAAGAAGGCACGTGCATGACTCTGAGTCATGCATGTGCCTTCTCCCCTTTTTTCATGGGGTTGTTTCCTGGGTTTTGCACTATCTCTAAAGAGATATT
>VXAB01010564.1:685742-757233 GCA_013399175.1 Odontophorus gujanensis | reverse complement strand
TGAAGGAAGCAGATGTGGGGGGGAGAAGTTGGGTTCCTGAAGCTGGTTTCATTCTTCTGCGGGAAGAGAAAGTTCAGTTAAAGTCAAACCTTGGGTAGAGTCTTTTGGCAAGAGTTCTCTGTCTGGGGTATAAGGGGGTGCTCTATAGTAACTGACTGCACTTGGGTTGTGGGGGTGTCCCTCTTTGAAGGGTTTGGGTTAGTGGCTGGGGGTGAGGTGCTCCTGTGTCTCCTATAGGGCTGTTGATTGCTGTAACATCTAAAGAGGCATAAATGGTGAAGAGTGAAGTTGCCTGTCTGCTGTTTACTCTGGCTTTTTTCAGTGGTTGCTTATGGGGAATAAAATCAGCCTAATGGGAAAATAAAGGAGATACTAAGAAGGTCTCCTATCTGGAGATGTCTCTAACAAGGCCAAATCACTTTTTTTTTTTGCTTTTAGGTGATTACAGGCAGGAATCAGTCTCTGTGAATTAGGTTTTCATCGCTATTTAATATACCTCACAAAATCTTCAGTATTTAATATTCCTCACAAAAAGCCCTGAATCACATTACTGGGCAAGCAACTTAAAGACCAAAGCTGAAAAAAAAAGCATGTCTCCTTCTATAGAGAGATGTCTTTTGCATTTCTGCTTCAGTGAGAAGGTAGAGGAAAACTTTGAGGGTTAAGTCTTCCTCTCAATGAAACAGGTGTCCCTGAGATACAGGTAATCTAAATTTGCTTCCCTGTAGTGAGAAGCAATTGATGATGCCTTAATTTTACAAAACAGTTACTGATTTGTCATGTGTTTTTAAGCTAAGACTTTCTATGGAAGGCAGGAATGCTCTGCATTACAGGTAGAAACTGGTACGCCTCAGTCCCTGTACAGGAAGGGAGCAGCTAGTCTTAGCTAACTCACATTTTCACGATGAAGTGGAGACTGCCCTTTCAAGTTGAAGACTGACATGATACAGCGTCCTTGCCTTCCATTTTAAACAAAGGCTGTGTAAGCTATTTCTGTGCTTGCAGCTTATTCCTTTACTGCTGATGTTTGCTTACTTAAGTGAGGGGCTGAGAGGGGAGAAAGATCCCTTTTGCAATTGGCAATATAGCATTGGGGGTTACTTAATTCTAAAGTGAGACTTAGCAACAAATACTTTCGTAAATCACCTACTATCATGCATCAGGTTTGCTTTACTCACCAAATGAAATCACTGAGTGTCTCCCTGGTGTTAGTACAGCTGCAGCTGAGTTCCTCTAGGACAGAGTTCCTGGAATATGGTGGAGCTTCCCCAGCTAGAAGGTGGGTGTGGGTCTGAACACTGGAGCAGCCTTGCCTGTTGTACAAAAAGACATTGGGTTAACATTATGACACTGGCAGTTCTCAATGTTTTTTTAGCTGAGTAACTCAAGCTCGTGCTTCCAGGCAAAGCTGTTTGAATCTGTCAGCGATTGCCTGCAAACTGTTCTGCTGAACTGAGATGGAACTCTTTTGTGAGGGACAAGAAGATGTTCTCCTCTTGAATTTGTAATTAACAAATGAAATGGAACTGCAAGTGGATTTTGCCTTCACCTTACAAGTTTGTGTATAGAGTAAGGTATATTTATACAAGAGCTTGCAGCATTCAAATAGCTCAAATTTTAATTTATAATTTACAATCTCATTCTGCTGTCACTGAAGAGCAACAGCTAGGTAATTGAGGATAGAAAATGGAATAAGATTACTTAGATGTGATACTGCTTTAGGGAGGGAACTACTGTTGATTAATTAGTTCAAGATAATGGCAGCATGCAATTTATGTACTACTTTCTATGATGAAGCAACATGTATTTTTTCCAGGGCAATTTCTGTGATGTATATCACTGAGGTTAGAGAAAAAGTTTTTGGAAAGAAATAAAAATGCTGCCTCAAGTAAGCGTCTCTTTACTTGGTTTATGTAAATGTAAGACAGCCTCTGTCTGACTATGCCTGTGGCTCTGCTCAGCACAATTACATTTCAAGTGCTACATATGAGAGCGTGGTCCAAGCTGCACACAGTGCACTAAGTAAGACCATACTGTTGCAGGGTGGGGGGGACCCTTCCCTCACGGGCGGCTGGCTGACTTCAATTTAACTTGCCCTCGACCTCAGCCCCTCAGTGCCTTTCTGCAGGGTTGTTCAGGGGCCTCCCATTCCCTCAGTCTTCCCTTTCAGAGGCAGCTGTCCATCCCTTGCTCTTGACAAACTCCACACAGTGGGTGACTCTATGGCCCACTAGAAAATCAAAATGTCTCTGCTGAGCCTTTCTACACTCGTAATGAAGTATCATCAGCACAAACACTCAAAATGCTTTCAAGTGCCATAACTAGATAACTCAGAGAAACACAAAATAAAACTGGCCCTGGAATGAAGCCCTGTAGCATCTCACTAGCACCTGGCCCCCAGCCTCTCACAATCTTGTTCCTTCTAACACTTTGAGCCTCTCATGTGGGGGGCTGAATAATAGTTAAATGTTTGGTTTGTTTGAGGATGGATAACTAGGCCGGGCCACGTTCTGACATGGGAGTTAATTCCAGGATCTGCCTGCCTGAGGAAAAATTTCCATACGTGCTCAAACAGATAACACACTTAAGTGCAAGACTACAGGCAAAGAAATGTTCTTTTCACAATACAGGCCTTAAGAAGCTGGATACTGCTGAGCAGCTGTAGACTCATAGGAACCATTAAAAAACAAAAGAGATAGCAATTATCGAATCAGAATGTAGCAGACAGTTTACTCTAATGGACACGTCCCTCTAGTATAAGAAGCTAACAAGATCAGTACTGAATTGGTAATAAATTAACACCTAATGAGTAATAATGAGTATTTCCCACCCAAAGTCGGCTATTTTTAACCACTAAAATCCAAGTCCTATAACAATTCAAATATTTACAGAAGAAAGCTCGTAACATATTAGCAGTTAAAATGTGTTTTTCCTTAAACACTTACGTCAAGCTCTCTTTGCATTCTCTTCAGCCGGAGGCCTGGGCTGTATAAGTGCATTCCTTCATTTGTGAATGGAAGAAAGGATGACCTTCCTCATGTTAATTTAAACGGTGTCAGAAATCAAATAAAAACTTTACTTATAAATTCACGGGGGTACAGCCTCTGACCGTGAATGGCTTCACAAATCTGACCTTCCTTCCATCTTTGTTTATACGGAGTGCCTATGCCTAACCCCACTGCACTCAAGGAAGCTCTAACCTTCCCTAATTTCTGGACTCACGGGTGCAATAACGTAACAGCAGAGGGACCTGCACAATGAGAAGGTGATAGAAAAAAAGAAGAGGAACCCTCACCTGTCTCTGAGGATCCTAGGCTCACAGAAAAAAATGCACAGAGGAGGGATCTCTGAGAAGAGAAGCTTCCTCCCTGGCAGTCAGCCTCTAAATGAGTTCTAAGAGCAGCAGAGCCTGGCTCCACCTCTTCAGCTCTGACAGGTGAACGGCCTTCACCTGTGCTCCCAGGGCTGAGCAGGTCTCTTCTTCAGGTGCTCAATCAGTGGTTCAGGCTGTGACTCAACAGTTCTCATGCAGCTCATCATGTACACAATAATCTCACTTGCACATTGACTCGGGTTAACCGAGCTGAGAAAGTAAATCCCGCCCCATGAACCTACCGTATGAGTGTCAAACTACAGGGATTTTTAGATTAGGTGACGCTATATTAAAGGGCTTAATTAAGTTCTCTCTGTGATGCAGAACAGCCGAGGGATGGCCAGTTTTTTTCTTGCTGCTCAGACCACTGTGATGGATTCCACGAGCACATCCTACCCGATGATCAGAGCTCACCACTGCATTCACGTCCTCCTCTCATTGGGCCCCAGACGACTTCATGAATGGACAACCAGCCAACTAGGGATGTAAAGAAGCTAAAAACTAATTCTGCCAAAAAAAAAAAAACCAACAGTTCAATGGTACACTGCAAACGCACTCGCTCTCCTTGTCCCTGTCTCAGAAGCAAAGCTCTCTGCCTCTCCCTCGATTTTGCAAAACATCGGGGAACAGAAGTGAATGCTTAGAACTCAGCCTTATGAACGCTGAAATCAGCCACTATCAGCCAAATCCTCCCTCAAGGTAAGGAGACTCAAATCTGTATTTTCCCTGTCTAGAAGAATAACTCATCCACCTGGCTTTGAGTAACTTTGAGAGCATTCACCTTTGTAGAACATCTCTTATGTTCTGCAGCGTATTTAACCTCAAAAAAGCACTACAGTGTGCACATCCTTTCGAAGTGCAAAGCGAGCCAGAAGTGGCTGATTCTGTGGAGAGATCAGGTGGTACCACAGTGCTCCATTGACACTACACCCTGAAGGAAACAGGTTCTCCGTAGGGTGCCCCTGTGCCCTCAACATGAGAAATACATTGAGCTATCAGAGTGGGTCCAGAAGAAAACCACAAAGACAGTCAAGGTGCTGTAGCACCTCCAGTACGAAAAAAAGTGGTAAAAGGTGGGTTTGTTGATCTGGGAGAAGAAAAGGCCTCATGGCAATCTTCTGGGGCTCGAAAGGGTGAGCTTATAAACAGGAAGGGGAACTGACTTCTTGCGCTGTGTAACACTAGAACAAAATGGAAAATACCAGGACAGTAGTAGGGGGGCAAAGCCTCTGGCTGCAACAAATGAGGACGAGCTCAGACAGGGCAGCCACAGACAAAAAGAAAAAAAGCTGCTTACCTTGAAAAAGCCTCAAAAACTCACGAATCTCCAGAGAGATCCCTTCTTCTCCCCTGCTGACCCTAAAATGAAGTCTGGGGAGGGGTGGATTCTGTCTCCACCCCTTGTGGTCACTCAAGTTCATTGCCTGCACCTGAGCTCCCCTGGGCTGGCCCTGCCCTCCGGCCAGGTGCTCCATCAATGGTTCAGGCTGTGACTCAGCAGCTTAGGTGAGATATTAGGAGGCGCAAATAACTCCTTCTGAGATTTGACTTGATCTTCATTAGAGAAAAACTTCAAGATTTGGATTCTGTATGTGTGGGCCTGAATAAAAAGTCTTTTAATTGCATCGAAGCACGTTCCCAAAGTTTTTGAGACTGCTCAAACATCTTTACTTTTTTCGTGCCCTCCAATTCTACCTCGAAGTCAACAGTTACTATAGAAAGAGAATCACCAGGTGTTCACCTACAGCATCAGAAGGAGGAAAGTTGGGAAACTATAAGAAAGAATACAAAACAACAACAACAGCGCAGCAAAAAAGACAGAATACGAAAATAACACTTGTTAGTTAGTTATTTCAGTGAGAAACCCTCCAAGCAGATCAGTCCCCACCGCTCACTCCCGGTGTGGGATTAGAACCTCATTTCTTGTAACGGGAATCTTACAAAGAAAAACAAAGCTGGGACTCAGCCCTTTATCCTCTACAAACAAGGCCGCAAAACTCTTCTATCCCGTTCACCTCATCCATGTATGCTGAGAGCATAAATCCGCCAACAAATCGAGTTTGGTAATAAAATATGAATTTGGTTATACAAAAATAACAGATCGCTGCCTGATGAAAAACCAAGCGCTGAGCTTCTTTGTGCAGACCTCAGAATGAAGAGGCTTTACAACGGGTTTACACTCACGAAAGCAGCAGAGCGCCGAAACAAAGCACCACTTTGAAGAAAAAAAAAGGTTTAGAAGTAGCCTTGGGAGTAATCTTAGGAGGACACAATCTGAAAAGGAAAACCAAAGACTATTCTTATCTGGATGCCTTCTCGCTCTTACTTTCTCATATTTCCAAATCTGTATCCTTTGTACAAAGGAAGGACTGGGAAGTCAGCAGATAGGTATATTCCGTTAAGAATTTGTTATTTAGTAAACAGTTGGAATCCACTTAATGAACATGCGATAGGAGGTCGTAGCAGCACAGCTGCTACGAATGGTTCTGCTTGACAACTTTAAATATAGTAATAAATAGGTGTAGGTTTTTTTGCATACATTCCCCATATCTGCGTTCCTTTCTAACTGACTTCGATGTAAGATGTTTGATTAACTCTACCGTTCCCGTTACCGTTAACTTCCCATGCCAGCTTGTGAAAAAAAAAACCACAGAAAACTAATCACAAGTCCAGCACGGACTCATAAGAAAACCTACAACCCAAACCCAAATTTCCACACAAGGTTTGACTTAAGAAGACAGAGCGAGAACAGTTTTATTTGTGAGAAATTCCTTACTCTTCTGGGACCTGTAAATAATTTCCTCAGTGATCTTCATTTGCCAAGAGAATAAATATATTTTCCAGTGAAACTGTCACGTGCAAAATGTATTTATTCCATGGGAGGTGTGCTGAAAGCAGTTGGAAAAATAAAACAGTTCCTAAAATCTGAAGAAAAAAGCTTGTGTTTAGTTCCAAAAGAAACAAGCCCGCCAAAGGGATTTAGAAGTTCATTTCCAGTGTGTTTATGATCTTAAGCTCCAGAGATTTGTTTTTATTTGAAACAAAAAGATGAAAAAAGTTAGACATCGCTGCCCTTATTTACACTATTTCTTTCTTCTCGATCGGCTCCCGTCGGGTTTTCACGTAGGCTATGCCCATGAAGACAAGGTGTATTTTCACTTTGGAAGCATGGATTGAAAGAAGTAATGCACAATGTGGGAAAAGTCCAAGCAGAGGATTACAGGAGACATTTTTATACGGAAGCAACAACCCTGCATTATTTGTTGCAGTTGGCTCTGGAGCCAGAAAGGAGTTGCATTGATGAGCAGAGAACAATTAGCTAGCTTTTCCCATTTCACAGCATCCTTCAGTATTACAGCTGCACTGCCCTTAAAGGTGCGCAACCTGGCGTTAAGTTTCATCTGTTTCATGCTTAACTCTTTGTTTTCCATCTTTCAGTGATAAGGCTGAAAGATTCAGAACACGAATCTCTCTCAAAATCTGTTCTATGTTGACTTGTTGCTATGGATTTTGTACCCAGCGCAGAACTGTCACCTTCGCTTTTCCTCATAAAGTTGAAACTCGACTGTATCCTTTATAGAAAAATGATTTATTCCATACCATTTATGGCTGTTTTGTTTTGTTTTGTTTGCTTGTGGATGAAAGAGCTCTCAAACAAAGGTCACTGCTTCAGCCCTCGTGAAGTCCAACGGCAAACTTCAGCATGCTTATCCCCAGTGGAGTGCATTTGAATCAATGTAAACCATTTTTGTGCTTAGTAACAGAATTCATTATCTCCTCCAGAGTTTCAGCTAGAACCCAAGCTCTAAATGAAGCTTCCTGTCCCTCGTATTGCCCTATCAGATGCCACTAGGTCAACTTTTATCACCATAAGTTTCAATCATGTCACAACTTTTGATAGGGGGAGTTGAAAATTCAGATTGCACTTCTTCAGTAACCGTCAAAAGATGGTGCCTGGGAAATGTAGCAACCGTCCAAACATTCCAACGCTGTGGGATATACATCCCCGTGCAGCTCTCCAATGGGAAGGGTATTGTCACTTCCAGGTATAGAAATGTGCAAGATGAAAATATTGTGTACTTTCTGTGTCTTTACAGGATCATTTGTCATCTGGTACTCTTCTCAAATGAAGAGGTCCTCTTCTCTGTTGGAAATGCCTCAGAGACGGCTGGCAATAAATTAACATTTTATTTCTGAGGAAATGGGAAGGAATAAGGTACCTTTATGACAAAATTTTCTAAATGGAAACCGGTGAGGCATCGGAGTCCCAACTGTAAAATGTCCTCACGTCACTACGTACGGTCATCTTGTAATGTAAACAGATGGGAAGCAACGAGGAAATGAGCCTTCAATATCTTAATTATCTGGTACGCAAGTGAAGGCCAGCCACTTTCCTTACAATTTTGCTCAATACTGCAAAAAGGAGACCCTTGAGAATGACCAGCAAGCTCCGATTTTTGTCCAGTGTCGCAGACATGACATTAGTTGGCACACTGTGTAATAAATGTCTGACTTCCCATCCCTAAAGCCCTCGTGTTGTGTTGCTAGCTTACTTAGCTCGTTACCTGTAGCACACCCAGGACCTCTGGGACAATTCAGCCCTTAGTATTACTTTTATTAATATTAATCTGTTTCCTTACATAGCAAAAGATGCCAGTCATCATTTATGACCATCCGATAGAGAAAATTAACTTTGTGACTCCCTGAAAAGAATGCATAACACGTGCAATGTAAATGCAATCTCAGGGGGAAACAAACACGGTTCAAGCTGTGCCTTGCAAAGCTGTTGTTAGAGGTGAGTATGCCTTTCTGAGCATACCAAATAAAGTACCTTTCCATTATATTAATTGCTATATTAGATATAAATTATTAAATGCTATGGTACAGCCTGAGGATGGCTCGTGCAGTAATGAGAGACTGCAATCTCTGCGACATGACCCTCGCGTTCCGACCTATCCGCTCGAGGGCTGGCCGAGGAGTAGCTAACAGTAAAGGCTAAGGCAAAAACTACCTCAGCCTTCTCCTCTTCTATTATTATCAACCTGCCTGTATTGCTCGCCAGGGTGTGGTGTGCCTTCTTGAACGCCCAGTTTCGGGCTCATATAACCCTAGAAGCCTTTCTAACGCTTCTTTATAGCCCGAAACAACATCGTGTGCAAGTTTGTCAGGACCTAGTGAATCAGTATGAGGCTCTATCAGCATGGGAAGCAGCGGTGCCTGAGAGATAAGCAGTTTTTGTCATTCTAGAAACAGTGAAGTACTGAAGGAAGTCACCATTCCTGCAGGTCCTTCAAAGGTTCAAGACGGTAAACAAACATCCCGAAGAAGAAAAAATAAATTGATTTACATCATCATGCTTTGGGTCAGGAAGATGGACTTCTTGGTCTCTAAAGATCCAGATCTATTTCTCTAATTCCCATACAATTGGGCCTTATGATTCAGTTATTCTTGGGTAAGTTGCAAATCGAATGCTAGGTTTCAGTCGTTCATATTGCTGGAAGCTGTATCTTTCACGTGGCTAGATATTTCAGTGTCTGCAGAGGCTGAGAGCGTAGCTTAGTCTGAAACACATCGTTGTTTTTAAGGAAACTTTCAGAAACCTGGCATTTAGATTGCTGCCCTTTCTAGATAAAACTGCCATCGGTCGGCAGAGACTCGCATTTTTAAGGACATTTACATACAAAATCTGACCGTCAGTTTATTTTTTTAATAAAATACTTCAAATATCAGTCGAGCTTGACTCTTTTGTTTCTGGCAGTTACTTTACTCCCTTGAATCCAGTGAAGTTACTCCTAGATACGGTTACAAACAGACAGACAGACTTCAGCTGATTAACGGTACACGTGGCACTGCCACAACACCACTTTCCTGTGCCGTACAGCTGCAAAAAGATGATACATTGCAATGAGTTCAAAGTTAAGAGAATGCTATCTACATTAATAACCAGGTTGAAGGGACGGATTCGTCAAGGATTATTGAAATAATAACGGTGTACAGCTTTGCCTGAAGAAGGCTACCACGGGAAGGTGAAATGGTTGACCCAACACACAAGTACTTTATCATCGAGAAAGTGATCCTAATTAAAAAGTCAATATTTGCGTATCTTGACCACACGGTAGCAGCACAGAACATGACATATGCTTAAAACAAGATGCAAGCGTCATGTAAAATGTTGAACTTTATATAAGTAGGCTGAAAAGAGCATCGCCTTAGCATTGAAAGAATGGCACTACAGTTGCGATTGGTAACGACTCATTAACGCTGTTTAGCATTAATGTCTACACAGCAGTGCTCCACGCTCGCAGGAACTATGCAAAAAGGAATGGCTTTTTAAAGTAAATTACATTTTACTCTCCTCCTCAGAAACTGACATCCCACTTAGGCCACTGTAAAAAGCACTTGGTACGACAAAGCTATGAAGAGGCAGAAAATGCACCGGCAATTCAACAGATCCTGAGATAGTTTCGTAGATTCGTGCCACAGAGTGCTTACTTTTCAGTATTGGCTTCCGAAGTGTCTGATATTCGTACACTGAACAGAAATAATACTGTATCTCTAAAAAAAAAAAAACAACGGCTGTAAAGGTTGGAGCTACGCAGGTGCACAATGTAACCTTCAGGTATACAGAGAAACACCACAGCCACATTCAAGCTAAATGAATGTTTCCTGACTTTCCGCTGCATTGCAACACAAGTTGTTTTTTCTCCCGTTGATCAGAAACAATGTTTTTCATTCGCATTTAAGTGATCCAGAATGTGACAGGGTGGTTTTTTTTCCTCCTTTCCACTCCCAAAATGGTTCTGGCATTTAGTAATTCGGTTTCACCAAACACATTTAATTTAGAGCAGCAAAATTCTTAATACTCCAAAGAATATGCTTGTGCACCCTGCAAAGCTATCAGAGAAGGGTAAGAAGTAGAAATATCTGAGGACAATGATGTATAGGGATATCAGACTCCTCTTAAACATATATTTATGTGACTACATTGACTTTTAATGCTCTATCAGAATTTGTTGTTCACAATCTGCTTGAACACATTTGATTTTTTTCTGATGCAGGTATAAAGCAAAGCAGCATGTGTAAAACTTGCAAAGGAGCAGAAACATGTCGGGAGCAATTTTTCCTCTGTAGTGATTAAAAAAAAAACAAACCCATTTAATCAATATTGGATGGGTAGTTAAATGGTAACCCTCTTTGTCCTTTTCTTCTGTCATCCTCAAATGAATTCGGTACACATTTCTCCAAAGTCTGTACAAAGTACGTAATATTTCTTGGTCTGAGTTCGAAGGGACCCTGAAGGCCAACCAGTTCCAACTCCCTGCTGCAGGCAGGATCACCACCCATGAACTCAGGCTGCCCAGGGGCCCCGTCCTAACCATCCTTGAACACCTCCAGAGACGGGGCATGCACAGCTTCCGTGGGCAGCCACTGCCTCACTGCCCGGCAAATAAAGAATATCCTCCGGGAGTCGAACACTTCGAGCAGCCCAGTGCTGAGCACGAGTGGGCTGCTGTCAACAGTTTATGGGAAGGTTCAGCTTTGTTCCGTGACTAACGGGATGGGGGACCCACGGACCCACATCCTGAGATAGGGGAAGAGAAAGAAGGGAGAAGGCAGGGAGATGGGCCGAAAAACAGAACAGTGGCAACAATTTGAGGAGGATTTACTAATGAGATATCAGAATGTAAAACAGCACAATATAGTACAATATTATTGGAATTGAAGATAAGAAATAATGTGAGAGAGAGAGTGTGCGAAACGCAAGGCCTTACACTAAAGCTGAAGGTGATTCAGCTAAGGAACCTCTGCTGCTGAGACGACCAGCTAAGAAGAGAGAAGTCTCACAACTCGCGTGCAGTTTCATCATTCCCTGTGAGTGGAAAACAGGAACAAAAAATCCTCTGGGGTACGTAGTTCTTCTTCAATTCTATGAACCAGATACCTGGAAATTCAGCAGTTCACGGAATTGGAGCATTCACTCTTTATCACCCAGTGCCTTACATGATGTTATGATGCAAAATACCAATAACAAAAAAAAAAATAAAAATAAAAACAAAATCATAAAACCAGGACAGCTGCGCAGCAGACTGGCATGTTTTCTATCCCATAAAGGACCTGCACTGTGCTGATGTAGGCCCTTAGGTCTCTTTCACCTTATTAAAACAGCAATAACAACAGCCTCCCCTCATCTTAATGGAATGTGCAGCTCTACGCAGCAGTGCCTGTCCAGGGTGTGTGCTCAAAATGGTTTGGAGGTCACTGCTGCATAGTGTGGAGGTACATCCGGGTGAGAATGCATCTGCGTTTTGAGTCCTAAACTGTGTCAGAAAATCCACCCCACTGCCACCAGGAGCTTTGTCAGCTCCTGAACTCACCTGGCACGGGTGGCCTTGAGGGCCAGCACCGTGTCTGCCCGCACAAACCTCTGCTGTCATCAAGCAGGATTGGAGGTCTGCCCAGGGACGAGTGACGATGTGTCGGAGAGCTTGACTCCAGCACTAGGAACTCTCATTAGGGAACAGGGATGCAAACAAAAATCATAGTTAGATTACTGTGTACCCTTCATAGGATCATAGAAAGGCTTGGGCTAGAAGAGACCCAAAAGATCATAAAGCTCCTCACCTGCTGCTCAACTGTGGTGCAACAGGGCTGTGACCCTGCAATCCCGCTGCGTCCATCAAAAAAAAACTTTCTCCTTTTCACTGTAGGAGTTCATATTTGCAGGCTACTTTTAATTCAACACCGTTCACATTCGCAGGCTAATTTTAATTCATTCATGACCGTCTGTGGGACAGTAGAGGAAGATTTAACAATCAAGTAACACAAATAAGCACTGAATATTTCAGATGCTTCTTGAAAATCAGACATTCATTTAAAATCAGTTCAGAGCTATGTTTTTTGACAACTGAAGTAAAGACTCCTTCCTTCCAAATAAATTAACTTAAAGACGTTATTGGTGATGTGGAAACTTAGAATCCGGATTGCTTGCGCAGGCATCAAAATTTCTGGGGCCACTGGAGTGAAAACACAAAGAAGCACGGGCAGAGTTCTCCACGAGAACCCAATGGCGATTGCTGCACCGTATCTGAATGGTTTCTCCAAGTTCTGCACCGACCTGAGCAAGTGAGACGTATTCCATGTCTATGGAGAATCGACTGAAACACATCTTCAGATATATCTGTCGAAACTCAATGTAGTGGAGGAGAATCCATTTGAGGGCATTCGTGGACACACATCCCACGCTTGCTGCTCTCTATTTCAGTTCGGTCGCTACGCGCTGAGCTGCCCGCGTCCGCAGGAAGGGCGTGAAGAATCGAGCGTCAACTGTTCTGTGGGGGTCCAGTTAATTACTTAAGGTAATTAGAAGACCCTGGTATCCATATCCTTCTTTGACTAAGAACACCCAAAGATTCTGACGTATCTCTGCAGAACCTCTTGCAGTCCTGTGGTGCTTACAGCGCTGGAAGTACCCTTTGAGTAGAACCTTAAAGTGGATGGCACCACAGCATATGGCAGAAGTGAAGGGCACAGGAGGAGAGCTAATACAATACTTACCATCATCCCTTCTCCAGGATGAGAAGGACTTTGAAGGAAGTCCCAAATCCAATGTTTTGTCCATTTTTAATTCCAAGCCAACTCAAGGTCTCTCCTTCCCCCTTGCGTAAAGGTAAACAGTGCACTTCCTCCCTGCCTCCTTCCCCTCTAAGAGCCGTATCAGGGTATAATTTTCACCACTGAATAAGTAATAGAATCTGCACATTGGGCCAAAACGTGCCCTTCATTTCCTTTGCCTCTGCCTTTATTTCTGCTCAGTGTCTGAGAAAACATGACCACGGGGAAGGGGCGTCTACAGGGTTTGGTTCTTCAAAGGGAAGCTTCCCTGAGCTCTCCTGTCTTGTAGAAATAATGCCTACAATGGAACAACAGTGACACTGACCACAGCCGCACGGCGGGGTCTGCCAGCTCACCTCTTCCCATCCTGACACAGCAATCCTGGATTCAGCTGAAGAAATCCTAACACCACAGAACAGGACGGGGTTGGGCTGCTCCTGTTAACAGCAACAGATGAGGGCAAGGCTGGGGACAGACCAGGACAGTGCTGCCATGGGGCAGGGGCGGTTCCCTACTCTGTGACAGCACTCAGCTTTCACAGTGCACGGACAGTTCTGCTTTGCAGCTGGGGCTGCTGGTTGGCAGTTCGAGCTGCTGCTTCACGGCTGGGGCTGCAAGGTCTCTCTTTCCCCTTTTTGTAGGTGGAAACAATGCGCTTCCCCTTAACTCCCTTCCCTGGAAGGGCTGTATTGGAACACGATCTATCAGCATTGGGTAGCTAATGGGAGCATCTGAGCCTAAAAAGACCATTCATGGCCTTTGCATCACAATCAGTGGGGCCCAGACTCTGCTGCTCTGAGTGTTTTTGTCAGTAGGAAAGCGGTTGCAATGCAAAACAAAGTTGTTCTCAGGACTGGTTGGTAGAGGTCGAGTTAGTACACATCTTTGCAATGTCAAGTACTGTTTTGAAATGGACAATAATCCCTACAGTAAAAACTTACATTAGAAGGCACCAACACGTACTGCAGAAGGGAACACGGGATCCTCAACTCCAAGCCCTGTAAAAGAAAGAGAAAAGACAACAGGGAGCCTCACCACAAAGTGCACTTCAATACAGACAAAGGAAAACAAGGTGCCTCACCTCAAACTGTGCTTCAAGACAGATGAAGAAAAACAAGGAGCCTCGCCTCAAACTGCAATGTCATAAGAAAAGAGAAAAATCCTTTCTCTTATGACATTGCAGTTTGAGGTGAGGCTGCTTGTTTTTCTTCATAGGGAGCCTCACAATCCCATCTCAAACATGTGTGAAATACCACTGCACTCGTTTTAAATAATAAAAGAACCTTCAGCTCTCTTTTCATTGAAACTGATTTGTGGTTTTATTTTTCTAGCATCTTTAGTGATAACACCAATTCTCTGATTACAGTGTTTTTGGGTTTTTTTTTTTAGAACCCACAGTGCCCATCTGGATTGTGATGGAAGCACAGCAATAGTTTTAGAAAATCAAGGTCCCAGGCTGAACCTGCGAAGATTTGCTCAAATGTAACCACTGTGGGCACTGGAAAAAAGACATCACATAGACAGAGACCTCCAGCTGGACATCTTTGCCTCCACTCACCCTTAAATGAGGTCTGCTTGCACATGAGCTCCCCTGAGTCGACCCTGCCTTCCCACTGGGTGCTCGATCACTGGCTCAAGCCTCGACTTAGAATTTTTGCTACATCCAGAAACTAAAAACACACGCAGACATAAAAAGATCTCCTGTAGAAACGTCCTATAGAACTTCATTATGAAAATAAACCAGTTATTTAGGACCCGTGGGGTCAAATGCTGCTTAATGAGGCAACCAAAATCACAGCATTCTTTCCTCTGCAGAACGCCTGAAAGGACTGTGCTCACAAAGACGTGTCTGTTTAATCTGTGACATGGGTGCACAAAGAAGACAAACGCTAGAGAGCGGAAGCAAGAAAGCAGACAAGAGATGGAGATTTTGTGAGAAACTAGGCAAAATCCAGCTAAGATAATTAATGGTGGGAGGAGTACTTCCCTTAAGAGCTAGTTCTCATTTCAAATTAAAAGTAGCAAAACTGATTCATAGCACTGTGAGACCGAAACGCAAACAGAGAGATGTGCAATGGAAATGGGCAATCCTATCTCGTTACACGGACGTTATTCAAGGAGGGAAAGAGACTGATCTCAAATCTATGCTTTGCTGCTCACAGCATTTGCTGACTGGCAAATATATATTAACTGAGTGAAAACGTTTAGGGATTTGACATTCATTGGCAAGGAGAAAGCTCATCATCTGCGTTCTTTATAGTTGTTGATACTCAGCCAACACATCCCTACTCTGATGTCAGTGGTCTGAACGAGGTCCATACCCTAACTGACAGCTTAATCCCAGGAAATCTCTGCTGAATTACTAGCTGAGGCTCCAACTTCCACAACTGCGTACTGCTCCTCAAGCAAACGGAAGGTATCCCTGTTTCCAATTCAAACAGGGAGGGTTGAATAATCATTAAACCCTGCTCAGAACTCCAGACTTACTTTCAGTACAGCATTTTTTGCACGTATGCACCACCACTATAAGCCCTCAGCCAAAGGAACAGAAATGCCAGAAACAGAATTGGGTTGTCTATAATAATTAGTACCTGTGGCAAAACGCCACCTTTACGCTGAAGGAAGGTATTCAAAATACAAGAAAATATTGCCGTACTACTTCATCTTCCCCTCCTCTGGCTGGAAAGCTGGTCTGTTCGGATTTCAGTCTCTTGCAGATATAATCATTTGTATATACATGGAAGATTTGTTCATGACTCATCTGCCTGTACTACCGAGGGCATTTTTTAGTCCAGAAGCCAGGAGTCCGTTATGTGGGCTGCCAGGTGATTTACACTGATTGAGTACGTGCTGTGTGCAGCTCTTGAAAATGTTATAGGGAATTAATGCATGCCGATTATGCTCCTAATAGCCACGAATCCAATTACCCAAGCCACCATCTCCCAGCAAAGGAGGCAGAATTACAGCTGTCGCTTCACTAACTTACAGGAACATTGGCTGTTTGCATCTCAAACTACTGTATATTAAAGTAATTGACATATTTATATTAGTGAAGAACTGGTCTATGAGTTGGAAACGCTTCTTTTATTAATTGTTAATTTCTTGGGATCCAGAGCTTGTATTCCAGAACTAGGCCCCACCCCAGATACAGGAAAGCAGACAAGAATCCATCTACTTTAGGAATGTGAGCGATGCATGAGATGGAGCCACAAGGATGAAAATTCTGAAGAAAAAAAGATAAATTTCAGATACTAAACCTAAGGACAATTTTTAATCGTCTTGCTGTAAAAAACGGAGTCCTGATCCAATAAACAAAGCCAGGAAACCTCTTCTGCAAACAATCCATCATCCGAGCGCAGCGCGGCGACGCGCCGCAGCGGGGAAACGGCGGCCGCCACCGCGGGGACCGCTGGAGACCTCTGGCGCCACCCAGCGGACACTTGGAGCCACTGCAGCGCCGCGCAGGCGGTCACGCGCAACCCGTGGGCAAAGCCCGTCCCTCCCTTAAACGAGCAGCAGCAGTACTAAGGTGCTTTTGGATGAGCTCGTGCCATCTGCCACCCGTCTGCCCGCTGCTAAAGCGCCAACCGAATTCCTACGGGTGCTCCTTTTCGGTCGAACAAAGAACAATCATCCTGCGTAGCTTTTAGATTTAGCACCCGACCCAAATTTGACAAATAGGAAAAAAAAGAAAAAAGGCAAAGGCGGCCCCTCCTCTGCCCCCAGCTGTGAGATCTAGGCCCGCACATTTGCCAAGCGATCTAAAAAAATGCAACGTTACTTCAAGAGTTCCAGCCAAAGCTTAGTGGTAGGACCACGCCAAGGCAGGTGCAACAAAGAGGCAAAATAATCTCCTCAGATGCCCTTGGATGTATCTCCTCCTTAACTGAAGTGAAGAGTTAATTGAAAGCTTTTATTAATTTTATATATATATATCACATATATCACAGAGGTGCTGCTTATAATAGCTTAACGCATTTTTTGATGTAATGTTCTTGAATCCCTTATCTTAAATCTCAACATATGTAGGAACTAAGCTATAAAATCTAATTGTGCCTGAAGTGCAGACTCCAAACTGAGCCTGGGCTAACTCCAATTTTCTGCCTTTTCATGGAAGAAGCACACACCTTCCACCATCTCCTCCTCACTCCCTGTGTTTCTTCCTCTCCTGCAGCACCAGCAGCCCAAACCCTCCTTTCCTCTGCGTGGTTCTTCCCACCACTGTACACTCCTATCCTCTTAGGTTACAAGCTCTCTCTGGCATAGCTTTGTTTAGGTCTTGTTTTGGTAACAATTAACAGTTTATTATCCACAGGGAAGACAGCAAAGCAGCGTTACCCAGTTGTTTTGGTTTCTATAGCCTGCAATTTTTATGATGACAGGGATGTCCTTTTTGGTTACCTGCGAAGCGATCTGGAAATCGAATTGTATCCTTGGTTTCCTTAGACCTTTTCTAGGACGTTTGCTTTTTATAATCCTCTTTCCAAATGTTCAAAGTGCGTTTTTCTCAGCGTTACTGCCAAGTATTTGTCTCTCAAACTTGGTAAGTTTCTTCCCCCCGCGGAGAGGAGCATAAATATATGTTCCAGAGCACCTTCTTCACCTGAAGGGCTTCACCACCTGTGGTACACTTTTTAACAAGCTATTTTCCTATTACTTAATTGCATTAGCGATGCACTGCCAGAGACTGCTAGCAAAGGAGCCATTTATCCACTCTCTCCCTTAGAAATGGCTGTCAATGGGCAAACACAGTCTGTACCTGCACAAAACGTTCCTTGGTAGGTTGCGTGGGTGAACCGAGGCCCACATTCCTGCAAATATTTGTGGGCACGGCCAAGTCGCATCTTTACATTTCAGTATTGTCTTAAGATAACACTTGAGAGAAGTGTATGTTTGAGATGAATATTGTCCCAGTTTTATACTTTTTAAAGTGTACGGACCATCTTGTCATCTGCTTCTTCAGCACTTGCCACTTTGGTGTCACAGGCTACTGGAAGTGCCAGATACTCTGCCAACACAAACAGGTACTAACATGTAGTAAATTGTCATATGGAAACCTCACTGTAAGGTTGTCCCTGGAGATAGGACATAAAATGGCAAGTATCCTACATATATAAGGGGGCTTTTTGTATGTCTGCTCTGAGGAAAACACAGCTGGATTTGGGGCCGATTTTCAGAATTTTTAAGCCTGTATAATCCCCACAACAGTCAGAGAGAGCTGAGATCCCTACGTTTCTGCAATGCCATCCACAAGGAGAGGAATAGCACTGTATTCCAGTGCTGGACGTTCTTCTAGACTCTATTAGAGATAGAGATCAGGACATGGATTTTACCTAACGTGTGGCTGACAGTGCCATTTTCACAACAAAATCCTCCATCCCCACACTTAAGGAATGAGGAGCCAGAGCCTGTCAGGTGGATTAGCCATATGTCAGCTCCTCAGAGCACACAACAGCAGAGCCATAGTTAATCTCAAACCTTGATCACAAGCCAAAGAGAACAATTATATAACTTAGAAATCTGAAAGGTGAATAGAACAAAAACAAACAAGAAAGAACAATCATCCTCACTCGCATGTGCACATTTTACTACAACTATTAGGCAAACAAGATTGTCATATAATCGGTCTTTTTTAAATTACAAAAAAAAAAAAAAAGATGGAAGGGTTGCAGTAATTAAAAAACACAGACAGGATGCTGAAAGATGATAAATGGCACAAACTGCAAATGAAGCAGTACCTTTACAAGGACTTATTCACTTCTCCACAATATAGAGTATTTGTGGATTTGCCATTGCTCTCTTCCTGAACCATGTGGACAAGCCAGTGTCCATCTGGTCAGAGAGACACGTAGCCCACAGAAGGAATGGAATATCAAACTAAAATATGACTTTTGAGAAATGATATCAACCCCAAGAAGAGCAACAAGCCGTGGGAGCGGGGCTTTTCATTGGGGCAGACTGCACGGGCATTGTTCTGTGGCACATGTCTGAATTTGTCATGAACGTCCAAAGTAGACTTCTAAAAACCAGTGAAAGAAGAAAAAGGTCTGCTAGCATTATTTCTCCCACACTGTTGAAGGAGATGATCATACAATTTATTCAGCTTGTTCAGTAGGACAGTGCCTAGGGCCCTTTGACGTGGAGGCATTTTTATGTTAGGCACGTAAAAACAGGATGAATTTCTGCCCCAAAAAGGCTTATATACTCTTCCTGTACAAGGCTGAAGAGAGGAGGATAAAATAGAAACCAAATCAACTACCTGTGGAACTGAAATAAAGATGTTACTCTATAAAATGCATTGAGAATTATTCTAAGGGACCTCCTTCACTCCTCCTCGTGCCTACTTCAGTATAGAAAGTGACAACTTTAACACACTGCCTCAGAGCCATCCTCCAGGGACCTCCTGGAGAAGCAAAAGTTGGCATCACATCTCCCAGGAATGTCACCAGCCTGTACCGAACTTACAGGACCCCACCTGATCCCAGCAGACGATTTCACATAGAATAAAAAGACAGAAAGCTAATGGTAACCCTGCTGCTCCCAGGGTCCTGGTAGCAAGGCTCCAAACCTGGCATGCAGCTGAATGCTGGCTATTCGGATATACTAGAACGTACCCATTATCTATCGAGAAATTATTTGCAACACTTTGGTTACGACTATCTCATCTGTGTTTGCAGCTTCCATTCGTATTCTTTTCCTTTTTTTGTTTTCCAAAGATGACTTAAGTTGCACAGCCATCCAGCACTTTACTTACACATTTCTGAATCTCCTGTGGATACGTGGCACTGCTTCTCACTAGCGTGGCCATATTATTTACACTAAGTTGTTCTAGTACAAATAACACTCGTTATTTTTCTCTTCTTTTGCATCATCCAAGCACTGAACAAAATAGCCATCAAAGCTTCTTGGAAAGTTTTTTTTTAGCAGCATTCCACACTTAACAAAACTACCCATTTGCTCTGTGCCCAACTTCTCAAGCTACTGCAGTGTAAGTGCAATGGTAAACTTCAGCAGAGAAATGTCCGACTTGACATAATGCCCACTTCAACTTAGGTGTATGTATACACAAGCCTATAAATTAAGTGTATGAGTTGTGCAGAGGAAGTCATAGATTATGGTCACTACAGCTACGGTTGGTTTTTTTCTTTTTTTTTTTCCCCCCACACGTGATGTGATTTCGATGAAGATAACTCTAAGTTTGGATTAAGGAACCAGAAAGAAACAACCCAAGCAAAACGTTAGAGAAAGAGTAACGTGGACAATTTTGTCTGTTTAGCCTGTTCCAAACTGGAGACAAAATGGCTGGCAGGGTTTCTCACCAACTTAGACTTAACAGGAGGCAGTGAAGCCAAAGGGTTGTGCGTCTGCCTCAAACTCAGAAAACCTGTGTTCCACAAGCTGCAGCTGAGTGACATAAGGCATACTTCCCTGTGCCTCCCTTTCCTTTCCCACCCATTGCTTCTTTTGTAGATTGTGAACTCATCTGGATTGAAGCTGGCTTTTTAATTCTGTCTGTGCGCAACAGAGCCCTGATCTCAGCTGGGCCTCTAGGCACTGGGTTAATATGTATAATAACAGCATGGTACAAAAAAACAAAAGCATAACAGCTTCATGACAGAACGCATCTCAGATGAGTTAATGTGTGCAAAGCACTTTGAAGTTGAAAGGTAGTGCTGCATGTGAAAGCTGAGCAGTACTTTCCTTTGGATTTGTTCATCTTGAGGACTCAAGAAGCCACTCAAATTATGCCTCTCCTCAGCAAGGTGCAGAATGTAAATCCCTGCATTACGTGCTGATCTCCAGATCGAGATGCCCGAGGAATTCTTACTTGAGGATGCCATTAATAAAGCCCACTTGGCTATAAGCAAATATCCTCCCTTTTCGCACCTCTCTCTATTAAAAACGAGCATCCCTGGGGAAAAAAATGCAAATAGGCTTTTCACAGTCCTGCTGATTTTGGCATTGCCTTTCCTTCAGTGCTTTGAGTCATTTGCTTTCTGGTTCTCCTACCTAAGTCACCATGAGAAGTACAAAAATTCAAAGAAGAGTTACAGTCTGCCAACAGAGAGACATGAATCTGACCTGTTCTAAATCCTGCAGTTAAACTGACTTTCCAAGGCACACTGAAGAAAAACAAATCCCCAGTCAGAAACAAAGTCTATTTTGGGACTACTTCCAGGCTTCCTGTCGCAGGTCTGAGCCTGAAAGCCAGCCCAAGCACTCCCAAGAGTGACTTCAGACCCAAACCTCTACTTAGGGTCACGGTTGCTCGAGTTCTCCACGTCTCGCTACCACTTACAGGGCTTCAGGAGCACCGAGCACCCTATGTTAGGCCAACAGATCTGCCTCATGAAAGACGCCTAACAGTGGCCCGAGACTGAGATGCAACACCTGAGCAAAACAACCCCTGAAAGAAGGCACAGCGGTCACAAGAGGAAAGGGGGGCTGCGCAGAGGAGCTTTTCCCCACTTTCAGCCTTTCTGCATCACTTCGACACTTAACGCACCGTTTATTTATTTATTTATTTACTTTTTTGTACCCGTAACACACAGCAATCGGCACCTATGTGCCTACTCCCGCATCCCATAATTCCAAAAGGAGATAACCGTTGTTGAATAAGTCTGATAAACACCCACCGGCACCCACCCGCGGCCACAGCCGTCTTACCAAAGTCGATGCCGCTAGGTGGCATTACAGTTACTCTCCGGACACGCGCGCAGCCGCAGCATCAGCTGCATTGCCTAAACTGCAGGTTTAAACACGTTTCTTGCTTACCGGGCGCTAATGTTGTTTCCCCGGCCGGTTGATACAGGGACAAGCTGCGGCGAATGTCATGAAGAGGTTGCAAAACCCTGCTCCCCAACCACACTGATTCAGCCTTAGCAGAGGATGATGTCAGTCCGGGTAGATTTGGCAGCCAGAAATGGATTTGGGAAACGAAAGGAGGGGCTTCTGCACGCCACGCTTGTTTTGGGCTGGAAGGGCCTCCTCTGCAATAGCTGCTTTTGGTTATGTAGGGAACAGGGAACCTGGCAGCTTTTGAGCTTTCAGTGAAACCCTGTGCTCCTTTACAGCCTCTCAGGAGCTGGCAGCTGAGCAAGGAAGGAGACACTTACCTCCCGTGGCTGCCCCTCCAGCCTTTGTGGTTGCCCAGAGAGTTCAGCTCTGGCTTCCAGGTGGCTCAGTGACAGCACGCTGGACGCACAGCTGTCTTGACTTCCCTGGAGAGGGGTACGGCAATGGAGAGAAATAGAGGAGAATGGAGAAAAATACAGGGAGTAAAACAAGAAACCAGCCCTGAAGGCCACACGCAGCAGAAAGCTCAGGGAAATTATTTAACTGTGGGCACCTGTGGTAGCAAAATGGCTGTCACTGTAGTCTTACGTGGGTGTGGTGACAAGAGGCTGAAAACTGAAGCTACGGAAAAGCACAGCACTGGGACTCCCCGCCTGCAAGAGGAAACAGTGCTCGCTCTTGTTCACCCAGAACTCTCGCGGTGATTTGTCTCCATCTCTGCGGAGCCAGCAAAGCCCAGTGTACTCAGCTGCCCACAACAAAAGGGATTATCCCACCATAAACGTTGTTTAAACCATTCACTTTATTTTGTAAACTAGTTTACATGTAACCATGTCCATATCCAAACAAATATAGTGGGAGAAAATCTATTTAGAGCTTCTTAAAGACATTGTAAGCAGAGGAGACAAAGACGTGGAAATGAAAGGGGGAAAGGTTAAAAAAAAAGAAAGGCATTAGCAAATCAAATACTTGCAACACCAAAGAATCATTAGGATGCAGATTGTCAGACTAAAATTGAATGACATCATCTAGTAAATATTATGGACCGTGGTGAGCAGGGAGGAGAATCTAAATACAGACACAGCTTGTAACTTTTAACACTATTTAGGTTATTAATGGAAATGGGAACAAGGATCCATTCAATCTGCGTTACAGTGAGAGCTGTACATGCAGGTCGAATACAAACTTCGGAGAAACTGGTGCGAAAACAGATCTTAAACTCTGCAAAACGCTTACACAAATTACAAGTTCAAGATGTTTATTAAATCATTAGGTAAATCTGCAGATACGTTTTTCTCTGTTCAGGTCTAAAAGTACTATCCACAGAACAGCCTGGTTTTGTACTCGCTTTGTCAAATAGGTGTACCCCTAGAGATACTATACAATTTCACGTGTGCCTCATACTGTGGCAACCTCGGTTTTCAGTCATAAGAAAATGAATGATTTCTGCATTCCGGTAAGTGCAAACGCCTTCGGGCCGAGCACCATTAGCACGCGTTAATGGCACATTATGCAAAGCCAGCGGTACAATCAGGGGTTTGTCCCTCACATGTAAACCGTCAGAGGGCCACTTTCTGTCAAACCAAAAACTCCAGGACGCTTTTCGGTCCAAGCAAGTCAAAGCCTGCAGGATAGGGTGTGGTAGGCTCACGGAGTGTCGATGGTCAAGGTGTGTCCCCGGTGAGTCATTATTGTCGCACTGCTTAGCTCCCTGGGATCGTTGTTATTTGGTAGTCACGTTAGCAAGCAGAAGTATTGGTCAGCCTTGCTACTTGCAGGCCCTGAGGGGCCAAGTGACCATCCTGGGACTGTCGAGGAGCACAGCTGGACTCACTTACAGGGCAGGATCTCTAGCGTCATCGATTAAGAAAAGCTGGGCCCTCTGTGCCCTTCTCTGATGAACAATTGCAAGGAGACACGCAGCAGTCGGTTTCCTGAGTCCTGTCACTGTAATGAACAGAAATCGCTTTTTAAAACGGAACTTGTTAATTGAACTTCAGAATGCAAACTACTTACCATGATTTAAATCTGGGGGAAAGCAAACAGAACGAAAGCACTCACGCAGACACACAAAATCTTTTTTTCTTCTATTACTGAGCTTTAGACAAACTGAGACAGCACCCTTAGCCGAGGGCAGCTCAACCCTTCGGCTCAAAGCTGCGCTACCCCACTGAGGCAGGTGGAAGCCCTTCGGTAGCATGGCGGTATGAAAGCCCTTGGGGCTGTCCTTCCAAGCACGTGGAGGCTCTGAGCCCAGGGCTCACCTTGCACTGCTGCCCATGCCTCTGGCGGTGCCCCAGACCTGCTGGGACTTGTCTGCCTCCCACGGCCCTTGAGCACCGTCCTCTCGATACAGTTCACCATCTTTTCAGCGGTGAACACAACGGTGCCGTGTTTTTCCCCTTCCTCTCTGCCTTGTCACTACCAGGATTGACTCCTGCCCTTACAAAGCAGCCTTGTGTCCTCCCAGGACATCAGAGAGGCCGATTAAAAGTCTGGCCTCTATCACTCATTGTTTACAGCCAAAACTTCAGCTTTGAGCTGAGATCAGTGCAGTTGCTCAAAGTGTTGGAAAATATACTCAGATACCACCAGCCTTCCTTACGTTTGTATTCCTCTGCCGTGTGCTTCCGCTGCAGGCCACAGGCTGGAGCCTCTCAGTGCAGATGTGCCCAGCAGGTGCAAATTCTCCTTCCCAGCTGGGAACCTCCCGGGGTGCCTGCCCGTATCACGTCCAAAGACCCCAAAACAAGATGAGAGGAAAGGGGTGGTAGTGCTGCAGCATGAAATACTGCTGCCAGACACCGCGTGCCCTGCCACAATGCATTTCCACCGGCTTTTGTAAGGAGCTAGGGAGCAAACAACAAGCTGCAGGTAGGTACGCTTGTGGCTGAAGGGATGAGGTCAGCTTAGGCAGCATGTTCTGGGAACAGCTCAATCGCTCAACATCACTCATAAGAAAACCAAACAAACCCTTGCACAAACAGAGCTGGTTCTCTGGCAGCTCCTTGAGGCACCTACCACTGTCATTCCCAGGCTGGCATGGGGCCCCCAAGGCCCCTGAGGGACCAGTGCCCACTGCAGAGCGTGTGCTGTGATGCCGGTACTCCTGATGCCCCCATCGAGCCTGTTCCTGACAGAAGGCAGGCAGGGGGAGCACAGCTCCACACTGCTGTGAGGCAGCTGGGGTGGGAGAAAAGATTAAAGCTGCCCGCTTGTGTAAAATGCCTTCAAATGCCAAATGCAAAAATAGACGCTTAGAAGAACTGTAATACCAGTTTCAGTCAGGACTGGTGTGTAAAATGAATTATATACATGCCAAATTTCAAGCAGGATTAATTAGGACAGACTGAATTCTGCCCACATCTTAATGACCTGAATAGATTATCCTTTCCCTCCTTGCTACCTTGAGCAAGCTTACTGGGTGGAGAAACACGGCCTGCTCAAAATGAGTGCTTCTACAGTGTTTCTCAAGCATCATTACAGGAAAAAAATCATAAAAAAAAAAAAAAGAGAGAGACAGAAAAACAGAGGAGGGATGCAATGAAGGAACTTGAACTAGATGGAGGATTTCAGCAAGAGCTACGCTGCCCACCTGACACAGATTGGCTTTGCAAGGCACTCGCTGCCTTTACCAACTGTGGGTAAGTAATCCCACGCCCGCACACCTTGGGGCAAGTGCATTTTTCATGGGCGAATACAGATTTTCCAAGTGATCAAGATAGGCTAACCAGGAGTAGGAGACTTGATTATACAGCAGGGCTGATGAATTTCCACGGAGGCCCAGGAATGCTGTGTCACAGGTATGCACTGCTGTCACCCACGTTATTTTCCACAACTGATGTCCAAAGGTGATTTTTTTCTTTACAATAAACAGCCTTGGAGTAGCCGTGGAGATACACTCAGTCAGAAAAGAATAAAAATAAAAACCCATCTGCTTGGAAAAAAGATATGAGGATCGGTGAACCTCAACAAGCAAAGCTGAATGTAGTTCATATCCTCACTGCAGATCTCATCCACTGACTGTTTCCTAAGGAACCAGTGCCCTTACGAGCCCAAGTTGACATTAGCATCCCTTCAAGCCCAGGGCAGTGCAGAGGCAACCTGGCACAGTCCACGTCCACCGCTCTCCGCCAGGCAAAAAGTGCTGCTGTTAGGCTTCCCATGTCATTTGATTTTACACTCTTTTATCCTAAAGCTCTGCCTGTGTTCTTTAATATAATAAACAAATCACAGGTCTTGCTTTACATATCACCTCACATGAAATCTCTTTCCGGCACTTTGTTGAGAAAGCGCCTAGCAGACTGCATTAAACAAAAATGAAGTCAGACTTGGAGCACCCCTACCCAGAGCCCTGGGATTTTACAGAACCTTCTTTGTGCCCTTTCTATTTCTGTCCGATTAAGCTATCTAATTCTCAAAGATTAAGCTATCTGAACTGACTGAGCGCTGGAGCATTTAAAATGTAAACGCACTGAGCTTTAATCACAGCTTGCTGGGAGACTACCCCCTCTCCCTTTCCTCCTGCATATACATGGGGCCTATTTCCTTGCAATTTCTGGGCACTGCACCTGCGCCTCGTGGCATCTGTACACCCCACAGTTAGCTGGAACTGTGCAAACCACAGGGAAAGTGCCTTGGGGTTTGCTCATCCAGCGGAAGAGAGAGCCCAGTGGAAGCACGTGTGCTGAGCCCCCTTCCCCAACTCCTTGCAAAGTACATGGCAGTGTCGGGGACATGGGGACTTCTTTCTACAGTGAGGAAAACTCGCTACGCTTGTGCTGTGTGGAGAACCCTGGGAAGAGAAGACACACTGTGTCTGGGCTGCAGTTCTGGTCACGGGGGGAGAGCAGCTTCCCAAGCCACGGGCAGCACCTGCAGCATAAGCCGTGCTTAGGCCTCCATCGGCTGCTGTCCCATTAATTTGCCTAATTGCTTCTAAACCCATGTATAGTTTCAGCACCTGAAACGTCCTGTGGCAATGAGTTCTACCAATTAATTACGTCCACGTGAAAGACTTCCTCCTCAGTGCCCTAAAAATATCTGCTCCATGACTTCATTTAACATCCCTTACACCTCATGAGCAACAGCTCCATTCTTCCTGCCATTCATCACGCCGAAGGCTCCTGCCATAGCCCCCAGCCCTCTCTTTTCCAGGCTGACGCTGATGGATGGGCTCCTATCATAGAAGCAGTGTCACGCCCCTACAGACATTCCTGCCTCCCCGCATTTCCCCCCACAAACGGTGGGATCACCAGGAATGCCACACAGCTACCATCCCATGGCTGTTCAGTGGCATCCCTGGGCATCGGGCACCACGTAAAAGTAATGGAAAAATGTTGCTGAGCAACGGAGCTGGCTGTGGCCACCCCAGCAGGCACGCTGGCCTGCTTCCCACACGGGCAGCCCCGTGCAGGCTCCGGATGGGATCACCTCCCAGTGACACCCACAGAATGCTGTTGTTTACCGGCATCTGCATCTCTAAGCCAGCAAATGATAGGTTCCTGCCCCCACGTTTGTGGCTGGGATCACGGGGACAATGGAAGCAATATGTTCATTGGGCAATTAGAGGCGTTACATCAATTAAATGCTTGAGGGCATTCGCAATAGAAATATTGCAGATAGGAGAAGAAATGACCTCAGACAGGATCAAATATGCAAAGCTAACTGCAACCTGGGACTTCTCCCACAAGGCAAACAGGTGGCAAACAGCCTCACTCCCCATGCCCGCCTTCACCACGAGCCGTGTCTGAGGGATGGCCCCACCAAACCCAACGGGATCTGCAGTTGCAGTCCCTGGCTGAGCAGTGCTACCTCTGGCTTTTTGCTAGCTCAGCTTGTCATCCACCCTTGGTTCAGCGCTGTTGGTTTCCCTTAGGCAGCACTGCTGCTCCCTGCATGACGCGGCTCCATGTAAGGAAAATAAGCAGTGTAAGTGCAGGGCTGGCACTGCACCACGCCAACGTGCCCGTGCTGCAGCTGGGTGGCTCCCGACAGCGCCAAGCTGCCGCTGACAGCTCCTTTCTCCAGCAGGTGAACCAGGTTAGTGCCAGCAAGGACCTGCCTGTGGTAAACCCCGACTTCTCTGCTGGGGCAGGGACTTTTCCTGAGGCTGCCGGCACCAACTGCAACCCGAGCCTCCTGTTTCATTAGCAGAAGGCAGTCACAAATCTCTGCTGCTCCTTCTCTCGCGTTGTTCTACAAAAGCTGAGTAAAACAGATGAATTGTTGGCTCCGCAAGAGTTAGGCAGCTCTTCAGTTGAGCAGAGGGTTTTGATCGTGCCCTGTTATTTCATGTCTTTAGAATATTCACCAGACAGAGCAATTTTCCTGTCTCCGAGCAGTGCTAAGCTGTCGGGCTCCTTTTATCTAAGCAAAAGGTAGTGCAGCATCTTCCCCCTACACAGTGCTTTTTTGGGAAGAGAAAAAAGAAAAGGAAAGAGAAGGGAAATAACAATGACTCAACACCTCCCTCTCCACGCTGGTCACTTAGAGGCACACAGTCTTCCAGAGAGAGCAAGAAGAGAATCGTGGCTGTTCACTGAAAACCCTCACACCTCGGAGCTATTTGTGGCGCCCAGCACAGCCGGCCCACCAGGTAACACAGTATCGGGAGGTTCAATTAGCTGCCGGACCAAAATCCTACCATGCAAAACTCCCCCCCTTCGGAAAGAAGCGGCAGCGGGGCTGAAACTGAGCCTCGGGTAGGATGGGGGGTGGGACGAAGGCCGAGGGCAGAGCAAGGAGGGATTACGCAGAGCCCTCTCCCACAGGCAGCACAGACACTGCCCGTGTTGTTTCGTTAATTGCAGAAACAATGCGCTCTTTCACAGGCTGCAGGTGGCTTGGGGCATGGCAGAAAAGGGACATTATGGCTTTCACCATGGCCTGCTTGAAAGGTTTGGAGCCCGATGCACAAAAAAGCCTTTGCTGAGGGTATGGCTGCATCGAGTATCAATGAAAGCTGCGTAGCTCCTGCTGTGAATCTGATCACCATTGAAAATGAATGGAAAGCATTAAGAGCAGCAAAATGTATTTTGAGCTGCAGTGAACAGCATCCAATTAATCAGTGAACAGCAGGCCCGGGTCAGTGGAATAATAGCTTTGTTTGAATGAAGTGCGGAAGAGCCTTGAGCAGTCTACAGAGGCAGATGGGCAAAGGAGGAGCCCGAGATGAGAATACTCCTGGATCCTAGCGAAGGGCCAGCATGTGAGCACCCGAGGGTGCTGCTCTGCATGCGAACAGGTTGTGAGGGCCTTCCGCAGCCCTGGGCGAGGGTGATGCAGAGGTTGGGAACCCAAAGGAAGCGTGGATGCACGGGATCAAAGCCTGCTCCCTGGGTTCCACCACAGAGGCACCACCTCCAGCACAACGGAGGTTATCACAGCAATAAAAGTACACATCCCGGGCTGCCGGAGGCTCTCACTTGGGAAAGTGAGCAGGACCTGGCTGCCAGTGCGCTGCAGCTTCCCGGGCATGCTGCTGGACCAGAGGGACACTTGGGGACGTGTCCCTTCTGCATGGGCTTGGACCGGGCAGAGCACACGACTCAGCTCTGCACGTCTATTGCATATAACCCACTGCAGTCCGGGGACAGGGCTGGGGATGCACCCACCTGCTCCCTCTGCCGCAGTCCCACGGACTTGAAATCCAGAACACCACGAGGCTCGATGCAACCTTCTCAGTGCAGAAGATGCCCAGGAGCTGAGCTGCCTCATTTTTTGTTGCTTTGATAATTTGTATCCTGTTTTATAGTTGTTGATGTCACAACTCCTTCAACACGAAAGATGGCAAGGCCCCTGCCTTTCGGAGCTTGCAGCCTAGTACAGACAGGTAAACATAACAAGTAGAAACATTAAACCCTAGCTAGGGAGGGGGGACAGGTTGAGGGAGTATGTTAGAAATCATCTTTGGCACATCAAAGAGCTGGAAAAAGTCCATCAGAGGAACCTTCAGGCTATTTATGTATTTCAGGTAGTAAGATAAAATCATGAATAATGAGTTCCTTCAACCTCCTTGCAGAGCCTGCGCTGAAGCAATGCTTACAGAGCTCTACTCACCTATGTCCCTCATATGGGGAACAAGGAATCCTCGCCAGGTTTACACTGCTGACTTTGAACCAGTAATGAACGGAGCAAGCGCACCCAGCATTCTTCTCTAGGAGGATCTAGTCCTCATCTGTATCAACCAGATGTGCAACTGCTCAGAAACATCAGCATGTCTCTTTTCTTCTTACTTCTCACCATTTATCTGTTTTCTTAGACAGCTTATTCAGAACGGCAGTCAAAGCTCTCAGCCCTTAGCCCTGTTTCCTCTCGCCATACCCAGTCCATGCTATCTCTGCTGAAATGCTGCAGAGACAGGCAAGCTGCACACCAAGGAAGGAAACAACCAGACCCAGCTTTAACACAGCTCTCATCATCAGAGGAACAGTGTGTGCACAGACCATTTCCACCAGTGCATCCGTACACTGCTCTTCTAGCCAGGTAACAGAAGCCCGGGACCCACCCTCGGCAGGCTGTGGAAACCCTTTGTTGCAAAACTCAGATTTTTGGTAGGGAAAAATCAGCTTGCTCGTGGTATACTGCTGGGCTGCAGGAAGCTTTGGCTTATAGGCCCTTGAGATAGCTCTGGTGCAGACCCAGGAAAGTTTCCAAGTTTATTTTTCTCGTTTGTGAGGGTTCCCTCGTAAACAAGAGTCAAGCAGACTGACATACAGTACAAACTCTTTCTGACACAATACAATAACGTGTCGCCCAAGAAAGACAAACATATGTGGCAGCACTGTTTGCTGTCTGGCAGCCAAACAGACCAAGGCAAAAAAGCAAGTTGATCAAAACACGAAGACACCCTGTGTTTACAGAGGCTGGGCATGCTTTCCACAAAGCTAGTGTAGCTACTTCAAATGCAGGCCTCAGTAGCTATCACAGAATTGCACAATCGTAGGGGTTGGAAGGGACCTCTAGAGATCATCGAGTCCAACTCCCCTGCCAAAGCAGGCTCCTCATGTTGTGGAATTCAGCAGAAATGATACGGGAAAAAAGCAGCCCATCTCTCACTGTACCGGCCTAAGTGTCAATACAAAGAAGTAGGTGAGAAAAAAAAGAAGATCCAGCCTGGTGAAAGGCATTGCTTCATAGCCAGACAGATCCTGCAGTCCAGTTAATCCGACAAGCAGTGCGGCAGCTGTGGGCTGTGACAAGCCAAAGGCTGCTAGGGCTCCGTCCTTAATCAACCCCCGGGTTACTGGGTTACAACTTGGGGGCAAACCATTGCAAGCGATTGCAACTGTGGGGTTGATTTTGTTTCTCACACCATTTCAACCTACCTATTAGTTGCAGCATATTCTGTGGTTTGTGGTAGGTAGAGGAGCTCAGTGCCGTTTGACTGGAGCATCATTGAATCACGGAACATTGTGAGTTGGAAGAGACCCACTAAGACCTTTGAGTCCATCCAAACCATCGAAACCCTATATCTGAGAGCAGTTTGGAATCATGCCCACTGCCCTCTGCTGAAGAACCTTTTCCTAATACCCAACCTGACCCTCTCCTGACACAGCTCCGTGCTGTTCCCTCGGGCCTGACAGTGTCACAGAGAGCAGAGCTCAACGCTGCCCCTCTGCTCCCTGCGAGGAGCTGTAGATGCCATGAGCTCTCCCCTCAGCTCTTCTGCTCCGGGCTAAACAAACCGAGTGGCCTCAGTCACTCCTTACACGTCTCACCCTCCAGGCCCTTCACCATCTTCACAGCCCTCCTTTGGATGCTCCCCAGTACTTTATTATAGCTCCCTTCGGACAGCTTGCTCCTTTTCTTTACCCCCAGCCTACAGGGCAGGCGAGCAAACCTGGGGGAAAACACACGGCTCAACAGCGAACACCACAGCCACGCAGCATGGATGGTGAAGGGGCTGTGTCCCCTTCGCACAACTGGTGGCACACGTGCCTCCTAAGACTCTGCCTTGAGTTTCCTGGCAAACCCCGAGATGACTTTCCAATGCCCTTTCCCCTGGCTTGTGCCATTCCCCCAGTTCCAGCACTGACAGAGCCCTTCTCTCCCTGCCCTGCTACAGTGCCTCCCACGGATTAAGCAAGCCACCATCCACCTCCTCACCCGCGATCAACACTCTGTGGCTGCCCTGCTGTTCTGACAGCCTGCGGGACAGCTGTGGAAAGGCAAAGGCAGACCTCCAGCTCCTGCAGCTCAGCTGGGAGAGCAGCAGGGAGAAAGTGCAGTCTCATGCAACTCTGCAAGCAATCACTTAGATCTGTGGACATAGTGCACTGTAGGTTGCAGCTCTCTGAGCTGCAGAGCCCAGCGTTTTGCTCAGGGCTACGCTGATGCCTTCCGAACACGTCCGATATAAAATCCAAATCAGTTCCCTGGTTCTGATAGCAGTAGCACTGCTCGAGCGAGTCAAGCGACCGATCGCTTCAAAGCAAAGCAAACAGGCAGGGAGAAAAAAGCTTGCAAGTGGGTTGGCATAACCTATGCCATGAGAAAAGGATGTTTGTTGCACAAACAAAGTGAATGGGAGCAAGACTTTCCTGCCTGACTGGTGGAAACGTCCATAAATCAAGACTGGAACTCCCTGCCACATATATGAATCAATTAAAGCGCTCGATGAATCATTTATTTTCAACATAGACCATCAGCAGCCGTGGTTTGATGTTCAATTGATTTCTCATTTGTCCTGCTCCTCTGAGTAATGACACATGGCTCACCGCTTACAACGCCGCGTGTCCCAGCCCGAGCGCTCCTGGAGAAGCTCCTCCTGCAAGGCAGCCGTGAGCACCTGTTCCTGACACTCGGACACTGCGCTGCAATGCCCTTGGCTCTGCTCGTCTCATCAGTCTCTTGCCTCCCTATATTCTACTTGGATCTATTTTCCTTTCTTTCCTTGACAGATTAAGTGAGTAAGAAGATTAATTCCCAGTGCTAGACAGGAGAGCCAGATTCCTCACTATAAAGCATCAGTATTCTAGGGTAGCAGCCCTACAGCCTAAAATAGAAGAAATGATACATGCTGCCCAGAAAGGATATGGAGTCTCCTCCTTGGAGATCTCCGAATGCCACCCGGACACGAGTCTGAGCAGCTGCTCTGGGTGGTCCTGCTGGAGCTGGGGTTGGACCTGATTGACCCTAAGGGCCCTTCCACCTTCAGCCATTTCACTGAAGTCATAGTCAGTATGACATCAAATCAACAGCGTGCATTCCTGTAACCAAACAGTTAATTTTAGGGTGTGCAACTTACACAGCCCCAAATATCTGTCCTGAAACAGGAAGGCCTGGCTGCTGCTGCTGGGTGCTCCCAGCTGATATGAGGCGCCACTGGGATGGGGCCAAGACACGCATTAGCGTAATCCTTTTATGAAGAGTAAACTGACAAAAGACAGGTGGAAAGAACGGGGCACACCGAGCTTTTCCATTCATGAAAGCAAGATGCCACGATGCTCGGTGCACAGGGGTAAATGCCTGACTGGGGGTACATTAGTCAAGTACCCCAGGGACCACTGAGACACCTTGCACATTCCTGGCCTCTGGAAAATGAGGTCCTGAGCTGTCCTGCCCGTTCTGGAGCAAAAACCAGCAGGTTTCTACCATTCTTCCAAATGCCTTTGCTTTTCAGCCACTTCCCTGGAGAACCACTCCAAAGAGCTCTGCCACTTACAGCCAGGATTCAGGGATTGGAGCCCACGGTTCTCCAACATCCACACTCAGTCAGAGCAGCAGAAAAACACACGCGCCTCTGGGATGGTCCTGTGTACGCGGGAGGTTTCTGGGGCACCTTTTAGAGCAAGCTTTGTGCCACATTCTGCAAACAGCTCCAGATGCACCCGCGGAGGGCGTCCAGACCTCATCCCACTTGCACTGGCATTGGCTGCCTCGTGACACTGCAGCTACTGTGTGCATCTTTGTAATCTCAGACACAGCAGTAATACACTGGTCATGCTGAAAGTGCCCAGAACACGCCACATCCACTAGCTGTCATCTTCTGATGCATTCATTCACCAACCAGTGAAGTGAGTCCTCTGGAAAAGGCGAGGGACTACTCCCGTGAGGTATTCTGCCTGACCTGAAGATTGCTCTACGGCTTTCAGGTAGGGCACCCTGCACGTGCACAGTGATATACCTGGCCCCTTTGTACCAGCGTATCACACTTATCAGCTGAATCACAGGGCTGCCCCAGGATGGGCAAACATTGGAACCACACCAGGAAGATGAAGGAAAGGAAGAAAATATACTAAGCCAAGACAGGGCACCCCAAACCCCGTGGTCCTTATGGTGGACCTTCCTCCTCTTTCTTCTAGTGCCTGAGCTCCAGCTGCCCATCTCTGCGTGACAGGGTCAAAGAGCTGCATGGAGCCACTCTGTTGTCACACATACCTCCAGCTTTAGCAAAATCCACTCCATCAGCCTCTTCTGCCACAACATGAGATGATTTTTGATTTCAGTAAGGCCTATACCATTTCAAGAAAACATTGAAAAAATTTTGCCACTTATCTGCATTTGTTTTAACTTTAAAAGGCAACACGTCTGAAATAAAAGCGATTTCCATGAGTTCTGCACTTTGATAATTGTCTTTGAAGGAGAAAAAGAGGGTTTCTATTTTTTACGTTTGGATTTGGAAGAGACTTCTTGGCAGAAATGGGCAAGGTCTTTGAAACAATGATAGATCCCATGGAAAGGCTGAACTGCTGTGATTTGATTTGGTGGAAGAGGCAAAAGCATTCGATTGCAGCTGGAGATGAGTGGCTCCTTCAGCTGGGTTCAGCCTGCTGGTTTGAGCCAGCACTGTAGGAACTGGGACCCGCTGGCAGCAGGACACAGTGTACGAGGACGGCAACATGGGACTTTATGTCTGTGATCAAACGGGGGATAAACACTGCTGCGAGAATCACTAAAGCCAAGAAGGAGGAGAGGGGACATAAAAAAAAATTCTTAAAACCTACTCCTCCACGAACCTTCTGCTGCATCCCCCCTCCTCGTCTTGCAGGTTTTGCTGTGACAGAGTGATGCACATGCACCTTGCCACCCCCTCTCACTCCCCTGTGGGAAGGGTCTTGCCCTGTAGGTCCCATAACATGGAAATATGTGCCCAGCTGAGCCAGCCGAGAGCTCTTCCTGGGGTGCTGTTTTCTCCTGCTCCCAAAGCAGAGCTCCCTATGACTCGATCCCCGTGGCAGGTGGTGGCGTCACCTGATGTCCTCCTCCCAGAGGCCCAGGAAGTGCTGCAAGTCTTCTCAGGCTGCTGTGACTCACGGCGGAGCTGCCGGAGGTGGCTGTGGTGAAGCACGGCCCCGTGACTCACCCATGCTGGATCAACACCCGTGGCCCAGGCAGTCATCTTGGGGGCCTCCTCCCTCCTGCTCCAGTTGCCATAGTGCAGGGCTCTGTAACAACATCAATAAGGAGACCCGGTGTTGAGCTCAAACGAGCTGTCTTTCCTTTCTCGGGAACCCAATGCAGCGAGTGGGGACATGAGCTCAAAGATGGGAGAAGACTGGGTGGGAAAGCATCCCCTTTCTAAAAGGTTTTAATGCATAGGAAATGGTCAATATGGACAAAAAGGTTCAACTGAGAAGAGGCATCTAATCTGCACACACATCAGCGTAGCTCCAGGTTCCACACTCAGCTCTGCTTAAGGCAGGGAAGGGAGAAGAGGGGACAGGCTCAAAGCTCCCTTTTTAAAGGACATCAGCAAATAATCACTAGATGTTATCACTGCCTCCTTAATTACAGAATGCCCCCACAGGGAAGGGAAAGAGGTTTACTGAAAATAGCTTCAGGGTCAGCAGGAGAAGGGAGGAGAGCTGCAGCAAGGCTGCAGGAGGCGACAAAGGGGCAAGCAGACAGAGTCTGTCTGCGTGAACAGCTCCTGCCAGTGAGTGAGGAGCAGCAAGTATGGCAGCTTTGACTGGGGATGGCTCTGGTGATGCTCAGTGGTTTCCGGTTTTGTAGTTGGCCATAGAGCAGATGCCTAATTAAAAACAAGTGTTTAAACGCAGGCATCGTTTAGCTCCGAAACAACTCCTTCTGTCAGGCATGCTTTCACTCTGACAGAGAGTGGCCTGGAAAACCCTTGCAGTGAAATCAGGTCTAACCGCACGGAGCTTCCCTGTGTCCCAGCAAGCTGCTGTCCGACTGATTTTAGGAACAGATTTGGGTCAGCCCAGGCCAGAAGGACAGCAGCAGCCCATCAGCTAGCAGCCAGACCTCCTCCGCTGCCCAAAGCCTCCATGTCACACTCAGAGCGAGGCCAGTGCAGGCAGAGGCCAGGGGCAGCCTCCCCAGTTCCAGCACCGGTCCCACTGCTAGAATCACGGCTCTCTCCCTGCAAGTGCTGCCTCTGAGAAGCAGGAATCTGGTAACAAGAACTGCCAGCTTGGCGCACGGAGCCATAACAGATCCAGTTACTAGCAATTAGACACTCCACCCCAATTAATTTGTGCTAGAAACACTAAGGTAGTTCTAAACAGAAAGCTCGGTAATCTGTTTGAACTATTTGCCAAAGGTTGGGATAAATTCTCTGTCATTTCAAATGTTGTATATTAAGGTTGGACGTGTTATTCAGGGGTATTTACTGTCAGTTAAGTGAGATTTATTCAGAGAAGTAATTTCATCAAGTAAGAGTTTGGACTTAGTTGCACAATGGCCCTCTGTGATTACTCACATGCCCGCTTTACCGATTCATGCTGAATGTTGGAGCTACACATTTTCACCAGCCTCTGCTTTGCAGCCTTTACAATACCATCAGTTGCTTTTACAAATACAAAACCTCTCTTGCTGCACTCCCACACGCCCGTCTCTAACGGGTTACTTTTGCCACATCCCATGCTCGTTTGGATATTGCTGCATGCGGGCCGGGGACCTGGACTCCTGAGGTGTCATATTTGTCAGGAGATGAGATGCTTTGCCTTACCCTCATAAACAGACATCCCATATCCTGGAGTACACAAACAAATCGATGGGAGCATTTACCCTCATTTACTACTATTGGTAAACCCTTTAAGAGCAGGGTAAGCAAACACCTGCCAAAAACATCTAGCTATAGCAAATGCTGCCCTGGGGCAGGGGCACAGCTGCTTCCATCCCCATTTCCTTCTGGGCCGCTGGGGGCACTGCCCTCAAAGCCTGCCCTGGGGTGAGCAATGCTGGACCAGCACACAGAACTTATGAATAAAAAGAGCTCAGAGCAACAAGCAGTGCCCGTGCTCTCCGACCACACTGTGCACGCACTCAGTGCTCTCCGTTTGATGCAGTGATTAGTCACTTGCATCAGAAGGAAAACAGCACATATTCTCCAAGAGACATCTCTGGGCTTCTGAGAGCAATCTGCTGTTATAAAAGGGTCTTGGTCCTCACCATATGAGAGAAAAACAAAGCTGCTGCAACCTGAGCCTGTACCATGAACACCTACGTGCTGGGCTGAGAAATGATGCAATTATTTTGCTTGGATGCACAGGGAAACAACACACAACTGGCTGCACAAACCTTTTTGCTTGTGGCACCAAGATTACAGGCGGGTGAGGCACCCTCGAGCTGGATGGCTTTTTGAGCTGAGCTGCCAATGTCCTTTCATTAGGGCTTTACAGACTAGAGAACCATGGAGCCAAATCACCTTCAACTTTAGTTGGGCGGAATTTCCTCAGCCATCTCTGCAACATTTCCCCATGCCCCCGTGGACTGCTCAGTATGGTGGGGAGCAGCATTAGCACTGAATAGATATCAGGCATTACGGATTAAGTTGGATATTAGTAGAAACTTCTCAAAAAGAGTGGTAGGCACTGGCACGGGCTGCCCAGGGAGGTGGGGAGTCACTGTCTCCAGGGGCTTTCAAGAACCGTGTGGATGTGACACTGACAGACACGGTTAGTAGGCACGGCGGGGGTGGGTTGGTGGTTGGACTAGGTGGTCTTGATGGTCTTTTCCAACCATTTTATGTTTCTATATGATCTGACGTGATCCCTCTGCTTGGGGACAGTGACCTCCAGCAGCTTCCTCACAAGGACAAGGCAGAGCTACAAAATACAGACATGTAAATGTGAAAAACAGAGCCCATTTCCGTTCCTCTATTCCCACCTCTTACTGGAAGAAGCAGGGAAAAGTGACAGCTTGCAAGCTTCGCAGACAGATATTTGGGGAAAGGCAACCCATGGCAGAAAGGGAAAAAAAAAAACAAAAAACAAAGGTGCAGAAGAACAGCCATCAAAGGCTCCAGAAACACAGAAAGAGTGGAATGGAGTGAGCTGAAGAACACAGAAACACCACAGTGTGAATGGGAGATAAGGAGGGGAGATGAGTTATTAGTAGAGGCTGGAAAATGTAATAGAGCAGGATGGAAAACTGAAACAGAGGAAATAGGAGTGGGAGGAAATAGTCGCGGGATGTAAAGGGGCAAATACAGCTGTAAAAGGGTGGGGAAAAGAATCAAAAACACATTTACAATCATTCTTCATCCTGAAATGGGGAATTGAAGATTTGCACAGGGAATAGGTTGGAATCAGTTTCAATGCTGCACGAGAGCGTCTGGGAACAAAAACGTGGAGCTCACAGCGTGTCCTTGTTCAGCACGAGATCTGAAGTGGCTCCAGCAGTGCTCAGTGGAGTGTTCTCTGCAGTGATGGAGCAGGGCCAGGCACTGGGGACCCCTGGCTTCTTCTGGAGACTGTGTTTGTAGCCGGGTCAGCCAGGAACAGCCGACACCCAGGGAAGCATAAGGATGGTAATGATAGAGAGAAAAGCTCCACATTCTTCCTGAAAACTCGTCTCAGCTCTGCCTGTTCGTTTGTAATCATCACGTTTTTCCTCTTACACGTTTCCCCCATTTCCATGGGCAGCACGCCAGTTACCAGACAGTAATTCAGAACTACTACTCGTGCACGTGTCCATTTTAGAAACACATCCAATTCCTTCCTGAACTTGTTCTAGACCAACAAAAATGACACACAAGTTTACGTTTTTTGGAAGAAATTACTGAAAGTGCACACAGGCAGTCCATCCTTTTATATCCCTGAAGCCCTAGAGAAGAATCAGGAGCAAGCAGCAGCAAGAACAACGTAGCTGCAGGTGCTGGTTCGGCACTCGTGGGCCCTCCTCACTGCTGGAGGCAACTTTTCCACTTCTAGTGACAAAGAAATGGAAGAGTAGCGGGAAACCAAGTTAACTGCGCATTATTATTTAGAAGCAGAATCAAATTATTTCCTAGCCAGTTCCCTTCGGTTGCCCAAATGAACACCACTTTCGTTCAGTTGCCAGCATTTCTATTTCAGGATGAAGAGGAAATAAGTTCTTGGATGATGTGGAACTACACAGAGGTTTGCTTTTATGCCCTTTTTCATGCTGGATCCCTGCAGCCTTTGGTAACAGCTGGTGCCCCTGTGCAGCTGAGAGTTGTTTGAAACTACCAGCTCTGTCTGATGGTCAAAGTCCTAATGTTCGTTTGTTTGTTTTTAAATGTAGGTAGAGTTCACCTCTCTCCTCTGCTCGGCGTAAGAGGAGGCATCAAAGCCTGTCATCCCCCATCAACTCTAAGAAATAAGGATGGAACAGAAAAAAAAAGGGGCTATTCCTCAGACATGATCAAAAGCAGGAGACACATCGCTGTTCAAAGGGAGTCTGTCCAGCATCCCCGGTTCAGAGAGGGCAAATATTCTCTGCCACGTCCCGATCTCTCCCCTCCTTCCAGACTAGGGCACCAACCAAGCACTTGGTCAACAGCTACAAACACTGGAATCAGTGTAATAGCACGGCCTCCACGCAACCTGTGGTTCGGTGCAGTAAGGAAGGGCAGCAGCACCTGCATGGGTCCTATGACTTGTTTTCAAAATCAGACTTACGTTTCTATCTGAGATGGCGCGTGTTACGCAGTCTCAGTTTCCAGCCTGGAAAGAGACAGAAGCCAACTATGGAGCGAGGAACCACATGGTGTAGGCTGGAAGCAATTCTGTCCAAGCGCAAGCAGTGGATGCTGGTGGTGATGACACGTGGAGGAGAAATGCTTGGCTGCCATGTGAGCCCTTCACGCATTCTTCGCCTCAGCATCGCGCTCTTTGCTGTTGCTGGGCTGTTTGCACAGATGCCAGCCCTAACAGCATGGAAGACACTTCCAGAAGGCATCTTTCGTCCAGGAGAACCGGGCTGATTTTTATTGGCTTACTAGCAATAAAAAAGCAATGTATTCCTGGCTGTTTAGATAGTGACGTGGCTAAAACAAACGCCTTTGTTTCCAGCAGCTGCTAACAATACCTGCAGGGAGCTGATCCCAAGGCAGTTATCTCTGGCACCGGTGGCAGTAGGATGTAAACAGCATGTATCAAGCTAATGGAAAACACCGAGTGGCCAAATCTGAAAGGAGCTGCATTTAGCTGGGCCCCTCTCGCCGGGATTGCCTTTTCATCGCAGCAGCAGAGATGCCTTCTGGAGGGCAGCTCTTCCTGGCACGTGGGGACGCAGATCCAGCCAGGTCAGGATGGTTTGGAGTCAGCGGGCATCCTGCACGTGCTGCGGTGTGCTCCTGGCCTGGAGCTGGCTCATGTCTGGCTATGTCAGAGCCAACGGGCGGCACTGTGCATCCGTCCACACAGACAAAGCCTAAGATTAGAAAGATACCATTGGGTTATTTTGAATGACATAGTCCGGACTTGTACGCTGTGGGAGGCGTGATGAGAACTCTTTCTGTCTCTCCTGATAATTTAATGAGCTGTCGTAACGAGGGATGCAGTGAGCCCCTCATCTGTATGCAGTTCCCACATGAGATGTGAATATTAAATTCCTCCAAGTATGAATCAGCATCTCTCCTCCTCCCACAGCTCGCTCCCCTATCTCGCGGTCTCCAGCAGCTTCACAGCCCCAGATGCCCTCGTGCACCCCCCCGGGCTCCCCGACTTCACCGTCACCCCGACAGCCATCAAAGGAGACAGACTCGCCTCCGATGACGATCACGAGCACCCGCTGCTCGGCACAACAAAGCCAGAAAAAAGCTCTCCCATCTTTCTTCAAACACGCCTGCAGCCCCACAGCCTCTTCACATTCAGGAAAATCTCATGACGTGGGAAATTAAACCTACAGGGCACCGCTGCCTCTGACAGCTGGTAGTTTAAATAATGAATTGGTAATCACGAACCCTTTTGAAATAAAAATGAAGTTTAAAAAGAAAAAAACCCGAACTTCTGAGACACACCTTTTGACGGCGAAGGGCTTTCCCACGTAGATTCCATCAGCAGCCGTCACTCAGCGCTGGCAGACAGCAGGTGTGCGCTGCTCCGCGCGGGAGAGCCGCACTCACCCGACGAGAAAAGTCAGGGGCTTGAACGAGATTGCAAATAGCAGCAATTCCAGTCCAAAAACCGTTCCCATAGCAGAGGGGAGGAAGTGCTCCCTGAGGACAAGGAGGCTGGCTGCCTTCCTTTTCTTCTTTTTCTTATGCGGTAAAGCAGGGAAAAAAGGAGAAAAATCACAGGAGAACGGGATGGAAGGTAAAACTTCAGAATTACAGGGCAGAAATCAGCACCTGCTCCTGCAAAACAGGCTGTTCTGTATTTGCAAAGCCCTGGGAGCTGTAAACCAGGATTTCCCAATAAAGTGTGCTAAGCTAAAAGGCACGAAGATAGTGACAGATCCAGACTTGTTACTGCCATGAACATTTGTCTTGGCCACAGCACACAGCGCGCTGCATCCACCACCTAATGCCTTCCACATTATACCCGGGCCTGCACAGAAAGCCCTGCCTCAGGAACGTTCACAAACTTAAGATCAGCTGCTCATCTAAGTGCACAAAGATGGCTTGTACTTCAAATGCCAGCAGTTCTGCTGCAAAGCCCTTTCTTCGGGGATTTTCCCATAGGTACCTACAATCGGGCTCCAGTCGCTGGGGATCTCCAGGACCAAAGCCAAAGGTACGACAGGAAGGAGAAGGATCAAGTCCATACCCAGTAAATGGGAACTTTATTAAACTACCAAGTTACTCCGAAATGTATAAATGTTCCATTAAATACATTCAGTTTTCTTTTACACAGATTTATAGAAATTTACATATACCAAAACACATTTAAATTATTTTTCAAGCTTGCTACCAATAAAAGTTTGGTTGCCTTTTTTTTTTTTCTTAATAAAGGAGAAGGATCAGTCATCTGCTCTCGCAGATGTGCATACGTACACACAGATACAAATAAGGAGAAGGGAGATGCTTTTTGTTCGTGTAACCCACAAGGGAGGCAGCATTCAAAAAGCTTGCACAGGGTTTCGAGCAAAAATTCACCCTTGCCAAAAAGTGGGCTATATAAATTCTCCCTGTGGGACAGACTCAAACAAGAGACCCTATGTAATACTTTGTGGTGTTTGGGTACGACGTCTGCAGTAAGACATCAGGAAGCACGAAGGGCCCCTTGCCAACATCAAAAGGCAAAGGCAGCTGTCCCTGATACTAGCCCTTGAGATGCACGTGAGCAATTAAATGGTTCGTTCTCATTGAGCTACACACTTCCAGCACTGAGGGATAGAGCGGAGAGGCAGATCTGCCCTAAGTCAATGCCACTTGTCTGAAGAGATTTCCTTTTTACTTTTCTCTTGTTTTTATTATTAAATGAGGCTTCATTTGTAAGCGAGTGGAAAGGCAACTCTTCAAATAGGATGCTCAGGAGAACAGCTGCCATCGGTTTCCCCACCTACAAACATTTCCCTTAGGAAGATGCATAGCACGCTGAACAAGTTTTCCCTCATTCTCCGTACCTTAGACTAGCAAGACATGAAAATCCGTATCCGCAGGAAAAAGGAGGTGTTTTTATTTGTAAAAAGCTTATCAAATACTAGTTTAAGTCATCCTTTGGAGTATTTAAACATTAAAAACCACATTTGAAGCAACGAAGGAAGTCTACAAAAACACTGTCATGCGTAAGCTCTGTGTTTCATGCTAAATATTCATGTCGACAAGGAGAGGAGGAGGCAGGGAAACCCATGGCTCAATCGGAGCCATTGCAACATTCAAGTAATTTGGTAGTACATAAACCAGTGGAAACATGGAATAGTAAGAAAGTGCTCAGCACTACAACGCAGCCTTCAAGAGCTGAACGGCAAACATCCTTGATATGTATCATAAATATATGGCACTTCCATATGACCAAAAGCTGGCAAGTTTGCTTGTGACTGGAACAAGTCAGATGAGGAGTAGTCATCATCCCAGTAGTTACTGGTGGCCCCTCCAATGGGCACGGCCTCCAGCTGTGCAGCACCAGCCCTATCTACTTGTGCATGCAAGACAATGCTGCCACATTCCTGGAGAATAAGCCTCCTGGCCAGCAGAAAGTTTTCTCCAGACACACGTACACATTCATAAAACATGCTAAAAATTCTTCAGTTAGGTTAAAGACAGCCACAAACAGCAAATATCCCGTTTTACTATTTTTTGGCCAGCAGTTCCCAGTCTGTCCAATTGCCAGCAATGGACTTTGCAACAGGCGAAAAAGAGTTCCTGAATCCAAGGCAGTAGAAACAATGTAAAGCACAGTCACCAACGTTCATTTTTCAGTACTGTTCCACAGGATTTTCTTTGATGTTGAATAAGAAACCAACCAGTGAAAATGCTCGAGTCTCGAAGAATTTCGCGTACACAAAAACTGGCCTTTTTCCACGTTTTCTGTCACAAAGCATTTCATCTCGTAGCTTAACTTCTTCAAACTTTTTGGCTTTTGGTGATTATCCATATCACAAATGCTCAAAGACTTGCTGTTACACTCTTATTCCATCACAGTGGCTTCAAATACATTCAAATTCTTAACAAAGGATTTAGACCAGAACACAACCAGTTGCCCTTTTCCAGTGGTGTACGGTACGTTAAAGAGCACACGATGCCACTTATCAGCAACGTTACTGTTTTAAGGAATTCCACAACAGAGACATCCAGTGCAAGAGACATTCCAAGACCCCAAAAAATCTCTCCTTACTTCAGTAATGGCTTTAGTATTTTACCTATTGTGGTCCGGTTTGCATCTTTCAGTTTAAGAGAGGACTTCTCCACTGCCCCCTGCTCCTTTGGTGAAGGCTCTGATTTTGTGCTGACAGCGTCTCCCTGGAGGATGCTTCTTCCAAACACCCTGGCACTATTTGCTCTCTTTAAAGTACTCCCTCCGTTTTCCTTTGGACTCGGATCGTCAGAGGTCGCTGCTGGCTTCACTTTAGGCAGCCTCTGGGACACAGATCTGGTGATGCCTGGAGGTTTAGATGAGGTGGATAGATCCACTTTTGCACGCTTTGAAGAAGAAGCCACTGTATTCCTTGCAAAGCTGGGGACGCTGGACGGTGTTTTGGGAGCACTGATGGGGCTAACCTTGGTGTCATCCACAGGGGTCTGGGGCTTTACGCTGGAGCGACACATCTTCGTCTCGTCTGTCTTTGATTTTGCAGTATTCCTAACAGGTTTAGAGCCTGGCTTCTTGAGAGCGACTCTGTCCCTCTCAAAATGAGCACTGCTTGAGGTGACGGTCCCCCTCTGTAACCTTGGCTCTTCTACCGACATGCTGTGCCTGTAAGGACTTCTTGGCAGCGTGTCTGTAGTGCCGCGGACAGAGCTGCGACGAGACAGGCGGCTTTCCACTGCGCTGCTTTCACGAAGCGCTGGCTTGACTTCTGGCTTTTTCACACTGCTTGGCGCTTTGTTTGACCTAGAAATCGGCACCACTTTCCTCATACTTTCATTCTCAGAGGCATTCAGTGTTCTAACTGGTCTGGAAGAAGCTGTGTGGTTAGGGCGAGCGCCACTGGGTTTTGAGGAACTTGGAGATCTGTCTTTTAGAGAGTTTCTCTTTGGTCCGACTGGGTCTTTATTTTTTACAGATTTTTCTTTAGAAAGCGTGTGTTTGCTGTTGGCATCATCCTTATCATTTGTGGAAGCGTGAGGAGACAGATCCTTGGCAGAAGCTGAATTTAGGTTTGAGAAGAGGGCTCTAGGCCTGTACTGAGCACCATTCACAGAAGAACGTGCTTTGCCAGCCCCACTTCTTATGTCATTGCCTGCCGATTTAAAATCATTCCCCTCTTCAGAGTCCAGTGTCAGTGAACAGTCAGTGGTAGTATCTGACACACAGAACATCGGCCCATCTTCCCGACTTCCTGAAACACTCGTGTCCATTGACACAGGGCTGCTGCTGCCAGGCTCTGAAGTTTCACTCGTGCAGCCCACTGCCTTGGCCTTATGGCTGTGGGCCTCTCTGGAACTTCTGCAAGCTGGAGGCAGATCGTCATCGGCAGTGCTAAGGGAATGCAAGCTTAGATCATCCAGAGTCTCCACGTCCGTTCCACCGACATCCTCTAAATATATTAGAGGCGTATCATCTGCTGGCTTTGCTCCTTGGATATCAAACTTGCGCAATCCTTTAACAAGTTCACGCTCCTCAATTGCAAGGGCCAGAGCATTTACATCAGCAGACTCCTCACAGGGGGCATTGGAAGCGTGCATGTTGTAGTTGGTGCTCCGCTGCGGAGAATGGGCGCCGGTACTGGTTGAGCCACCAAGCTGACTGGACTGTGCTGGACGCAACTGCAGCAGATCACTGCTTTTCCCTTTGGTTTCAGGCTGTTGGTGTAAGTGCAAGGTATTTAAATTGGGATCTCTAGTTTCTTTGGATTCAGTCCAGGCTCCATTGGGTCTTACTTGTCGGGTGTTTGCACGCGGAAGGCTGTTAAACTTGTTGGGATCCTCCTCTTTTGAAATTTCCAAGAAACTCTGCAGCTCCCTGTCTGCAGTAATCCCCAGAGAAAGTCGAGACCGCTTGGAATTGGGGTTTCTGTAGGAAGGGCTTTGAGGTCTCTGCTGCAAGAAGGGAAGAAATTCTTCGAGTCCTTTCTTGGCCAGCATTTCCACATCATTTTCACTGCTGCTCCGTCCAAAGCTTCCAAGCTCTCCCGCAGCCCAGGATCGACGTTTCTCCTCCAGCTCCTTTCGCCTTTGCAGATTATGAAGTTCCTGGATCTCTCGCTCTCTGTTTTCCTGACAAGGAAATACATAAATCTGTGTTACAGAGGACAGCATTCCACGCATGAGAACAAGTTACACGGCTTTATCTTTCCCTTCATTTCCCTCCTATCAAAGTTAGTTCCTATTGCTATCACTCTCTCCACCCCCAATACATACACACAAAAATTCACCATGGCAACCACAGTTTGCAATCATTAACCATATGGACAGCAGTTCCCTGCATAACTAATGCCGGAGGCACATCAGTCCAATCAACATAAGAAAAAAAATGCACAAGCCCCCACAGAGCCTGGAAACGTGATCTATCAAACCCAACTAGCTGTTATGTCCAAGCAAAGAATTGTTGCTGGATGTGGAGACCTACAAGTTCATGCTCAATAAGTTTAGAGAGAGTAGTTTTATCTGGTGAGTAAACTTCCAGCTGAGCATTACGTTCTTATTTTAAGGCAAACTTGTCTGACGAGCATGTAGCCACTGCATACTTTCCATCCTCCCATACTACAACAACTGTTATTGAAGCAGCAAGTGGAGCTTCCAAGGGTTGCAGTTACCTCCAACTTGAACATAACAGATTGGAAACTTATAAGAAGGCGTGACGTGCACATGAAAGCAAATGAAAAAGCTTGCACAGTGTCTCATGATCATCACTTAGACATCAACTGATACCACTTAAAAAACACCTCATTCCAGTTTTGGATCTCTTGTTCACTGTTGGCTTCAAAAATGGACAACTACAGCACAGAAGTTGCCCCAGGCAGGCTGGACATATTGGTAGCTAGGCTGAGGGGCTGCGGGTTAGAAAGACATGGAAAGAGGCAGTTTGTGTTTGAAAGACAACATAGTAACCCCTTTCTGCTAAAATCATTAGCAGTGGTTTACTATGAACATCAACTGGCACCTCAGTTAAAATGTTCGGTCAGCTTCAGATTTATCTAGGTTTAACTTCAGAAAACAGCCTGGAAAGTTCAATGGAAATGGAGAACCTGTTTTTCTTCAGCCAGTACAGCTGCAGGAAAAGAAGAGGAAGGGCTAGTCTTCATAGAGGATTCAAACATTAAGTTTTTTTTCAGCACGTTAAGTTTGGTCTCAGAAAGCCTACAAGGCTGTTCAAAAAAAAAAAAAAAAAACAAAAAAAAAACAACCAAAAAAACAGAACAAAACCTATAGCGATCTGAAGCACGGTTTAGTTTGACTTTCCCATTGCTGTGACAACAGAAGAACTGAACAACTATAAATAGTTGCCTGAAAGTTTTCAGTAAACAACAGTGTAATGCTGAAGCTCTTTCTGGTGAATGGGCTAATCTACACCTCTTACAGGGGATTTCAGATGACACTGGGCTGTGAAAGATAAGATGCGTTAGAGACCTCAGAAACCCAACTGCTAGGAAAGGAAGAAGAAAAAGCTCACGTGTCAGGAAAAATGCAGCAGGGAGCCTTCTTTCACAGGTATGGGGTTACAGGATTAACTCCTGACTAATGCTAAAGCTTAACTTCAAATATCCCATTGTAAGGCAAAACAGCTAAAGATTGATACTACCTTCATATCCCATGTTAGACACACAGCATTTTAACCTCACCCAATATATGTATGTTTCTGGAGGTTTTATTCAAATGAGAAACTTATTTTAAGCACTCGTGAGCATGCTCCAAAATTGCAAAAACAAAAAGTGTTTTTGACACGTGAGATATGCGCAGCTGGCCATCGTGGTATAAACCATCTTTTTTGACCGCTGGCTCTGCTGTCCACATGCTACACTCATTTCTCAGAACTGCAATCTTTATTCTGAATCGTTCTGGTAGTTCTTTAGGTTAATCCTCATAAAATACTTAGTCAAGCAGATGTGTATACTATTCACACGTATACTACTCACACGCTGGGTCGTAAAGGGTAAGCTAAAGGTACATACAGTGTGCGTGTTAGCTGAACATTTGGTTAGCTTGCTAACAATCAGGAATGTTTTTCTCCCTTTCTAAACTAAAGCTTTCATGAAAAGTGCTGTCAACTGCAGATGGCATAAGGCAGAACGATAGATCTGTGGATCCACCTAATTCACGCTATTTATGAAGTCCTAAAAATTATTTCTAACGATAGGCAGACTTTTGTGAACTAAAACTGTAACCAATGATGACGTTACTCCTTGCCTATACTCGTCTTTGTATACTTCTCAAATTATTTGGGACCAGTTCAGTGTATGCAGCAAATAACAAGTCATGCTTGGGACGAGGTGTCTTCGCTCTCTGTTCCACTTTGTGAGTTTTCACCCACTGAAATCATTTAAAAAAACAAAGTAGCCACTGCTGCCACCATTGTGACAATTACATCAAATAACACAAGATACAAAGCATCCCTTACACAGAAAACTATTAATTCATGTGGATGAGTATTTACTTCAAAAGAGCGAGAATCTCCTTCAAGGCTCAAAAGCCTTACAGCAAGCTTAACGATGCTTACCTTAACAGCCTTGTTGAATCTTAAGCAGAAGTCCCTAAATATCTGGAAACATTCGTCCAACTTCATAGTTTCTTTGTCCTCACAGAAAAAGTCAATGAGAGCATTTCCTTCCCTTTCTAATTCTCGTTTCTGGTGTTCCAGCTCCTTTAGATGCCTCACAGCAAACTGTAGCAAAGAACATATAATGGCAGACATAAAATAATTAAGTAACGACAGGTGATGTATACATTAGGAACGTTAGAAAGTCATGTAACCACAGAGCTATATAGGTAGGGCTGGGAAAAAATCAGGAGGAAAAGAACGAGGTCGTGGTGAAACTGAGCAGAACTACTTAAAGGAACAACCACAGAGTTTTTTGTCTCCCTGATCTGCATTCACACCAGCCATTCGCTGTCATCCTTGCATTATCCCACATCTCAGAACAGATCTGACTCAAAAAAATCTGGGTGAGAAAGCTAATTTCCAGACAAGTCCGTTTTATGATGCAGTCTAATTCAGGACCCCCTAAGTATTTTTCATGTTGCAGCACTGGAGTGTGACTAGGCAGCTGGAGGCATGGGTGACCACTTAAGACAGCTCTGGCCACCAACTTGGCAAATTGTGCCAGTAGGGTAGGAACAAATCTGACTTGTTAGCATTTAGGGATAAAAAATGAATTGACGATAAACTGGACAATTGACAAGAGCATACATTGAAAATCAGTTCCTCCCACATATTTCAGTAATTTATTCATGAGGATGAGATAATGAAAGCTGACTTTTAATCAGCTTGGTTACGACTTATAATTTAAAAACAAAAACCGGAAGTGTTTATGTAAGGCATGCATTTATGAACTGATTTTTTTTTTTTCACAACATTTTTTGGAATGTGGCCTAAACAAGGTTGTAGTGTTACATAAAACCAAGTATTAAATTCAAAAAGAAAAAAAAAAGTCAAACATGTCAGAACGTAACATTAAAGAGTCTGGGTGCAATGGATTAAAGCCAATGATTCAGAGCGAATGAGGACAGCTATTTCAATCTTAACCCACTCCTTTCTTCACCACCTTCATATCTGAAAAACTACGCTGATTATTAACTACACTTGCAAGTCAAAAATCAGGGTGGGTTAAGTTCCAGACCAGTATCTGCTTTTTTCTTAACTTTTAATAATTTTCTATAGCACGAAACACAAAACCCATTTAATTGAAGCACAGTCTGTATTTCCCCAGGCATCACCAAGTACTTGGAAAATGCCGAGAACTTTGCTTCAAAGTTAAGTGTCATACACGTTCATGTCTATGAAGTCACTGAGGTACTAAAAAAGAAAAGGAGACTACACCAAGCAGTGATGCTATGGCTTAGAATGACACACTGTGCAGGGAAAAAATTAGTACAGAAAACAGGCTTTTAGCATTCAAGCTTCTAAGAATCCCTCTTCAGTTAAATAGTCTCAGCAAAAACTCACATGGTCCAGGTATAACACAGCTGCACAAAACATAGTTATCTGCACGTTAAGAACAAAACTAGAGACCAACCCAAAGTGTCCTATATTTTAACTACATATCTCTGTCAGGTATTTCACAGGCATTTAATACACTTGCCCAACAAGCCTTGGGCAATGTACACTCCGTATCCCTCCCAGTAAAAACGCAGTCTTTCCAACACTCTTACTTGACAAACAACATGGAGTTGGAACACCTTTGTACCACTGATAGGGTAGACATATTAAAACAATGCTTCTGTTTATTGACACGTCCACACACATTACTTTGAGCTGAGGAATGCTCCTGTGCTCAGGTGTCAGTAACACATTAACACAGATAACCTACAAACCTGCAGAAAGTTTTCCATCTGATAAAACAGTTTTGGGTCTCGTCGAATGCTGTCTTTAACAGATCTTGTCTTGAAAGAGAGTGAGTGGAGTTCTGCTTCTACATTATCAATGGATAACCTAAAAATGCATATACAGAGAATACTTAACCGAGGAGAAGGAGTTGCCCCTAGGTTAGCCAGAGTATGCTTTAAAATGGATGTTCAACACGAAGTGCAACTTGGCTATCGAACAAGACCTACCTGTTCAGAAAACCTTTCTAAAGTATAAATGGAAGGTTAAGGAGAGAGATAAGCACATTTCTTCTTATTTGCAACTTGAAAGGATTCCCATGGGGTGTGGTTTCACAATTAATTCGAGCCAGTCCTACCCAGCCATACTGCCTGAAAGGGCAATGCCACCCTGCCAAGTGTTCTTTTTTCTCTCCCTGGGCACTCATGTTCTAGATGGCAGTCATATCCGAGCACAGAAAATTAATACGATAAAAGAAAAAATACATTTCCTTCCAGATGGATCATTTCCTAAATCCATCTGACTATGTGACCGCCCAAGTGCCAAAGCTGGCGCAACAAGGACTCACGATGCCAACCAGGGCTGCCCATTCTGGCAATAGTGCTTACCATCATGAAATTGTATATTACTTTCTTCTAAGTTGTCACAGCAATGCAGCCCATGGTCTCAACACAGTGGTTGTAACATTTGATCTTCCTACCACATACCAGCAGTAGAGCTGCTCCTGTTTTTGGCCACAGGTAACTCAACAAATCTAAGACCACAGGAAAGAGCTCTCATCTGATGTAATCTGAGCTTCATCCTGGGAGACTCCTGCTCCACGCGGTGAGAGCTCCCACCCAAATCCCTCAGTCACTTTGAGGATCAACACTTCTAAACCTATGGCATTTCTTTCACCGGAGCATTGAGCTTTGTCCGGGAGCTGACGCATTACTGTTTCCAAAACGGTAAAGAATAACAACCATGCGTGTGTTCCTAACTAATTTCAGTGCACCAGCAGTGAGACTTCAAAACAGCGAAGCTGAAAGATTTGCAGCCGACCAACTGAAGCGCACAGGGAGAGAGCATGGTGACAGCATGCATAACTAAACAGAATGCTGGCTCTTTTTTCTCTGCTTACTTCAGGTAAGCTCCCTGTGCTGGGAAAACCTTACGTGTTTTTGCAAATGAAAAAAGGCGTAGATGATTCTGCCTTAGGAGGAGGATAAGGGACTACAAGGCAGGAAGGTAAGACAAAAAAAAATACATAATGGCAGTTGTTTTAACACGCTCTGATTGGAAGGATTTATGAGCAACTTACACATGACAGTTGTGTCTCTAATAAAGATCTTCCTCACACCCAATGCTAAGACATGCAAGTTGTTTTGTTTCATTTTCCTGTAGAGTGCATTCCCTGAACAGATCTCATCATGAGTTACAACAGAACATTTTCAACATGAACAAATGTGATCAAAGAACAAAATGGAGGGAAAAGCACCACCAGCTTTCAGATTCTGCCCGTTCCCCTGCAGTTTGCCAGGGGGCTTGGATGCTGAGGGAAGCTGCATTCCTCAGCAGGCCATGGGGCAGACTGCCAAGAAGGTGCGTAGGTTGGATGGCAGTGAGCCACACAGGTGGTCCATCAAAAATTTTCTGATTAACTCCATGGCCACTCCTTTCCTTAGAAGATTTCAGAGTTCTCTGCAGACATGACTTAATTCTGCATCAGATATAAGAGAGATTGGAGCAATTTTACAGCTGGGGCAACGATGTAAATAGATTGCCTGAAGGTCAAGGAGTAAGGAAGCAGTGAACTGGGAATAGAGCTCCAGGATCACGAGCTTCCAGTTTTGTGCTTTAAATTGTGACGTCTCACAAAAAGCAAGTACAGTTATCTGGGTATGAATTAGGTTCAGTTTAACATTATGCAGTTAGAGACAATGACACGAAAATACAGAGCCTCAAACCATTCATATTTTCCACTCGAGACCAAAATGGAGAAGCAAACCAAATATAAAACATCTAAAAGAAGCCAAGGCCAGCACCTGTATCAGGAACCAGACTTGCAAGAACACTGTAGTCTGCTCAGAAGACGGATGAAAAGTGGTTTAAGAAAAAACAGTATCATTCCAATCTCTTAAAAGTAGCATACGTACACACATGATTTGACAGAGACAAAACTACAAAACACCTACGGAGATCATGTCAGAAAAAAACCTTATACCTGAAGGCACATTGCAGGCATACTTCTGCTAGCAAATGGAAACGAAGCCCTCAAAGCTACAGTAAACATTTGTAAAGATCTCAGGTTTTGTGCCAACACTTTTTTGAATAAGCCTCATTGCTTCACAAATCAGAGTTCCAAGTCACAGTTAAACTGTCAGTTTTCAGGTTCCTTTGGCTTACCTGGCGGCCTCGTGAACATCCCTAATTTTCTCTGAAAAGTTGAGAAGAGCAGCATCTTTCTTCTGGGCTTCCTGAAACAAACAGAACAAAGCCAAAACACACACAGACTATTAACATTCCATTGCCAAGATGAAACACCTAAAAGTCCAGCGGTTCTAAAGCCTCTGGGAGTGCACTTAAAGGTTTCTCTCCCATACTCCTCCTTCCAGTTCAATCCTAACACAACTGAGCAGAAAATACTTCTGTAAAGGAAGGGATAAGAACTAGAAACAAACAAGAGTTCCATTTTGCAGTGCACAGCAGTAGCTGCTTCTGCCAGTGAACACAAAAGGCACAAAGAGCACGCTAGAGAAAGAGACAATTTACTGATGCCCACTGTTTGGGCAGATACAGTGTCTCCTTCACGAACATCAGTTAATTCTCCATTGCTAACTGACTAGTAATCTTTAAGTCAGTTTGCAGACAGTGAACCAAAGTCACATTTTGAAATATTTAAATTCTAAAATCAAGAAGTTTGAAAAGAAGAAAAAATAGCTACAAAAAAAAAAAAAAAAGAGGCCATAGCAGCTCTGAAACGTGCTGCTGAAATGATTCAGCAAGAAAAATAAAAGAGCACTGATCAAAAGAAGCAACTTCTACAATCTAAAAATTCAGGCCAGTAAGAAAAAAAAACTACAGTGAGGAAGTTAGACGAAGGAAAGATTCTATATGAGATTAACAAATCAGGTTTGCCATGGATTTGCCATGGATAGGACAGCCAGGTGTAGGAAAAAGAGTGAATGTTGTGGCAGGAGTTAAAAAGTGAAGATTAGAATCAAACAATTAAGCTATTTTACAGAGACACGTGGCTCCTTCCGTTCTTGATTATCTATGGTTCTAGTTTTGTATTGGGTACTTATACCAAGAAAATAAGTTTTTATATACCAGTGCAACAAAATGCAGCAGACTCATCCCAGGTTTGTTGGCTTTCGTATCTGCCAGCTTGAGCAGTGATGACAGCTTAAATCCAACAGCATTGCCAGCATAACCTCCCTAAAAAGAAATGAGCAAACAGTTGTGGTGTGTGAAATAAATGGACTGCAACACTAACAAGGAAGTCTGGTCAATCAGCCGACTCCATTCTGGATGTCACTTACCGCATTCATAATATTCCCAGCCTGAAGGACCAAGTGCAATATGGAATGCAGCTCCTCACAGGTCATTAACTCTGTAAGGAACAGAAAATTGCTGTCTAACAATTGTTTGTTTAGAAATACACGCCAAACTCCTCACGCTTTTAAAGATGAGGATTTTCACCGAAACAGGAAATTACAGTGAAATGAAAATTGGAAAGAAAAAAAAAGTACTATATAATGCAGAGTCACAACCACAGTTGGCAAATCTTGTGTATGTGCTCAGACTTCAGCTTTGTAAGTGTGGCAGCTCACAAAACATTTGCGGTCTAATCCTGCAACACACGAAGTATCGGATGCAAGTATCCTCACCCCCTACTAAACTTAGTGCAAGGCAAACGTTCTGCACCTTGCAGAATCTGTTTGCCATCTGTCAGGATTGGGTTAGGAACCATTATTCTCCTTAAGGAGATTCAGCCATCAGCTCTTAAAAGACATCAGGCAATGTTTAAGTTTTCAATACGTACCCCACTGCCACCATGAATCAAACTTTAATCCTATATGACCACCAACTTGGGAGTGACATCTATTACACTTCAGTGACACCAAAGATGATTTGGCACAAAGTTCTGTACAGTGTGAAGCAGAGTCAAATGGAATACAGCTGGCACTTACAGCTTCTCCATCAGAAGCCTGCTTTGCACACGTGCCTTTTTTGCAAAATGCATAGTAGTGCTCTATCTGAATTCATACACCTTTTCATTTCCTTCTCGCAGGAACAGTAAACAACGCACCTGCTGAGTGCAAAACTGTTAAGAGTTAATAAATGAGCATTACACAGACGGCACAGTAAACCAAGTACCTGCAAATTCTTAAGTCACTTACGTGGCAAGAAAAACAACTTGAAGCTGTTTTTAATGAAAGGTACTGCATTTTACGCCAATTAACATAACAGGACATAGAATCCTCTCGATTGCAGTTTAAACATTTAAAAAAAGTATATTACCTCGAAGTTCACATTCTACAACTCCTTTACCCCACATTTAACTGCTTAACATAGTACACTCATCTATCATTGTGGAGGCAGACAGCCCTTGTATCTTTGGATTTCGGTATTAACTGGCTAAAAACACGTAACTAATTACACAGTCTTTGATCTAACAACATATAGGTGAGAGAGCAAGAAGAAAGAGGAAAGAATACAAAAGGGAACACCAAATTTCATAAGGCAAATAAGAGAAAGCAATATCTGAAGACTCTGCATAGTGAGAGCCTGCTCAGTATCATTATGGGATGCATCCATTTGCAGGCTAGATGAGAATCCACCAAGCTATTTAGACCATTCTAACGCGTAGTGATTATCAGCCTTAGAATTTAAGTAAATGTTCTCTCAGCTTAATTACAAGGAAAGAAACCTGGTAGATTGGAATAGAAAAGCAGACAGAATTCCTAAACAACTTCAGGCTATCAACAAACCCTGAAGTGCAAAGACCAAATGGAGAAGCACACATGAGTTCGAGTGGACTCACGACAGGGAAGCTCAGTCTGATTTGCATGACTGGCCTGATGAAGGAGTCGGAGACCAAAGTGTCTCATCTGGAGGGAATGAATTCATCAGTTCCCAAATGTCCTGAGCGAAGGACGTGAAGGACAATAGGGTGTGGCTGCTTTTATATATAACATATTCCGTCACATATGTCTGTTGCTCAAAACAAAGTACAATAATTTCAATGAGTTCCCAATAAAAGGCTAAACTCCAAACTCAGCTTAAGGTAAGGGATGTTTCCCTGAGACAGGAAGGACCACCCTCACTGTTGGGAAGAGCACAACATGTTTTTTTCCATTTTTCATCACTAGAAACGACTGCCCTAAGCACTAGTGTTCACAGTTGAATATTTTTACTACTGTGCCTTTCTGCCCCACTAGAAGTAGTTTAGATAACATCAGTAAATTTGCCAGCAGGAAGCAGGACTTTCACACTGAGGAAAAGGACAAATAGGTAACTCAGCGTGTCTGAAAAGGTCAGCATTAATCTTAAATTAAACTAGGAAATGAGTAATTTTGATGCAGAGCAGAAGACACCAAATTACCTCAGGAATAACCAATCGGGCATTTCAAAGCTTGAGAAATACAGAGAACACGAATTCAACAAAAACCGAAAACAAGGGAAGAGCAATAGAATTAAGTCTCTGCAATAAAGATTTTAGCCCATCATACTGCAATATCAAAAGGCAGAGGCATCCAGAGAAATTTCAAAACTATATAGCGATTTTCTCTATAGATCTCTGAACGTGAGCAAAGAAGTGCAATGACTGAAGTCAACCTCAGTGTCGGTGATGCACACGTGTGAATTGCAGTCAAACAACAACAGCTTGTCCTACTGTAGCCATGGACACCTTGGATTCTGCTGGTATGGAATACACTGTTAGTAGTCTTTGGCCATGAACTAGTGTGACCAAGGCCTCCAGATTTTTTATTCTGAAAGTAAAGATTCACCAGGCACACCCTGATGGCATTTGTCAGAGGGGAGTTAGCTTCTTTTTAATAGCCAAGGTACCTGAAATTCAAGCTCTCGTCTCCATAATGCAGACTAATTAACATGCTAACAAAAACAGGAGTATTATACGTGTCCCAACATGCTTAATTACCTTTTGTTGCCTGTCTTATAATTTTCATGTCATCCTGTAGAGAAGCACAGGAGGGTGAGAACTCCCTCTCTAACACCATGGCTTCAATCCTAAGAGCATAGCTGGAACACACAAACAAACAAGTTTAGAACTGATAGCCAAAAGAAAATAATACATCACGAACAGAATAAGCCTGCTATCTCCTTACTTTGGCACCTGGATTAGTAAATACATGAAGGAATCGGCTTGAGACAGTTTTGATACATCTCCATCAAAGGCTTTTAATTTCTTTACCTAGAAAAGAGAAAAAAACACTAGCAAAATGTCTTATGAGAGATCGACATTAACTTGATTCTGGAAGGAAACACCCAGAAAAACAGTAAATTTAGCAAGAGTTAAAAGAGCGTGTTCAATGCCTTCACTGCACATAAGTCCTGTAATTTGCACACACTGCAATCAGAAAAAAATAAAATAAAACCAGTTAACATCACTCTCCTCCTAAAAACCTAGCCACACAGTCCAACGGAATCGACATGGTGCCATCACTCTATACCTCATCCACACCCCCAGCTATTCCCTCATACTCACATTTACTCAGTGTCAAAAAGAACGACTGGCCTCATCACTATGTTTAGGACACTGTTGTTTGCCAGTGTCCCCAGGAGCGTTGGTTCTTTCTCACTGGTCTGTTTGCTGTTCTCTAGCTGAATTTTTGTTCTGCCAGAAAACAGCTGCTTAAGTGATGAAAAATGATTCTCAACTCTTCAGCGACTACGATATACACTTGGGCATAACCTAAAGTACTGGGTGTATTGGGTGTGTTCAGCATTTTCAGCAAAGGATAGCCTAAGTCTCTCAGGCACAGTGCTGGTTTCTTCCCCTACAATACTTGATTCAACCTCTCTAAAACTCTCTTGAAGGGTAAAATTTCACGTTGCTGAGTTTATTGGGTTGCTTTTTTTTTCTTCATTCCCATGAAATATTTTAACAACAAATGCAAGGCTGCATTTTTATGTTCTTTGTGGTCAGTGCTTTGAGAACAACATTTACATGTTAAGGAAATATCAGTGCATTCATTTTGTCAATCTTCCCTCCCAGCCCCACCAAAATCCATGTATTTGCATGATCTGCAAAGCCACTGATCTGCCCACGTACTCAGTATTTGTTTACACAGAAGAAATGGAAAATATATGTACATATATTTAAGTGTAACTGGGATTTCTTCCACATTTCCCAACACAGTAATCGTGTCGAAAAGCAGAGCTCACTCACAGTTATGCTATTTCTTCACCTAACCAATTTCACATCCAGTATCAGTTGCACGTTTCCACCGATCTACACGCTAGCTCATCATCCATCCCCGCTTAATGGTGTTACACTTAAGGCCCACCTAGATGGGTTTCAGTTTTAGGAAGCACATTCAGATATCATGCAAAGAGAACACTATCAGGACATGAACAGTTTTCAAGCTGCTCCAACTTAGCAAGATACCCATGAGTTTTTTTTAAACATCAGGTTCCAAATTCATCACTTATTCTTCTGTTTTCACAGTGTTAAAAGAAAAACAAAACCAAAAAATAATACTGATTTATAATGGAAGATGTTATGTGCCACACTAAATGAGAAATTTAAGATGAGTTCTGGAATAGCAGAATAAAAGGACTTTTAAATCACATTGTCCCGCTTTACTCACATTCTTTTTTCCATACCATAAAAATGACAGAAATTTTGAGAGCATATTAGTAAAGTGAAAACAAACATTGAAAGTTGGATCCGGAATAATAAAGCTTCCTTTTCACACTACGAAACAAATTAAGAAAAAACCCATTTGATTAGAATTCTCTTTTTTTTTGTCACAAAAGAGCAATTTTTATTCAGGCTATCTAACTCGATTTCCTAACCTGCCATTTAACTCAAGACACTCAGACAAAAGCTCCTTCTAAAGATAAACTGCATGCCATTTATTTGAGGCCTGAGAAAAGTCCTAATTAACAGTCAAGAAGCCTGCCAACAAAAAACAGGAAAGACCAGACCTGACATCCCTGATATTTCTAAGGTGTTAAAACAAGCAACAAACAAGACCAACACTTTTTCCCTCCATTATGAAGTGTAGGGCGGGGAATACTAGATATCTCAGGCTTTGCAGGTGGTTCTTTAACCTTCCCAAAAAATAGTGGTCTCTCTCCTAAACAACAAAGCCTTCTCTTTATCTTACTTCAACACAGCACACTGCAAATACAAAAGCTCGCCTTAAAACAACGCAACCATTTAGATTTTAAGGGGAAAAGAGAAAAGCAGCACACCACCACCCGCAAGTCACCAAGATGAACATCAGACAACCACAGTCATTTATAGAAAGATATAATTTTAAGATTTAAATGCACAAGAAGGAAAAAATAAAAGTCCTGAGCTATTCACACAAATGTTAACTTACTCATGCTGCCTGTAATACATTTACATTTTGACAATACTTACTTTTGACAGTAAGTAGCTACCAACGTTATGCATGTGGAATGTTAATGGTGCAATGTTAACTTTGTTTCCTGGGATTTGAACATTGAAGTGTTTTACGGTCACTGGAGGAAACTCACTTTCTACCAACCTGTAGTAGGAAAAATGCCTGGGAAATATTAAGGAGTCTGATCCCCAGAATCCACCCAGAGGAATTTTCTGATACAAGCAAAACAAATGACATTAACCCATCTGCCTTCTGATCCAGAATAGTAATAATAAAAAAGGTAGATGAGCTAAGTGATTCATATGGGGTTTTTTTGTGCGTTTAAATTGAACAGATGTGAGACTGAATCCTGCGTTATCTCCATCTTAAAACTGTAAATACTCAGGGGAATGGCTAAGGTCAGGTAGGTGAACTTATTCAGAATCGTTAAGGTTGAAAAAGACCACTGAAATCAACTAGTCCAGCCATCAACCCATCCCCACCATGCCCACTAACCACATCCCTCAGCGCCACATCCACGCGGTTCGTGAACGCCTCTGGGGATGGTGAGTCCCCCAACTGCCCACGCAGCCAGTGCCTGTGTCTCACTGCTCCTTCCGAGAATAAATGTTTTCTAATATCCAACCTGAACCTCCCAGGGTGCAACTTGAGGTCATTTCTTTTCATCCTACCATTAGCGTGTATTTCCTCCCTACTATACATATCTCAATTTAAAAAGATCAGTACTTCCATCTCTTCCACCAGGAAGCAGAAAATAAAGTTACTTGACTTAACTGACACTACCTAGAAAATTAAACAGCTTCTGAACCCCAAAGTCAAATGCACTTTGGATAGCTGCCCTTCATCTTGCAAGGGAGGCTGCACAAAAGCCCATGGGATTGGCATCTCTGCAGACACACTGTCTAAGTCTTCCTAAAGAGAACCAACATTCCACAATGGCTCCTACGAGTGGAATACCAACCACAGCTAGGAAGTGCTGAGGAACTATGGGTATCGACAATAATGTTGTCATTAATCATGTCAGAAGATAAAACAGGTTTATAATAAGTCTGAGAACACAAAAGAGCTTAAAAAAAAAAAAAAAGTGGTCTATTTTAAAATTACAATGAAGAACTCATACATTTCTAGCCTTGACCTCCTCTCACCAAGCATAACAAAATCTTTTCCACAACAGTAGTAACTGCATAACATGATACAGAAGCATAATACATACATGCAGGACAGCCTAATTATATTGTATGCTCAGCTCTGTATTACTCAAATTCGGCACAGAGCTACTAATTTATTTTTTTCATTATATTTGTATACGGAACAAGCATTTGCACTGTCCATGCATGCCCACGCACATTAAGTCAGATTTTAGATACAGGAGGTTCTCACATAGGTAATCTGCCTCATTCTAAAAACAGTTATGAAACACTGAAAGCCTGATCTTTTAATTGATTTGTAATTGGAGTTAATAAGTCCATTGCAAATGTCTCGTCATTCCTCACAGATCGGAAAGCTACTGCACCCCTGCCTCTCAAGTTCTCAGACATTTCTGAGCTCCCAGAAGTACTCATTTACAAGCAGCAGGATTTAACTTAACGCCACAAAGCAGCTATGTTCCACTCCGAACTAGAGACCCAGTATCTCTGGAGAAGAGTATAAACTACTACAACACTCATCCTCATATCTGCCTGTAACTACGTATCTCCCCACATGCCAATCAAGTAAGAGAATGATTTCCCATAATAAAAATAAATAAATAAAGGCAGGTGCAATGGGCCCGAGGAGTAAACGTTCTCTGTTGTTGGTTTTACGTGTGGTGGTCTATTTATTTATTAACTATTACTTCCATATGATTGCAAACACGCAGGGCACTAGAGAAAAATACAAGTGAGAAACACCAAAACTTATAATGAACCACAGAGAAATTAAAACAAAAGGGCACATGGGAAAGCAGCTCATGAATTATGTAGTGAGATACCACGAGGCACAGGTCGTGTGGAATCTCTATCAGCTAATGGTAAACACAAAAGTAGAAAAACCCATAGCTAACACAAGGGGTGAAAAAAGGAAGCAGGAATGAAAGCTCTGAAGGATGGCCAGCCATATGCAGCACTGGCTGAAGAAAGGAGGAGGAGACAGATATTATACAAACGCGGCACGAGAAGGGTAGAGCTGACAAACAGAAACCAGTGCAGCAGAGCAGGTGACAGAAATGGAATATAGGAGCACAGGACAGGCTTGAAACACTGTGAAGGAAGTAAGACACCGTGTCGATAAGCTGGGCACGCATTGTGGGTGAGCTGATTAGTAGTATAACACACTGGATGTTTAAAATACACATTCTGCGTTTTCTAGCTTATTAAACACCAGACTCCCTCAACTTTTTCTGGTCTGGGCCTGCTGAACAGTGTGATGACATGCATATAAAAACAGCTAAAAGCTTCTCTGCTTTGGAAGGGATGCTGCTAAGTGACAACCGTCAGCTGTTGTAACAGGAGACAATTAAGAGACATATCTAGGAATCCAGGCACAAGTAACACATTAGAGAAGGCTGTTGCTTCAGCCATGACATAGACTCCTTGGAAAACAGTAGGAGCTGCAGAAGGGATAAAGCAGAGGACATTCCAAATAAGCATTTCCTCTTATAAAACTGCTAAGGTACAAACAGCAGGATTTCTAACAAGGTTTACACAATAACAGTGAGCCTATCAAGAAATGTTTAGACCGTTCCCTGGTCTCTTTTTTTTTAACCTCTCAACCATGGCAGCTCTGGTGCCACTCAGCCCGTGGACATGGGACAGAACGGAATGTGGAATGGAACCCTGCAGCAAGCTCCAGGCTTACCAGCTTCAAGAACTCGGCAAGTTTTCCAAATTGAACATTTGAAAATACCTCAGCATTTGAAGTGTGACAGAAGGGCTTCACAGCACCACCAGTATTTTAATAACAGACAAAGACATCCAGCAAAGAGCCTCTCTTTGCCATTTACACACAGCGATCCCAACAGTTTTCATAGCTAAGAACAGAAAATTCCTAGTACTGACACGTATTTCAACACGTAAAGAGTTGCCATAGTACAATACTACAAAAAGAAACATCTTGAAGACAGCAAATGGTAAGGCTATTTGTTTGCCTAAGCACTTAGCTCCCATTTTCAAAAGGCTGTTCCATCTCAAAGATGCTGGAATGTCTGTCTCGGGTGAGATAATGTGGACTGAAATGGTGTAAAATGGGTCGCATATGTCAAACCAGTGACTGGGATAACATTGAGGTAATGTGACTTTATAGCAGAACACTTCCAGATAAGATTAGATTAGAGTATAAAGCCGTGTTTATCCACACTAGATAAACTATAAAGACTGTTGGTCAAAATGAAGGAATGAGACATGTAGAGTTGCCCTGCCTCCACAGCTATGACCAGGAATGGTGCTCCTCCCTCCCTGCTTTCACTTTGTCAGACCAAAGGTTTATGGTAATATATATAAAAAGAAGACAGTTCCGAACACACAGCTATCAGGGTGGATCACATACCTGGCAGAGGGTACTTGGACCTCATTTCAACCTGCAAGACAACTGTGCTGCTGGGAAATGAGACTGTAAATAGCTAAGCTGCTGAAACGAAGAGTATGCAAAAGGGGAACTGCAGAAGGACACCCATGGTTACACCAAGACAGTTTTAGAACCGGTAAATGAATAGAAGCTACCTGTCTACCTAGGCTCTGCTCATAGTAATTCTCAACTCCTACAACACTAGAGCTGGTCTTTAAAAGAATGGGAAGTATCCACGGGTAATCCCAGAGATACCTTGCTGAGAACAGGTGCAGTGCTCTACAGGGCACGCCACCAGCAGAACAACAGTGACAGCACCATGCCAAAGCTACAGCACATGGTATGACTGCAAGGCTAAGAAGAACTGGGGAACTTTTAAACCAGATAGGGAACACCTGAACAAACAGCATCCCTTCACGTAATATCTCGAGTGATCGGGGATTATTTCTGTCTATGTATCATTCTGATGCCTTCCCCTTAATAGACCATGAAACAGTATTTCAGGATTCATTCTAGGAAGCAGATAATAAACTAACAACAAAGAAAAAGGCACGCAAGAACAATGAAAATAAACTTGGGGAAAAAACAAACAAACAAACACCAAGAAAGACAAACAACAAAAGCTCTAAGGTTCCTAAAGAGAAGGATTTTTTTTAACTGACTATGCTAAAATTCTAGGAGCCACAAGTAGGAAACGAGTTTCTGGGCCCACTTACTCCTCAAGCAACTGCAGTATGAGGACACGAAGGCAGTGAAACATCTTTCCATTCCAGCAGCAGCAATAGTCTGTCACAGGACATCTCCCTGCTTTGCCTCAGCTCTATCTGCAGTGCTTCACCGAGCTTTCCACAAAGCACTGAAAGCTTCCAGCAAAACAATTACAGGGAGAGTAACAATGAGGAAGGGGTACTTTTTTTCCTTTTCCTGACAGTGAGCAAAGAGGTCTCTGAAGAATGGAAGTAATTAAATAAAATACAAATATTTGCACACAGAGGACAAACTTCTTCTCAATCTTCCCTCGAGAATAACAATAAATCTAACACTTAGTACCCCGTGGCTTCTAATACTCCCCCACTCCACAAGATCTCGTCTGTTAATTTATCAAGTGTCTCTGGAAAAGCACTTCTTAAATGGTCTGCTCCCACTATCTTGATGGTAGGTCTGTTGTCAAATCACTTGGTAGGAAGTACAACACTTAAATCACATAGGATCACACTCTCCAAAGCATTTTCTACTTGAGTTAAAACAATAACCAACTCTAAACCTGAAAGAGGAAAAAAAGAATAAAATATACCCTTCTTTCACTCTATTTTGCTCAACACACAGTTAACTAGGAGTCATTTTCTCCTAAGCTCCCCTGTTTCCCTCTGCCTGCCTCTTTAAGAGGAAGCAGATAAACTGTTTAAATATAGGAATATGTACTGAAATTCAAACAAAGGGGAAAGGGAGAACAGTTCCCAGAAACTTTCACTCTCTTTTTCAGATTAAGATTGTTAATACCCTCCATCTCCAATAAAACAGACAACAACAGCAAAGAAACATTATCAGAACAATGTAACACTTTTTTTTTTTTTCTTTCTTATGAGATTCCTTGCAATAACAGCTCGATTTAAGGTGACATGCTCGACAGTTTACGTGTCAGACTGGATCTGAGATTTGCTCCTGCACAGAGGAAACGCTGCTTGGACTGTACGACCTTGAAGTGGTAAAGTGTGTGTACACTGCGGCTGACCTATGCGTGGATGTTAACTAGCAATTTCCCGGGTTTCAGTCAATGCTTTGATGTGAAGCATTCAAGCAATTCTAATGTTAATTTTCTCAAATCTGTGGTATACATTTCCCTCGAGTACGTACTAATGGGTCAGCGTAAATACGTGCGCAGACAAGGAACCGTGCATCATTAAGCAGGGCTTCACCTCCTTAATCGTCTGAATGGGCTCGAAGGGTGGGAGAGGGAGGGGAGAAAGCAGCACTTGTATCTGCGCGGTATCATGGCCGAGGGACAGAGCAGAAGATGCTGCTTGTGATTATGCGTCTTCTACCAGGTCTGCTTTGGAGCACTAAGCGGTGTTAGCGGGTCCTACCGACGCTGCACCGAGGAGAAGCCGCTCTGCTCTTGTTGGAACCCAAAGAACCAGGCCAAGGAGCCAAGAGAATCCAGACGTACCAAAAAAGCAGCGAACCAGAAGGGAGAAGAGCAGAGGGCTGCCGATGCTCAGCTTGCAGACACTGCAACAACTGAAGCAGAAGGCAGATGCTAAAGAAGTGAAGCTTAATTTGTCTGCATTAGGATATACTTTGATTCCGAGTTTTCTACTCCACATCCACGAGGGTCCCAATTCTTAGCAGAACATTTAAGGGACACAAGCTCACAAGGGATATCAGAGAAACAAATCACCTTAGCAGTACTTTCTTTAAGCAGCACCTCTGAAGTAGGAGAACTTAGTTGTTCCCTTCTCATCAAGTTATGCTGCAACTTCCACATCCAGTGTGAAATGAAGACTAAACCTTGGTGCTTGGTGTTTTTTCTACACCTGAACTCAAAATGGCTTTACCTTAAAACAAAACACTTCACTTTGAAATGCCAGGCAACAGAACTCTGCAAAGGAATTAAGCTCCATGTAAAACTATCGTTTACCTCCTCTGCTTCTGGTAATAATTTAAGGAATTCATTCAGCAATTCAGAAGCATAGGGCTCACTTCTTCCATGATAAATATCTTCAATGATGGATTCAGCAGACCTTGAAAAAACAATCGAGCATTCACATTTCTAACACTTGTAGGGTGAATAGTTACATAAATTGAAAAAAAAAACAAAAACAAAAACAACCCATGCCTGTGCTACTCAAAGGGATTATAATGAGGTTATCAGTAACAGTGTTCACAGCAGTATTATTCCAACACGGCTTTCAGCACGCCTTTACTAAAGGTAACAACAGTGAATAAAGATAGCATTGAAACAGCTTACTCTTAAAAAGAAAAAACAATTCTCACCTCTCTTTTAACTCTGTCTCAGCTGAAACCAGGACAAACCCCTTTCTATTAACTCTTTATAATGAAATAAAGGCACTGAAAAGAAGATTTCATGCAGTATTACATAAGATACATAGGGGTTTCATTTAACTGCACCTGAAAACTCGCTTCAACCGGTTCACAACAACAGCCAAATCTGAATGTCTGGGCTAAATCATAACGGCACTCAAAGCTAAACATATTAGTACACAAATTACAAGATGGATTTACTTACAGCAACTTAAAGAACTGCTAACTCTGTAAGAACAGAGCATAACATACTATACATTTGAAGACAACTACAGATGATTCCACACAACATCTGTAGCTTGCACTAGCAGCACAGAAAAAAAAAAAAAAGAATCTTACTTTTTGAATTGTTTGAGAAATATCCCAATGTTCATACTTCGTTTTGCATCCAAAATGGAAACCTGAGAGAGAGAAAAAGAGATTAACCAACCAATATCTAAGAGAAGAGCATATGATGTATGTGTCACTCCTTAAAATGCAACAGATAACTGCACATCATTATCAAATCATAAGCAGAACTACAGAGGGATTTCTAAGCAACGAAGACCACATATTACAGAACCTTTTTTTTTTTATTATTTTTTTATTTTTAACCTGGGAAATACACTGTCCTCCTTTTCTCAAGCAGTGTAAAAACACAACAATACTTAAAGAAGGAAGGAATCAAATTCTGTTTCATCACAAAGCAAAATGCATTCCCGCTTATTTCACCTCTGAATCTACAACATGTTGCTTATCAGGTAATATGATGTACTAAATTTGAAGGTCCCCCAGTTAGTTAGCATCACACCCCAAAATCCTGGTATTTCAGAGATTACACAACGAATATGATGATGGACTTTCTCCACACATCACTGATTTCACTCACGTGAATGGTCACATTGAGTAAATGGAAAAATAAATCATTCAATTCTGAATCAAAACCTGAGACAGATGACATTCAAATTTGCTTGCTTTATCCAAAATGAAACCAGAATTCCATAATAAAATAATAGTCTCCCTTCATACTGGAAATTCCACAGACAAAACAACATTTTCTTACTCCAACAGCATACATCTAAAAAACTGAGATGTAAGCCACTTTCAAAGAAGCGTGTCCTTAAGGTTAACACGGCCACAGCTATTTTGTGGTAACAGCTCCAAAAGTCATGAGGTTCGGGAGGACAAGAGCATTGTTTCATGTTGACAGTGCCACCCGACTGCTACAATAAATCAACTCAGTACACAAAGATGTTCGAGACTGCTGGTGGGCTCATGTGATGTTTGAGGTTTTGACAAGCAGAAAGGTGCTTTGACCTCTGTGACGGGGTAAGGATTAGAAATACGTATGCAAATGAAAAGCTGGCAATGTCAAGGAACCAAACGATCAGAGTCAGCTGGCGTCAGTGAAAATGTAGGTATGGTTCATGTGCTATCCCCAGTGTACCACGGTGTACATCTAGGAGACAGCCTTCCTTAGCTGCTGAAAGTAAGAGAACCAAATTCAAAAGTTTTCCAAAACGTTGGAATTTCCTCTCTCTTGAAATTGGTAAAGACTGGAAAACACAGGAAACACGAGAGTATATCATTAGATGGTTTCTCCTAGAACAGTTTCAATTAGCTAACTGCCAGCCTGAAACCCTTCAATTTTAGCATTTGCAAAGATAAAGAGGACAGATTGTGGTTTACTCTCTTCTTATCTTGGGAGTCGAGAGGCCCCACCAGATCACTAAGGAAAGCCCCTTACATAGCAAAGGTTCAGTTATCTCTTCCCTTGCAGTATTCTAATCTTTTTTTCAAATGCAGGGACCTCTCAGTGACCTCAGCAGCCCCAGCCCCTAATTGCTCCGCTCGCTGCAAATGCTCTGCAAATGCACGGTACTAGTTTAAGCCTGCAAGTTCTGCCACTATCATTTTAGCTTTGGGCCTGTTTTTTGCTTTTTAAGCATATTCAGAATTAATCTGCACATCCTTGCAGTCACTAACCACTGCACTATCCATTACCCGGGAAAACTTCTGTTTTCCGTGGCACTGCTCAGGTGTATGGGACGACCTCAAATGAAACTGGAGAATTTTTTTTATGCCTTCCCTTGAACATAAAGAACAGATGATAACACATACAGCTGTATTTGCCTTATCAGCACAACATGCCATAACTGTCTTTACCGTAAGCATAAGGACCTTTCAGCCTTTTTGCTCTGGGTATGTACTCTAGTTTTTCACACTTTCTAGTTCAAGCACACAAACAATAAACATACAGGTCACTTTTTGGCTATTCCTTACTTTAAGATTATCAAAAGTGTTTGAAAAAACTGATGTCACTTTACTGTCTTCAAGAAGTTTCCAGACGGGAATGTGAGGACAATGTGAGGGGGAGCTCAACAGGTACACTGTAAACACATGCTCCTATCTGTGCACAAAAACACAGCACTTTCCACCTCACCTTTGGTAGCACCACGTTGCCTATCAGATTTAGAAGCTTCCCCACTGAACTTCCACTCCAATTAGTCCATGCAGAAAGCTGCCAAGTGCTTTTTACCCTTTAAATATGACCTCAGCTTTTGAGAAAGCCTACTCCTACCTCCTGTTCATACACACCTTTAGTACCAGTGCCAGCACCCAGGCTGGGTGGGACCCTTCTACAAGCCATCAAAACACACTAAAAGAGCAGAAAACCGCTCCAGTAGAAAACAGAAATCCCCAACAGCATGGTACCAAGCTACAGACTTAAAACTACTCACAGAGCACCCGACGACCACCAAAGGCAGCACACAGATGAGCAGACAAGAGCTGAGAGCTGGCACGAGGCAGTGCAGCTCGCTGGGTGGCCACCAGCCCTCCTGCCCCCCACTGCCAGGTCTGCTGCAGCCTGGGAGAGCGCGTGCCACACAGCTCCCAACCACGGGGAAAGTAATTTGCAGTTGGTGTGTAAAGCTAATTCTACACCCCCTGTTTTTCAGACTCAAATTACGTGAAACCATAGGGGCAAATCAAGCTCTTAGTTAGGGAAACATGTTAATTAATCTCCTAAGGGTTTGGGGAAGGCTTGTTTATGGAAAGGAAAGCATGTGTCGTAGGACTTAGTCTCAAATCTCAAAGAGGCTTCTGTTATAATGATGATGTTCAGTACTGAGCCTCCAGAACTGGGATTCCAAAACTTGAACTAGGTAGCTCATCTGTTTGAGTAAAGTGCTGGAGACAGAAACTAAAAGGGCACGCAGTTCTGAAAGGCCCGACAAGAGAGGGCTCCTTCCCGAACTGCTCACAGTTGCGTGACTTCTCTGCAGGAGGCACGAAAACTGGATCCCCTCTGTCTCCAGGGGAACCCTCAGCACTGGCTGTAGAATTCATCTTCACTGCCCCCACTGAAGGGACACTGCTGTACAGAGAGCAAGGAGCCAGGGGAGCAAAGGCTCTGCCCTTGCACAGGCGCCTTTTTGCTGCACAGATGCCGCTTTCTTCAGGTTTGGAACCAAGAAATTCTTCAGTTTAGGCATATGAAAATTTGCTGTTGACATACTACGGCAACTAGACTAACCACAGAATGGCTTGGGTTGGAAGGGACCTCAAAGCCCACCCAGCCCCAACCCCTGCCACAGGCAGGGCTGTCCCCCACCAGCTCAGACTGCTCAGGGCCCCATCCAGCCTGACCTTGAGCACCTCCAGGGATGGGGCATTCACCCCTCCTCCGGGCAGCCTGTACCAGGGCCTCACCATCCTCTGAAGAAAGAACTTTCTCCTAACATTTAAACTAAAAACCTCCCCTCTTCTAGTTTAAAGACATGGCCTCTTGCTCTCTGAAGAACATTGTTCGTTGCTAGACCATAAAGCACTCCCTAAAATCAACTGCGTTTTATACAGAAGGAGGAGAGGTGCTGAAACGCCAAACACCTTCCCCACTTTCCCTTGACAGGTCACTGACGTGACCCAAACCAGAACCACTACCTCCTACTTTAATGCTCTGCCCACAGGATCACACAGATGCCACATACACCTCTGCTCCTTCCCAGCTCCCCAGTGAGCACAGGGTCACCACCGTAGCACTGCCAACACCAATTACAAAAATGACAAGCAGTGTTTCTGCTCCCACCTCCATAATGGTGCTGAATGATGGCCGCAGTAACATGAAGCACGCAAGCTGTTGCATAGCTGTGCTTCCACACTCAGTGACACATGGCTCTTCGGGATTATCTCCTTCCCCCCTTACTAAGCTGCTAGTACTGCAAAGCTCATTAACACTCAGGCGTTGCTCATCGCTGTCAGACACGCTGCTGTGGCATGCTCAACAAGGGAGCTGAGCACTTTGTCACTTCAGCAGCGCCCTCACTGCCTGCCATCTGCCAGCAGCAGCCCCACGCCGGGCCGGGCAGGCATCAAGCTGCACGCGTGCCTGGGACCACTGCATCAGCTCTGGATGCGTGCAGAAAAGCATTCACTTGTAACAAGGCAGGGGTCTGGTTTCACGAGGCCATACCTTGGAAAGCATATCCACGGAAAGCACGTGTTTCACAGAAGTGTAAGTTTTTGCTCGAATTCTCCCCAAGGAACCCCTAGCTTCAAGTTGTATGCAATTTCTGAAGCACGCTGGGGTTTTCTCAGCTCCAACTACTGTACACTAGAGGCCAAGTTCAGTTAATGGAATTTATCGTCATTTTAAATATAGATCTTGAGCACATATCAGCCCTGGCTGGGACAGGTGCTTCTGAGCAAGCACACGAGGATGGATGTACATTCACACGCAGTGCAGGAAGTCCACTCACCGCAATCTGACTCCGAGATGCACACAGCACAAGCGCAGCACGCGGGCTAATGACTACCTCTGGCAATGGCTGCAATTACCTCTTCCTGATGTCGAGGTTGCAGAGGCTGCAGTACACATGCCTGCTTAAATCTCCTATCATCATCCGTGTACAACAGGAATACCATCAGCACACCAGGCTCCCACCTAGCCCTTACTGATTATTTCGCCACCTTCCAAATTCTGCAAGATACTACCCCACTTCCAGCCCCTGTTTTTTCACTAACAACAGTCCAGCCTCTTAACCCTGTGCCTTCTGCCCTCTGTTTACGAGCAAACATGCATAGAGACACGAATCTGTGATTAAATGTACACTTCTATCCCCCCAATTACTTCACAGAAAGATCACTCGAGACAATCCGGCTCAGCCTTCACAAAGAGACCGTCCCTAAGCTGGGATTTGGCAGCTACAAAAGTCACTTCTCAACACACTGTGGAGCGCTGGAACAGCAAGCACTGGAAACATAGCTGTCCCTACCAGAGCAGAAAGCACTGACAGTCATCTGTTAACGCTGCAAAGTCAAGAAGGTTATTTCTGACTCTTAAAAAAGCACAGTAGATGTAATAAGACATTAACTAGCAGGAAGGCTACATTTATGAAAGTTGAAACTTTACAATTATCCCAATTAGATAGCAAATTCCCTTAACCACTGCATTACGTTTTATTTCCTCGTTGTCATTCCGGTACTTCCCCTCTTGTCATATACAGTACACATAACATTAACCCTTGCCATTGGACTCTCCTCCCTCCTGCCTCCTATCCTTGTTTTTGACTGTGCAACAGCTGTTGTGGAAGTGTCATCTGTGGCACTGAGGGACACAGTTAGTGTGTGTGATCATGATGGGTTTAGGGTTGGACTAGATGACCTTAGAGGTTTTTTCCAGCCTTAATGATTCTATGAAGAGCTGAAGAGAAAGACTGCAATACACACATATCGCACCAAAGTCTCAACAGCTCTCCAGTGAAAGTAAATTCAAGCACCTTCAGCTCCTTTTGCTTCCGTTTAGGTTAATGGGAGACCAGACAGCAGCACTTAACCAGTTAACAATAATAAAACACAGCGCCTTGAAAAACAGATCTGTGCCACCTAGAACAGAGCTGATCCTCCCTGTTGTCCCCCTTCCCTTCCAACCGCAGAACATTTTCAGTAAGAACGAACTATGACAGAGAAAGGCCAGTGAGAATTCACGCCAGGTACCGTGTGCCGCACAAAAGAGACTTTTCTTTGGTTCTTACCTCCTCTTTAGTCTCTTTAAATGAAGCTTTTAACAACCGGCTCCTGGGGTCTGGTGGCTTGGCTTCCTCTTGCTGCCCAAAGAGCTCCTCGATCGTCTTGGTGTCGATCTGGTACTGTGGCCTCGCAGCAATTGTCCAGATGTTGGTTTTGCCGCGGACCTGTTCCTCCGGGATGGTTTTCCAGAAGAAACTCCGCATCCGTTTCTTCCTGCTGTGGCCGTCGTGCCCGTTGGTCAGCTGCGGGTGCAGCGGCAGGCTGGGCCCTGGCAGTGGGGGGGGGGGGGGGGG